>JAMPIV010011269.1:0-491776 GCA_024509875.1 Oreohelix idahoensis | reverse complement strand
ACCCCACCCCCAGAAGAAGAACTTACCTCAGTGTTTATTTTAACTTGTGACAGTACGGAAAAAGAAAGTTATCTCCACCAGGCTGTGACAATTTTAGGAACCACATGACCATAAACCTCACGCCTAGCCAAGTGCCTGTGCCATTCATTAGGAACTTTATCTAAACCAACACAGTAGCCTTTACGCTTCACCGTCTGGCGATTTTTTGAGACTATTTGTTACCTCGTTAAATCTGAAGGGCCTGACACGGAAATAAAGAAATAAGGACGACCAGTCCATTATTCCACGGTATTAGCTGCTGTGGTAAATAATTCCTAGAGTTGCCAGAATTCAACCATTTTGTAAGTCTGCGTGTGTGTCTGTGGGATGGCCAGCCCTAGGGTGTTTTTTAATGAAAGGAGATTTAATCTTTTCTTTACCCTTTTAATTAGTTCGACCTAGTATTAAGGTGCATTATATTCCTTGTACGGGACTTCTCCTAGCGGGATTGTGTAACTGTGTTCATTCACCCCTCCCGTAAAATTTGTTGATTAAAGGGAGACATTTGAGAACCCTAGCTTTTCCTCTACCCCCTTTACTGTAACCCCTTGCCTCAGAGTAATAAATTTACCGGTTGGTTAAATTGCCTATCTCTGATCACCCCCACCCCCCCCCCCCCCCCCCCTCTCTTGTCTTTTGGACCGGGTCTTGTCTGTTAGTAAATACAAACGGGAAACGGTGGATGGGATATTTCTCCTCAAACCCCCCTCTTCCCTTATCATATTTGTATTCTGTAACCTTTGATTTTTGACTGTAAATGTATAATTATTTGTGACTGCTTTATAAAGGTATTAATCTTTATTTGTGTTGGTTGTCGGCTGGCCAAAAACTCCAAACATTTCCCATCTGTGTAGGCTGTATTCATGTACGTTAAGCGACAGAATCACCAAATCGGTGAGTGCGCCTGAGCGACTGGAACTGACAAAAATTGTTTGTTCAGAAGAGAGATAGGAATAGTCTGTGAGAAACAGATATTGTCGTAATAAGAGACTGTCTTTGCTCTTCCCCGCGCTTGTGAATCTACTACCTCATTCTCCTAAATCCTTATTATCACAGAGCCTTCAATATCACTCTACACTCTAAAGGGACCAATATCCATCAGAACCCTCTCAGATAAAAATTACAACACTCTGATACATCTATTTGTCCAGGATAGCCTATATTTTAGTAACATCAAAACCTCTTATGACACTGCCATTCTGGGCACTGCTCTATAATGTTCCTGGGCGTGAATATGTGATTTGCACATCTTCTGTTCTTTCTGAATACCGCTTGTTCTTTCCTCAGTTTATAGTCTACTTCTTTTGAAATTGTCTGGACCATTATCCTGCCTTGTATTTTACTGGGAACTGCGAGGAGAGTAATTCCTTTCCATTTGTTGCAGTCTGCAAGGTCGCATTTGTGTTGTCTCTGTTTTCCAGACTTGTGCAAATAGTGCTTTTAATAGTTCTGCTGCTTTTTCAGAGTCTGTCTTAAACTCAGCATTTAAATTGTTGTGACCAGAAGCTTTTTCATTCTTTAACCCCTTTGATAGCTGTAATGATTTCTTCCCTTCCCGGAATGTCTGTTTTTGCGTCTAGATCATTTTCAGCTTCAGGAATATTCAGCTGCGTCTCTGGAGTTCCTTATTCAGTATTTCTCTGATGTGCTCTGCCCATCCCGTTTCCTGTGCCTGTGCTGTGGTGACGAGATCTCCCTGCTTTTCTCTTACTAACGTAATATTGTTTTGCACTCCGTTTTCCGCGGATAGTTTTAGCTATTTAATATCCTGTGCTTTGTTTATTTCTCAGTACTGCTTCTTCTGCCAGTCTTGCAAGATCGTTCGTCTAGGAATTTCTCTCAGTTGGCTCGGGTTTGACGTTTTACTTCCTTGTCCAGCTGACTTTACTGCTCGTCATATATTTCCTTTAACGTGTGGTACTTTGCTTCTGTTTTCTTTCTTTTCATTTCTTTTGTCATCGCTATGGTGTTTAATGTTTCTGGTGTTATACAATCTTGTCTCTTCACTGCTTTCCCCGTGTTGTTTAATAACTTTCCCTAAACCTCTGAAAGCAAATGTTGCTGGTAAATTATCCTACAATTGGATTTATGCCTGGTTTTATTACTTCCTGGGTAAGTCAGCAGCTCTGTTAGTGGATCAGATAGATTTGATGAAGAAACTGGTGAATAACTTAAGCAGCGTGAATAGAGACGTGGGAAAAGCTGTGCAAAAGAAAATTGAAATAACGTAATTCGCTTCCGTAGCTAGGCGGTGGTGCTGTTCGGAAGGTCCTGGGTTTGATTCTTCGGTAAGCTACTCACTTCTGAGTTTTTGGGGTTTTTTTTTGGGTCTAGTTTTCTTCTTCTTTATTTCTCACGAGTGCCTGAAACATACTGTTGTTGTTGTTGTTTTGATGAGTTGATGGGTGGAGATCGGGCACTCAGCATCTGATCATTGTTGCCTCTTCTCGTTCCATCTTGATCTACCCTGTTCAACCTGAAAGTTGGTTATAATTGGGGTATTTAGTGTCATTTTATTTACTAATTTTATATTCAATTTAAATAACTGTTGTCTTTTGCAGTTGCTGATTTTTATTTATATTAGTATTTGTCAATTTTATTTTCTCTTTTGTATTGTTTCTAGATAACTATTGTCCTTTACACTTGGTTTTAATTTGTATTAGTATTTGTTCTCTTTGAGTTGTTGTCCCTTTTTTTTTTAATGCCTTGTCTTTCCTTGTCCTATGAGTAGTTATTTTGTGTTAATGCTTTGTTAGTTCTTGCTGCTTAATTTCTATTTAGTTGGATGATTTTCCTAAGTTCTAACCTTATATTTTTTCCTTTGTTTTATGTATATATCTTTTAAGTATTGATTGGGCATCTCTTGGGGCATCTATACTTAAACCCTTATCACCTGTTAAGTCTATATTGTGATTTCTATAGTAAGTTTTTAATTCAAGCCTTTGTTGTTCATACTTTTTACAGTGGATCAGGTAGTGGTCTATGTCATTCTCTTCCTGACATTCTTGGCAGTGTGGTTCTTCTACCATGAAGTATGCTGCACCGAGTCGGAGACGCCACAGTTTTTTGTTCGATGGTATCTTTAATTCTTCTCTGACCTGGCATGTCCTCGTTGGTTCTTTCAGCAGTTTGAACGCGTGTCTGCCTTTTCTACTTTCCTTCCATGTTGTCTTCCATTCCTCGTTTATAGTTTCCTTCACTTGGCTCTTGATCTCTGACCTCCCCAGTCCTGCTTTTATATTGTTTTTACTTGTTCTTCCCTTCTTGGCGTTCTGGTCTGCCAACTCGTTGCCAGCTATACCTATGTGTGCTGGAACCCACACTAGCCTCACACTACATCCTCTGTTCTCTAGTGATGTATTAATTGCTAGAATTTCTTCCTTTATGTCTGGCCGGCTACATTTACCTGGGTGTTCTAGTGCTTGTAGTGATGATAGTGAGTCTGTAAATATCGTAACAGCTTCTGGTGGGTTATCTTCGATTATTTCTAGACTTTTAAGAATTGCTACCATCTCTGCAGTAAAAATCGATGCCCCTTCCGTTACACTGTAGCTCTTTTTTATTCCCCATTGTGGTATTACAACTCCGGCACCTAGTTGCCCACTATCACCCTTGGATCCATCAGTGTAGACGGCCAGACTTTGTTTAGTTAGTTGCTCTATGAACTTTCTACTTATCATTTTGGCTTCCTTATCTTGTATGTTTTGTTTGATCTTTTCAGTAAGTGAGTAGTCTATGATTGGTGTTTTTAGTTCCCATGGTGGTATTTTGCTTCTGTATTTATTACTATTTTCAATTGTGTTTGATAGTTCTTTGAACTGCATTAGGTCTTCTATAGTTCTCCACCCTGTTGGATATCTATCTTTATTTAAGGGGACGTCCCATACACTTGGTTGGTTTTTGACAAATGCTTTATGTGCTGGGTGGGTCACTTCTTGTGCTACTTTACTCCAATAATTTAATCTCAGTTCTTTCCGTCTTAGACCAAGGGGAGGTATGCCGAGAGCTACTTCTAGAGCTTCTACTGGTGTCGATATAAATGCACCTGTAATGGTTCTCATGGCTGCATTTTGAATCCTGTCCAGTTTTGCTTTGTTAGAAGCTGCAGCTGAGTCATAGACTATGCTGGCATAATCCAGTTTCCCCCTGATGAAGGACTTGTAGAACATAAGCATTATTTTATTGCTGGCCCCCCATCCATTACCTTTTACAATCCTTAGTATATTTAGGGGTCCCCTACAGCTTTCTACCAAATTGTCTATATGTTTATTATAATTTAGTTGTTTATCTAAAGTTATGCCCAGAAATCTTGTTGTTGAGGAGGTATATATTTTCTGTCCTTTAATGGTTATATTGATTTTGTTTTTTTTTTAAATTTCCTTTGCTGAAAATCATACCTACTGTTTTGTTTACATTAATTTGGAAGACCCAACTTTTCATCCACTCTGAAACTTTGTCTATTTGATTTTGAAGTTTTTTGTAAACATGGTCCAAGTTTTTTCCAGATCGCCAAATGGCACAGTCATCTGCAAATTGTGATAATGCATTCTTTATGTCATTAAATTCATCTGCTAAATCATTTACAGCTATAGTGAAAATTGAAGGAGAGATCACTGATCCTTGAGGAATCCCATTCTGTTGTTCATATATTTCTGACCTATCATTATTCACCTGTACAGCAAAATACCTGTCCTGTAAAAAGTTTTCTAGATACCTATAGGTTTTACCAGTAATGCCAATCTTTTTCATTTTGTAAAGAGCTCCATCTCGCCAGCATTCATCATATGCTCTAGCTACATCTAGAAAGACTGCCACTGTTTTCTCTTTCCTCTTGAACCCTAGCTTTACATCATGTTCTAATCTTACAAGCTGGTCTACTGTACTTCTGTCTGCTCTAAACCCTGACTGGTTTGGGCTATATATCTGGTTTTTTTCTAGGTAGAATTTAACTCTTTTATTCACAACAGTTTCCAGTATTTTACCTAGTTGTGATGTTAAGGAGATAGGCCTATATTAACTTACATCATGGGCTTCCTTATTGGGTTTTAGAATGGGTACTATCATAGCTACTTTCCATGCTTTTGGTATCTTTCCTAAGTTCCAGATTTTGTTATAAAGTGAAGTTATTATGTTTATAGTTCTTTTGGGTACTTTCTTAAGGATTTCATAACTAAGTATATCTTGCCCTGAGGCAGTATTAGATTTATCTTTTATTGCATTAGTTACTTCTTCCTCTGTTATATCAGCATCTAAATAGTTTGTTTCATCTATCTGGTCTGGTAGTTCTTTTAAAAACTGTATCCTAAGTCTTTCTCTTCTCTCATTTTCTTCCTGTCCAAGGCTACTTTTTTGCACTGACTTTATAGAAATACTCGGCAAGGGCATTAGCTTTTTCTTTATCTGTTTCTGCTCTCTTTGGTAGTTTGATTGTTGGCATTATTGTTTTCTTATTGTTCCCTTTGATTGCCTTAAGCTTTTTCCATACTTCTCTAATTTGAGTGCTAGGTTTAAGTGACTGACAAAACTCCTTCCAGTTAGTTTCTTTGGCTTTGAATATTATTCTGTTAGATTCATTCCTAATAAGTTTATACTTATCATAGTTTTCTTCTGTTCTGTTATTTCTATATTTTTGTAAGGCCCTTTTCCTTCTCTCATGAATTTCTGCACAGCTTTTATTCCACCAGGCAACTGGTTCTTTATTCCATCGAGTTTCTCTTTTCTTATTAATGTTATTTATTGGTTTAAGGTGTTGTGGCATATTTTTGTTTGGTATATACTTTATTGCTATTTTCAGAATTTCATTGGTCAGTGTTTCTGCCCACAAGTCAGTATCATCTGATTCCATGTCTTTATATTCCATCACCTCCAGCTCTGATTGGAAAGCTTCCCAGTTTGCTTTTTTATAGTTGAAGGTAGGTTTCTCTGGTTCTGGTTTTGGAATGACATTTTCATGCATGGTTATTACAATGGTCACCCGTGTGTTACCGGGGCCCGAAAGGGGAGCAAAGAATAGTAACACTGCACCCTACCACGCATGTCGTAAAAGGCGACTAAGGAGGGTATGGGCATGGGGCTGTTTACCCCATCCCGTAAAAACTTCGCACAGTGGGCTGATCACCTGCTTGCCAACCAATCTGATTACGGAAACAATGATAGATTGTTTGGTCTGTTTTTGTTCCACAAAGACGCCACTAGGCGTGGTGGAAACAGCGATAGATTGATCAATTTGTTGTTGCCCTAAGACGCCACTAGGCGTACTGGCCACATACTGCTTTGTCGGTTGATGGCTAAGGATGGAAGAAGAAGAAGAAGTTATTACAATGGGCAGATGATCTGAGTTTGTGTCTTGTAACACTTCCCAATTTACATTCGCTAGGTTGTTAGTTGCTATACTTATGTCTATTGCTGAGTCTGCCCTATTAGCTTGTGGATTAATTCTTGTTGCAGATCCATCATTTAGTATTAGTAGTTCATTGTTTTCTATGAAGTCAAGTAGGCATTTTCCTGTATTATCTGCATGTTGTCCACCCCAAGCACAATGATGGGAATTAAAATCGCCTACTATGATTGTTTTGGGGCCTAGTCTGGTGCTTATGGCTAGTATTTCTTCATCTTTAATTGTGCCATCTTTAGCATATACATTTAGAATTGTTAGATTGTTTGGTTCAGCTGCTATAGTAACCTGGATACCTTCTATATTGGTTGTATTAAATACTTCCCAGTCAATGATTTTAAATTTTTCGCTAACTAATACTGCGACACCTCCTCCTCTACCTTCTTTCCTATCGCGTCTAAGTATCTTAAAGCCCTTACAACTATATCTATTATTTGGGTTTAAATGGGTCTCTTGAAGAGCATATATATCAGTATTTCCTCCAGTCTCTGATAGTAGGGTGCACAATTTTTTTTAATACTGTGGTAAATTTATTTTGAGAGAATGAGTCTAGAAATAGTAGTCCGGTTTAGAGTGTAGAATGATGATGAAACTCAGTGATAGAAATGTATAGATTAAATATGATGCTCCACAGAGTGCTGGAGGAGAGTAAAGACAGACTTATTTACGACAAATCGTTTCTCTCAATCTTCTCTTCCACTCTCCTGGTCAAACAATTATTTGCCAGTTTTCCAGACACACGTCTGCGCTCACACCGATTTGTTGCTTCAAACACTCAGACGACGTGGATACAGCTATATTAAACAAATAGGGAATTTATTGGGCTTTTGGGTATTCCAACACAGTCCGATATAAGTTTATGATGTTTATTACCCTAAAAGATCAAATCACAAAAAAACAATATCAAGTGTTACGTAAAATTATCATAAGTACAGAAAAATGCAAATATCAAGGTAGGGAGGGGGTGAAGAAGATTAGTATCGACTAAGCCCTTCCCGCTTGTATTAGACAAAGATAAACCCAGTCTCAAGATAGATAGTTATCAGGATCATAGGTAATGTAACCCAACAATGAATTTAATAACTCTGAAAGAGGTGTTACAATATTAGTTATGGTGGTAGACAAAAAATACTGTTATCCCCAATGGTGTCTTCCCTTTACTAAGAAAAGAAAAAAAAGGGGGGGGGATGAAACAGAGTTAACTAATTATCCCACTAAAGGAACAAAGCCGGGTATACAGAAAAACGTATTACCCGGTAGGCAAGTTAACAAATGGTTTGTTGCAAAAAAATTAAATCTCCTGTCATTCATGCACACTGTGCGGATCCACACTCATATACACCACACACTTACCGATTTCAGCATCAGACAATCCCTAGCATGATATACACAGTAATTAAACTCTTTACAGGTAAAACTGTCTAGTCCTTCTATGTCCCGCCCCAGATAATGCGAGGATTCACTGAGAGCAAATATTCCCGCTTATCGCCGGACTTGAAGTTCTAAGAGTTCTTGTGTTTATTATAAAGAAACGAGTCTATGGGATGGCACTGACGCAGTTCGACATAGGGGTGAAAAATGAGGTGATGGTATAATCCTTCACTGTCTGATGATAGCCACTGACTGGTAAAGTTTTTAATCCAGTGAGGAAAAACTAGGCTCAGTCACAGTCAGGTAAATCGGTAATCTCTCACAATAGAGCCGTATATAAACTATCGCTACTGGCACTGTTCATCTTCCAGTTTATCTTACAGATTGTAATTTAATTTGATGATAATAATCAAATGATCTTGGGTAGGCTTTCTTTCATGTAATCATGTTAGCTAGGCCGCACCGGACCACCACAAGATTTACTTTAAAACAATGTCTCATAAAACTGTCTGGAAGTTTAAGAACCGAGTATGGAAACTCTGAAAGATTTCGTTATTGCTGGGATTGCAAAAGGTGATCAATCTAGAGAAAAAGATAGAAAACCCATAACAACATAATCATACTTTAAAAATCAAATAATCTTCTAAGCGCGCGATAAATTTCCCGTTAAGCCTATAATACACTCGAGTATTTAATTATGTATTTAATAAACACTGCGCGAGTTCTAGTGGTTAAATCTCACATCTATAAATATAGGACTTAACTAAATTTATTAATTATAAATTCCTTCGCGACTTTAAAAGTTAATTTAAGCATTAAACATCTATTATCTTTTTGGAAATAGTATAGCAGGTATATCATTACATTTACAACTGGAACTATTGAGACTGTTTAATTTAATAGGTTTAAATTAACACAAAATCCAATGAAATATAATGAATGAACTCGACCACTGATCACTTTACACAATATATATATTACCGTTTTGCACAGAAATAGAATTCACTGCAAATATAAATGAAAATCCATGGGATAATCTAGCAAGATTTCAAATATCGCTAGTGCTTCTATCAAGTTCTGGCCAGCGAGTGATGAAGTGTATTTCTACGTGATCTGTATATCTACAACTGGAATGCAAGATGAGTGGGACATGAGAACTTTGACAGCTTTTTTGATCTCATGAACTTTGGGGGATCTGACCGCCAAATCCAAAGAGAGAAGCCGCCCCTGGCCTCTCGTATCTTCGCTCGCTGCTTCCCGTTTCGGCTTTCCCCGTGATCGGTTCTGTGCTTAACACCGAGATGCGAAATCGTTTCAGGGACCACTACTGTCTTTGATAGCATGCCGCCCGTCCTTCCTGAGATCTCCACCAGTGTCTTTCTTCTCGTCGCTCTGGTCCATCTTGCGAGCGGTTGAGTGTTCGCGCGGAGATGTTAAATACCTGCGAGAAACTGCTTCTCTGCTCGGGGATCGTCTCAGTGTCTTTGATCTCGTGCCGCATACTAAATGAGTCCCGGTCGGTTCGCTCTGGCGAAACGAAAAGTTACAACAAATGTTCAGGGGTTCTAATGTTATGAAAAGCTAAAAGTCCCTTTAAATCATCCATCATATCAGGGAAAATTCACTTGTCGAACTAGACGTACGTCACAATCGTCCCCACTTTTAGACATGAAACCATTTTTCATGTTTCATTTTTTGACAATGGAGGTGACCTGATTGGTGATTTTAGGATGAGTGGTATCTTCAGTTTGCTCTTCTTCCTCTGTAGACCAGTTTCTACTCAGGAAATCAGCCCCGACATTCTGTCTTCCCGGAATATATTCCACTTTGAAAGAATAAACGCTTAAAAGAAGCGCCCAACGCATGATCCTTGCGTTAAATTCTTTATTGGCACCCAGAAATGCTAACGGAGCGTGGTCTGTTTGCACCGTGAAAGATGTACCATAGAGAAACTCATGATAGCGTCTGATACCGTCAATCAGAGCGAGACATTCTCTTTCGACTACGCTGTAGTTCCGCTCAGCTTTATTTAATTTCCGACTGCCATAGGCAACTGGAAATAGCATGTTTGGGTCACTGTCATCGGCTTGAAGCAGTGTTGACCCGATGCCCTGACCTGACGCGTCGACCCGTAATACAAAAGGTTTGTTGAGGTCAGGCAACCTCAAAATGGGGTATGCAGACAACTGTCCTTTCAAAGTGCTGTACGCGTGTTCGCACTTTTGATCCCATATGACCTTATCAGGACAACCTTTCTTTGTGAGGTCAGTCAGAGGTGCTGTCAGTCCGTTGAAGTTCTGGATGTATTTCTGGTAATATGCACATAATGATAGGAAGGAACGTACGTCTTTCTTCGTTCGGGGTCTTTTGGCTGCAGCTATTTTCGCCACGTTCTTCTTAATAGGCCAACTGCATCCGTGAGAAATAGTATGACCCAGGAAGTCTAACTGTTCAAACCCAATGAGACATTTGCTAGGTCTGGCTGTGAGACCCGTTTCCTGTAGTCTCCTGAGGAGCATAGCAACCGTAGCAATATGTTCTTCATAGGTTTCCGATGCAATTAATATGTCATCCATAAAATTATGGATATGGGGACTTTGCAAAGGTTCTAGAAGTTTCCTCATCATCCTGGTGAACACTTCTGGTGCGTTATGCAATCCGAACGGCATCCCATTAAATGTGTAATGTCCTTCACTAGTGCTGAAAGCTAACAAAGGTTTAATTTCCTCCTTGACTGGTATCTGATAATAACCTTTACTGAGGTCAATCTTGGAGAAAATCTTTGCTTTGCTGAGCTTGGTGAACAACTCAGAAACAGTTTGGAGAGGTTCGGGCTGGAATTCCGTTACAGCGTTTAGCAGCCGGTAATCTATACACAGCCGAACTTCCTTATTGGGCTTCTGCAACAGCACTACACTGGAACTGTAAGGAGATGTAGACTCACTGATAATTCCTGCTTGACGCAGCTTGTCTATTTCTCCGCGAAGTGCATCAGCTTTAGCGTACGGTATGGGGTAAACTCTGGTTCGAACAGGGGTCTCGTTTGTTAATTTCATATCAAATTCGATGAGATTTGTTCGACCAGGTACATCCGTTAAGACTGCACTGTACTGTTTTAGTAGAGCCCTGGTTTCTGTTTGTTGTTCTGGTGAGAGATTGTCGCCGAACTTGACATCTTTAAAGGATTCTGTGGGTTGCAATGGATACTCCATGCAACCATCATCATCTTCCTCGTCTTCCGTTGCTATGGCGACGGCCAGGAGATGCTCGGAAGATGGCACCGGTCTTTCCAAATATTTCTTAAGCAGATTTACGTGGAAGACCTTCTCCTTTCCTTTGATGGAGATCTTGTAATTGGTACGTGAGATCTTTTTAAGGACGGTAAACGGCCCTTGCCATCCGATGCAAAGTTTATTGTTTCCGGTTGGAAGTAGCAACAAAACTTTCTCCCCTGGTTGTAGTTCTCTCTCTTTTGCAGCTTTGTTGTATCTTTTAGTATGTTTAGCGCGGGCTTTCTTAAGGTTGGTAGTAGCTAGATCCCATCCTAGCTTTAGCTTTTCCTTGAGCTCAGATACATACTTGCTTGCGGAGACGACTGTCTCGTCAGCCTTTTGGTCTGTCAGGGACCGAAGTAAGGCTTCTAGTGGCCCCTTAATAGGTCTGCCAAATAAAAGTGTAGCTGGCGCGAATCCCGTAGACGCTTGGAATACCTCTCGGTAGGCGAATAAGGCAGCCGATATATATAGGTCCCAGTCTTCCGGTTTCTCCTGACCCAGCTTACGTAACATGGTGGTGAGGGTACCATTAAAATGTTCCACGAGCCCATTTCCGGCCGGATGGTAGGGACTTGTGTGGATATGTTTGGCCCTCAAGATCTTAAAGATCTCCTCCATTAACAGGCTACGGAATTGGGATCCATTGTCCGTCAAAACTTGTTGAGGGAATCTCAACCGTGTAAAAATTTGCACGAGGGCTTCTGCGACATGCTTGGAATCTGTGCATGTTAGCGGTACAGCTTCGGCCCACATTGTGCAAGTGTCGACTAAAGTCAGGATGAACCTGTGCTTTCTTTTGGTCCTTTCCAGGGGTCCAATGATGTCGACCGCAACCCGTTCAAATGGAGTACCCACTATTGGCATTTGCCCCATAGGTACTGGGGGTGTCAAGTGCTTTGGTGCTACCCGTTGGCACTGGACGCAGGATTTCACGTACCTGATAATGTCAGAGTTCATTCCTGGCCACCAATAGTGGTTTTTTATTCGCTGAATAGTGGCGTTTTGTCCCATATGTCCGCTAAAGGGAAGAGAGTGCCCCATTTCTAAGATCTGGCTTCTGTACTGCGTCGGTACTAGGAGCTGGTTATTCCCCGTGTCCGGGTTGCCCGTTCTACGATACAATACGCCATCCTTAGAAAAGATGTCTCCGTTGTGTCTGGGGTCCTTAGCCATGGGCAGTTTTTTAAATCAGAGCTCCAGAGTAGGGTCCTTTTGTTGCGCCTCCTTCAGTTCGTTCGGCAACAAATTTGGCGCAGGCTCCCTCTCCTTCTTGGCTTGCCCTCTTGTGGTTACCGCTGCCACAATCGGCTCCTTTGGTCTCCCAATAAACACATATCTACATCCCAGGATAACTGGGTAGAAATGATCATCCATAATGGCCGCTTTAATAACACCTCTGACAAAATCAGAGCGTATTTCTACCAGTGCGATAGGAAGCGTCCTGGGTGCGTCACTCTTAAAAACTCCACTGAGTTTGACGGTTTCCTCTGTCTCCTGACCTGGTTTGACTAGGTGTCTAGCAACAATACAACTAAAGCTTAATCCAGTGTCAAAGAGACAAGTAGTTGAGGTACCATTCAAAATTACAGTTCCTCGAGTTGAGGGTCGGTCCCCCTCAGGTTGAGAATCACTGACATTGACTCTACCTTTCGAGGCTGTATGCAAACATCCGACGCGGTTTGGACCGGTTTGTTTGCCCTGATCAGACGTTCCTGGTGTAGGGATCTTCCCTTTTCCTTGACCTTGGTGGCCGCGCTGCCACGTAGGCTTGGTGGGTTGATCAGAATTGTTGTTAGGGGGTATCGGGTTTTGTAGAATTTCGATTTTTCCTGGGGAGGTCTCCGGGTATTATTTTCTCTTCTTCTTCTTCTTCCATCCTTAGCCATCAACCGGCAAAGCAGTATGTGGCCAGTACGCCTAGTGGCGTCTTAGGGCAACAACAAATTGATCAATCTATCGCTGTTTCCACCACGCCTGGTGGCGTCTTTGTGGAACAAAAACAGACCAAACAATCTATCATTGTTTCCGTAATCAGATTGGTTGGCAAGCAGGTGATCAGCCCACTGTGCGAAGTTTTTACGGGATGGGGTAAACAGCCCCATGCCCATACCCTCCTTAGTCGCTTTTTACGACATGCGTGGTAGGGTGCAGTGTTACTATTCTTTGCTCCCCTTTCGGGCCCCGGTAACACACGGGTGATTATTTTCTCGTTGGTTATAATTCTGAGAGGAATTAGAGGAATAGGATGACTGCTCTAGATTTTGTTTACGAGATGGCTCATCTGTGGGTTTACGTTTTGTGCTGGGAAGTTCGGCCATTGCATTGGTATAGCGTTCTGCCTTATTGAGTATGTCCTCAAGCCTGACTGCGCCCTGTTCAGCCAAAAATCTACGGGTTTCATTTGACAAAGTTGACTTTATCTGTTCCACAAGAACAAGTTCAAGTAGTCCCTCATATGTAAGAGGTAGGTCAGATAATTCAATGCACTTTGTCAAATAGCCCGTGAGACGTGAAGAGAACTGCGGGAATGTTTCCGTGCTCTCTTTCCGGCTGTTTCTGAACATTTGCAGAAATTTTCGGGCGGTCATCTCAAACCGCTGATTCATGCTGTCTTTCCTTGTCTCTCTCTTCGCGTTGTCTCTCCTTCTCTCTTTCCCTGCGGGCGTCCATCTCTGCCTCAATTTTCTTCTGCTCCAATTGACGATCGTCCGCTTATTTCTTCCTATTTTCTTCTCTCTGTTGGTCCGCGTCATATCTTTCAAGTTCTTTGTTGACAAACAGGTTCGCGGCTTCTCCTTCTAATCCTGAGTCCTTCGCCTCCTGTCTCAAAATGGATCTTATCCTAATTCTCTCTGCCATACCAAAGAACTGGATGCTTCTAAGACTAGAGAATAGTAAGATGGAACAAGAAGGGGAAGAAACTCGGAACCGCTACGAGAAAAACCAAAGTAAAAAATTTACTTGAGTTACCTCCTACCTTAAATGTGTTAACTTATCGCTGCTATTATTGTCACTTAAGACTCTTAACGCAAGCGACTATGCCACTAAAATGGTAAGTTACACTAGAAAAGAATCTACTCTTACTAACAGTAGAGAAGTTTTATTTGCCAGTTTTCCAGACACACCGATTTGTTGCTTCAAACACTCAGACGACGTGGATACAGCTATATTAAACAAATAGGGAATTTATTGGGCTTTTGGGTATTCCAACACAGTCCGATATAAGTTTATGATGTTTATTACCCTAAAAGATCAAATCACAAAAAACAATATCAAGTGTTACGTAAAATTATCATAAGTACAGAAAAATGCAAATATCAAGGTAGGGAGGAGGTGAAGAAGATTGGTATCGACTAAGCCCTTCCCGCTTGTATTAGACAAAGATAAACCCAGTCTCAAGATAGATATTTATCAGGATCATAGGTAATGTAACCCAACAGTGATTTTAATTACTCTGAAAGAGGTGTTACAATATTAGTTATGGTGGTAGACAAAAAATACTGTTATCCCCAATGGTGTCTTCCCTTTACTAAGAAAAGAAAAAAAAGGGGGGGGGGGATGAAACAGAGTTAACTAATTATCCCACTAAAGGAACAAAGCCGGGTATACAGAAAAACGTATTACCCGGTAGGCAAGTTAACAAATGGTTTGTTGCAAAAAAATTAAATCTCCTGTCATTCATGCACACTGTGCAGATCCACACTCATATACACCACACACTTACCGATTTTAGCATCAGACAATACCTAGCATGATATACACAGTAATTAAACTCTTTACAGGTAAAACTGTCTAGTCCTTCTATGTCCCGCCCCAGATAATGCGAGGATTCACTGAGAGCAAATATTCCCGCTTATCGCCGGACTTGAAGTTCTAAGAGTTCTTGTGTTTATTATAAAGAAACGAGTCTATGGGATGGCACTGACGCAGTTCGACATAGGGGTGAAAAATGAGGTGATGGTATAATCCTTCACTGTCTGATGATAGCCACTGACCGGTAAAGTTTTTAATCCAGTGAGGAAACACTAGGCTCAGTCACAGTCAGGTAAATCGGTAATCTCTCACAATAGAGCCGTATATAAACTATCGCTACTGGCACTGTTCATCTTCCAGTTTATCTTACAGATTGTAATTTAATTTGATGATAATAATCAAATGATCTTGGGTAGGCTTTCTTTCATGTAATCATGTTAGCTAGGCCGCACCGGACCACCACAAGATTTACTTTAAAACAATGTCTCATCAAACTGTCTGGAAGTTTAAGAACCGAGTATGGAAACTCTGAAAGATTTCGTTATTGCTGGGATTGCAAAAGGTGATCAATCTAGAGAAAAAGATAGAAAACCCATAACAACATAATCATACTTTAAAAAGTTAGTTGCTTATCCTTTACAGGACGTGGCAATCAACCCCAGCTTTTATTGGCTGTTTGTGATTTTTCTAGGCAATTTTTTCATTCAGTAGTTTGCCATTGCTTTCTGAACGGTACGGCGCTTATACCATTGTTAAAAATCCACACAAAGCGATCTACTACCAAACCGCCTGCAGCAGGTTTCGAATCTGGATTATGAAACTGCGTTCATATCCATTAGGCCACAGACGCCGACTAATCATACTTTAAAAATCAAATAATCTTCTAAGCGCGCGATAAATTTCCCGTTAAGCCTATAATACACTCGAGTATTTAATTATGTATTTAATAAACACTGCGCGAGTTCTAGTGGTTAAATCTCACATCTATAAATATAGGACTTAACTAAATTTATTAATTATAAATTCCTTCGCGACTTTAAAAGTTAATTTAAGCATTAAACATCTATTATCTTTTTGGAAATAGTATAGCAGGTATATCATTACATTTACAACTGGAACTATTGAGACGGTTTAATTTAATAGGTTTAAATTAACACAAAATCCAATGAAATATAATGAATGAACTCGACCACTGATCACTTTACACAATATATATATTACCGTTTTGCACAGAAATAGAATTCACTGCAAATATAAATGAAAATCCATGGGATAATCTAGCAAGATTTCAAATATCGCTAGTGCTTCTATCAAGTTCTGGCCAGCGAGTGATGAAGTGTATTTCTACGTGATCTGTATATCTACAACTGGAATGCAAGATGAGTGGGACATGAGAACTTTGACAGCTTTTTTGATCTCATGAACTTTGGGGGATCTGACCGCCAAATCCAAAGAGAGAAGCCGCCCCTGGCCTCTCGTATCTTCGCTCGCTGCTTCCCGTTTCGGCTTTCCCCGTGATCGGTTCTGTGCTTAACACCGAGATGCGAAATCGTTTCAGGGACCACTACTGTCTTTGATAGCATGCCGCCCGTCCTTCCTGAGATCTCCACCAGTGTCTTTCTTCTCGTCGCTCTGGTCCATCTTGCGAGCGGTTGAGTGTTCGCGCGGAGATGTTAAATACCTGCGAGAAACTGCTTCTCTGCTCGGGGATCGTCTCAGTGTCTTTGATCTCGTGCCGCATACTAAATGAGTCCCGGTCGGTTCGCTCTGGCGAAACGAAAAGTTACAACAAATGTTCAGGGGTTCTAATGTTATGAAAAGCTAAAAGTCCCTTTAAATCATCCATCATATCAGGGAAAATTCACTTGTCGAACTAGACGTACGTCACAAATACCCCTACAATTTCACTGGATAATTCTAAATCTTTCTAAATTGAATTTTAACGTCATCTAGTGTACCTTTTATTTTGGTAGCTATCAAATTTGCTCTTATTCTGCATTTCCTGTACTTGTAGACCCACTATCCATCAAGTTCTCAAGAAAATCCCTATTTATACTTGTCATTATATCCCTAACTTCTTCCGCTAAGTGTGGTAAATGTGCCTCAAAATGTTGTTTTGATAGTTTCTTTGATAGTTTCTTCAAGGTTGCTTTTGTTTTCCTGTTGCCTTTTGTTCTTTTTGACCACTTTCCTATTTTCATCCAATGCTACATTCCCTTCTCTCCCTATGTTAATCTCCTGTTTTTCATTTTCCATTCTTTTTAGTATTATTTCACTTTCTTCTTTTTGTTCGGACAGTTTGACTAGTATCATTTCATTTTCTTCTTTCAGTACAGTCAGTTTAGCTATATCCTGGGAAATTTGGTGCTGTATGGCTTTTACTTCTTGAAGCACTGCCTCTGCACTTTTCAGTGCACTTGTGTCGTTCGAGGATGTAGTTGAATCATCTGACTGGTTTTTTGGTACTATTTTATTACTTTCTAACTTGTTCCTACTTTCTTTTACCATCTGTGATTTAAGCATTTTGACATCTTCTTGCACACTCTTAATTGCTGTTATAACTTTAGTGCTCGTATAGGTATCGTTTTCCTTTAATTCTTTAATGACAGTTTTGAAAGGGGTTTGGGTTGTTATAGCTTCCTTCAGTGCTTTTTTGGTCTGCTGATAAACTGGGCAGCCCTGGAATCTGGCGCTATGGTTTCCTTGGCAATTAATGCATTTTCTGTTTGCATTTTCCTTTTTATAGTCAGTATCTGACTTTGCCTTTTCGCATTGTGTGAAAGGGTGTGCCCCCGCACAAAACCTACATACTGCCTTCCCCCTGCAACTTTGTCGGCCATGGCCAAACTTCATGCAGTTGGGGCACTGCAGCACTGGTGGAATGAAGGCTTCTGTGTTTTTTGTGCTTTCCCAAATAGTACCGTCTTGGGGGGTTCCCTACCTTCTGTTGTAATCACTATCACTGGGGTTACTATACTCCCTTTCACTTTTATACGTTCAACGTGCACCAGCTTTAAATCTGGGTTCATTTTGGACAGATTGTTTAACACTTCCTCCCCTGTCAGGGTTGGGTTTATGCCTTTTATCACACTTTTTCTGGTTTCTTTTAACCTCTCTATTTGTATTTTGATGTTGTGGGCCAGTTGAATCATCCTTGGTCTGTCCCGCAGTTCTTGTAGTAAATTTTTAGTTTTTTCTGTTACATTTAGTGTGAGTATTATCCCACTGTTATGTTTCTGCAATTTGGCAATGGCTTTTTCGTCGATGATTTTTTTCTAGGATTACCAGAATTTTGTCGTCCGGGAGAGATCGAAGCGTGGCTTCCGTTCCAGCTATTTGTGTTATTTTCACTTTTTGGGGGGTTCCCTTTCGGCTGGAGTCTTCTTTGTCCTCTCCTCTGGTTTCATGACTTGTTTTGTCCGCGTTTACCTGGCTGTCCTGATTATCCTTTTCCCTGGGTCCTTTCTTTCCGTTTGCTGCGCTGGTTCCTGATCTTTCTCCTTTGTTGATTCTGCTTTTTGTTGTTTTTCCTTCCGCGCCTCCTTCCCGATTTTCCATTATTGTTTCACTCGTGTCCTTTAGTTCTGTTTTTCTGATTTCAGGGTTTGTGGTCCTGTTTCTTTCTGTCCGGTTTAAAGTTTTGTCTTTTTCTGGAGTTTTGGCCATCGCTTTTCCTTCCCCGGACTGTTTTCTGGTGAATACTACCATTGGTTATTTTCCCTGTCTTTTAGTATGCTACTATTTGTTGTCTTTGAATTATATTCTGATGATTGAATATTATTATATGTAATCTTTGGCTTTTGGCTTATTTTGTTATATTTATCTTTTCCCCACTACGATTCTTGAATTAACTAGTCCCCTAATACTTAACCTTAACTACAATAGGCCTACTCTAATACTAACAACAAAAGTATAAATTATTCACCACTTAAATATGTCTTTCAAGATGGTTGCCTGATCTCACTCAAAGAATTGCCACGTGGCGCTATTTAATTTCTATTATTTTTATTTTCTAAAATTAACTGCAATAATCTAACACTGAAGATGGATAAAAAATATTTTTGTGCGCACCGTTATTTGCACACTTTTCTTTGTCAAGTGTTACTATTTTCGGGAGTACATATAAGGGAAACAATACAATTAATGTCTAACTTTCAACCAAAGTTGCATCCCTTGGCGTTAGTGACAGAAAAAGCTGGGATTTTAAATATATTGATGAAGCTCCTGTGGTGTCAGTAGTAGTGGAAGGGAACTTTTCAGTGTTTAAAGCTTTGTTGGCAGACAAAAGAAAGTCATTCTCTTTTGAAAATCTGCACATGGTTTTCATTGTGTATTGTAATTTTGAGCTCATGACATAACCTCTTCACCTCACGGTAGAAGGGGAACGACTAAGTAAGTAAGTAAGTAAGACATAAAATCTTTCAGTTGTGAGTGTGTGTGTGTGTGTTTTTTTTTTTAAATAAGGATTTATTCTGTTAATAAAAATAAAATTGTTAGTTAAGCACAGAAACTGTGAAAATTTAAATTACATTTTAAGGTGCCTTTGTATGCGTGTACGGGGGGGTGGGTTAATAAAATAGACTTTCAGTTTGGCAAAGAAACTGTAAAAAATATAATAAGTTGTTTTTTTTTTATGTTTTGCCTTTTGTTTTATTGGTAATTTTTGTCGTTGTTAGTAACATAACGAGTTTCAGTTTGACACAGTAACAGTAACAAATTAAATTATATTCTTAGGTTCTTTTAGTTTTGTTTTATGCCGTTCATTTTCTTCTTTTAGTAATACAAAATAATTTTGGTTTAGCTCGGAAACTTAAAAAGAAAGTTATGTTTTTATGTAATTTTTTTTTAAACTTTAAATATATTTTATAGATCATTTTCTACCCACATTTAGGTCATTAAGATGCTAGTCCTACTCATTAATCTAATAAACTCATTATCACTGTCAAATGTAAAATGCTCAGTCTTCCTATTTTCTACAATTTATTATAACATTTAAAACATATTCAAAATTAGTTCGACGTCATTCTAGAGTTATGAACACATTGTACTTAAAATAGCAACCTTCTTCAAAACGTTTCTAATACCGGTGCGGATTATATTCAAAAGAATTATTTTCACTATGTTTACATCTGTACGGGGAGAGGGGGTTAACATGGGAAAGTACTCAGAAAAGCACTACTGATTCATATCCCTCTAACGACCAGTTTACACTATCTTCCATGTTCACTACATACACTAAATATATAAATACAATTGTATTTCTATGCGCATTTCATATTAAAAGACATATATTTTTTTAAAATTTGTGGCATATTTGCGAACTACAAAAATATAAATAGAATCTTCTTCTTCTTCGTACACTTTCAGACGTCTACTTGAATGTTTTCAAAGTAAGCAGTAGTCAGTTTGAGGCTATTTGCATCTCCGCTGAGCTTTTCCACGAATGGTACTGGTGTCGGCCATATGCGTTTTCTCTGTTCCACATATGTCGGACATTTTTGAAGCAGATGTTTAGCAGTCATTTTTTCAGTGCCACAGTTACACTCATCGGTAGTTCATATCTTAAGCTTGTTGAATAGATGGTAAGCCAATCTGTTGTGGCCCGTGCGGAGTCTGAAGATTACCACTTGTTCTCTTCTGTTGAGCTGGTAGCATGCATCATTTTACGTGTGACTTGGATGATCTGCATCCAATTTGTTTCTGTATCTGATTCTGTGAAAACTCTTTCCTCCTCGAAAGTTAGGCTTGCATCAGGTTGAGGTAGCTTTCCACCTTACTTTGCCAGTCTGTCAGCCTCTTCATTGCCGGTGATGTTACAATGAGATGGGATCCATTAAATCATAACACTTTTGAATCGTTGACATAGTTTGTGAAACACTAGTCTTAGGTCATCAAGGTCTGCATTATTTTGGCTTTTCAACGTTGCAGTTACCGACGGTGTATCGGTAAAGAAAGCAGCTTGTCTGTCTGTGCTTTCGTCTGTCATTATAACCTCTGCTACAGTTTTCAAGGCCTCTGCCTCTCTCTGAAGTTACTTGAGAATTGTCCTCTTGCCACTGACAGCTTTTTTTGTTCATCAGGGCTTAAGGTCAGAAAGACACCTCCACTTCCATTTTCTGTTGCATTTGTTGCTGATCCATCTGTGTATACATGGGTCTAGGTGTTACATGAGTAATGTTTCTCTATGTATTTTGTTGCTATGGATTTTCTCTCTGTTGCAGTCTATCTCTTCTTTCTTTCAATTCCATGAATGTTTTCTATCATTTCAGGGAAACGATGTTGTGTCCAAACTGGAAGCTTGTGTGCAGTGTAGATGGGTTTAATTGTTGCTATTTCATTTATGGAAACTGCTTTCACATGTGGTGTGGTTGATAGAATGTCAAACATGACAAAGGTGCGAGGCTTCTTAAGATGGTATGTAGGGGCGCGGGACGTCTAAAAGGTTGAAAAGCACTGGTTTAAGGGACATCACCGAATCTATGAGTGGCGTCCTATCAGTCCATTGAGAGTTACCCTTTTTCAGGGCTTCATCCTGCTAGCTGACGCAAACTAGCTGTCCTTTCAAGGGCTAAGTATTTATTAACGCTGCGAAAAAGTTTAATCGCATAGTTCTATTTTGTTTGATTGGCAATTATGCTCTGAATTAATCTAAAGTCTTCTGTCTATGGTTGAAAAGAAGTTGTCACACCACAAGAAGGTAAACACCTCAAGAACAAATACAAAAATTAACGCAGACGCAGACTGACAGTGCTTGGGCTCGTGGGCAAAACAATATCATCGGCCCTGATTACCGATTCCACATTGAAATACTGGTCCCAAATGTCTAACTACCAGCTATGGGCCCTCGGGCAATGCTCCAAATGCCCAACGCTTAGTCCGCAGTTGCGTAGAGGCTTACATTGACGTCATTGGCAGAAACACTTCCTGTCTTGCAAATACGTATTAAGAAAATATTTGGCAGGAAAAAAAAGTCAGTGTAAATAAATGAACAATAGAAAGATTCCATGGTATCGGAAAGTCCATTCACGCCCAAATATTCATAATAAACTATACAATGTGTCTAATAGAAGGAGTGGTTGTGAATGCTGAATCAATAAGGTAGCTTGCACTAGATATTAAAGGGAACTTTTGTTATGATAGAAGGAAATACAGACACCAAGGCACGCACAGCTATAAGGAGGGGAAACCTGATGCCTGTAAACAGTAAATAAATAAACAAACAACACACAAAGGTATGATCAGGCACTTTGTGTGTTGTTCGTTTATTTATTTACTGTTTACAGGCCTCGGGTTTCCCCTCCTTATATGTTCATTCGTTTATAAAATACCAGAAACCTACATTCTGTCCTTTACTTATTCTCATTCTTCTATCATTTGCTAGACACAGTATTAAGGCCTTTGTCTTATGTAATCTGGCCTATACTGTTTCTTCTTCTTCTTCTTCCTCGTTCGCCCTGAAAAGGACGGTGGTTGCGTTGTGTCTGTTTACGCCTAAGCTGTGATATCTGCACCTTTCGGTCGACACATCCGACTTCTGCACGACATTTTTTAGGACCGGGTTTGCCTTCCCATTGCGATCCACACTCGCTCAGCCAGACTGCACTGCTGCAGACTGTTTCCAGGACCACCACGTGGAGGTGGAGTGCGGTCTTGACCAGCTCTGATTCGCTGGTCCTGACGCAGGCAGTCAAGCTATGAGTCGCTGACTGCGTTCTCTATTGCTGCGTCTTTAGGTTCTATACTGTTTAATAGTGGAACTGTAGCAGTGATTGCGTCTATAATTAGACTTGGTCGTCCTATGGTACATAATCGGGTCGCGTGGGAGTTCGTGCTAGACCTCTGTCGGTGAAGCATTATTTTTGTAATGCTTAGCTGGCAGAGTGGATAGTGACGATTCACTCCCGTGGCTAGGCGGTGGGTGCCGTTCGGAAGGTCCTGGTTCGATCCCGGTAAGCCTATCACTTCTGTTGTTTTTCTGTTGTCTTGTCTTCTACTTCTTTATTTTCCCACTGAGTGCCTGATCATACCTTTGTGTGTTGTTTGTTTATTTATTTACGCACAGCTATTACAAACAGGGAAGAAAATAAGTGAGGGTGTCAAAGAGATCTTCAGTACTGTTAATCAGCTCTGTTGCTGACATCTTTCCATGCCTGTCACGGGTTGCCTCCCCTTTGCTCTGCAGTGATAGTCCAACTATGGCCACAACCTATATTATCTAATGTGGGTCTTCAAAGGCATCTACCTTCACACAAGATTACTCTTGACAGAGATATAGATAGAAGGATGATGATGCTTCTAGGGAGTATTCACGAGATATTTCAGAAGATTTCTGAACAACTGATCATGGCTATCGGAGAGACATGGTATATATGCGTAAATTCCGTTCTATCGCTCTTTAATGCGAAAGTCACACTTGCCGTTCGATTCTTGAATCAAAGGTAATTTTACCACCTCTGCCGCCGGCAACCTCTCTGCTTGACTTTCATCATCTCCGCCTTGCCGAATATCAGCTACGCAATTAATTCCCCTGAAAGTTTTACAATCCAAGGTCCGTCTCATACTTAACATCGCCCCTGATCAAAGAATCTATTACGCCATGCTCCGCTCTCTCTCTGTTCCACCGTGCTTAATTGCAAAACGGCTCACGTGTTAATTGCACTTGTGAATCCGGCGTTCCTGTAGCAAAAAATAAACTAGATGGGGAGGGGCAAAAGTAGATGATCACTGCTGTACTATTTCCATCTGTGACAGTCGTCAAAGGTGTCTACCTTCACGCAAGATTACTCTTGGCAGAGTTGTAGATAGAAGGGTAAAGACATTTCCGAAGTCAAGAACAATGCGGCATTGGCTGAGCAATTGTTAACTTATATCTGATCCGTCGCCTTTTATGAAGAACTAAGCAATGTTTTTAGCCCGAACAAGCCCACAGCTGGTGTAAATCCAGCGAAATTCCCTTTTTTTAAGAATTAGCCCTATAGAGGTAAATATATCTCTTGATGTCTATATATATATTAAAGAATCTTACTCACACGTTTGCTTTCATATTTCTAGTAACTGAATAAACCATAATTGTTTAGTTTTAAAATAACAAAAAATAGATTTAAACAGATTTTTTAAACAAGTTAAAATAAGGATGACATGATGATGAATTTTTGATAAAAGTCCTCATCGAGACTTGATAGGGGAGTTATAAAAGTCCGTTTTCTAGTGCCTTTTTTCCAAGAACTTAACTCTAGGTGAGTCCTGTCGCCGTGGTTTCCGTCACATCATTTTGGTGATGAGTGCACTTCTCCACATAACTCGTCCAATGCAGGCAGTCAGTGTTCATGCTCTTCTCTCACACTAGCGGTGTAGTAACGTTAGCACTTCAAACCGTCTGATATCTTGTAACCACGAGCTTTGTTTGAAAAAAATGGAAAGGAAAAAATGCCTCTGCTAAGTACACTGAGTTGGAAGCTTAACAGGCGCATTATCTCGCTGTCCACCCACCAATGCTAATCTCTCAGTAGAATTGAATTCTTGAGGACACAGCGTAGCTCAAGGAAGATGATCAAAATCACCAGTACTCTTCTGGGCATTTGTTTACCCCACCGTAATCTGGACATAGTTTTTTTTTTTTTTTTTTTTTTTTTTTTTTGCGTTCGCCCGCTAATACTCGAGGCGAAATCTCAGGTTATTATTTTATGTCTAACCTGACATTGATTTTACGTGAGTATCCCTTTATTTCTTGTACAGAGACAGGTGTCCCTCGCCATTCAGGCAAATACTCGCCGATTTCGGAGGTACCCATTGCAGCTGGGTCGGCTCAGGAGCCGCCAGTCCCTGGTCGACGACACTCCTTCAAATGTTCTCGCCAGGTCTCGAGTTAATCCAGTCCAAATCCCGGTCGACGAAAAATCCTCAAATGCCGTCGCCCGGGTTTGATCCTGTATCACCCGGTCGCCAGAGCGGTGTTGTAACCACTACGCTAGCGCGGCTCCCTGGACATAGTAATTTGTGGTGGTCAGTGTCAGTGATAATGCTGGGCTTTCGGATTTAGAAGGTAGTAATTTGTTATTCTTTCTTCATGCATGAAGTCCACCCGTGTGTTACCGGGGCCTGAAAGGGGAGCAAAGAATAGTAACACTGTCCCCTGCCAAGCATGTCGTAGAAAGCGACTAAGGAGGGTTGGGCATGGGGCCGGTTACCCCATCCTGTAAAAAATTTAAACCACAAAAAACTTCAACAAATATGGACAAGTCAAATAAAGAAAAGAAAACACAGCCATCCAAGACAGGGGAAGGTCCTCTCGTGGGGAGGCGTATGATGCAACACAGAGAAAGCCGAAAGGAGTCTGTGTTGCTGACTAACCTTCTTTCTTCTAGGAGAACTTCCAGATTTGGCACCTGGAATGTTCGGACATTAAACGAACAAGGGAAAGTGGCGCAAGTAGCAGCAGAAATGAGGGAATACAAAATCGAGGTTCTGGGAATGTGTGAAACAAAGTGGAAGGGGGTAGACAGGAAGAAACTCATCACAGGTGAATTGGTGCTGTCCTCAGGACATGAAGACGAAAGTTCACACCACAGTGAAGGGGTAGCTCTTATGTTATCTAAAGAAGCACAGAAAGCACTCATTGAATGGGAAGCTGTTGGACCCAGAATAATAACAGCTACTTTCAAAACAGCTAAAAAGAAAATTCATGTAAATGTCATCCAATGTTATGCACCAACTAATGACAAAGAAGAGTCTGTGAAAGAAGCATTTTATACTAAACTACAGGAAATTATGGATAAAGTAAAAAAGAAGAGACATCACAATTTTGATGGGTGACATGAATGCAAAGATAGGTACAGTGAACACCGGATTTGAAGAAGTCATGAGAAAACATGGGCTAGGAGTAATGAATGAAAATGGAGAACTATTCGCAAACTTCTGTGCTTCAAATCAACTGGCTATAGGAGGAAGCATGTTTCCACATAAGAGAATACACAAGGCAACATGGATATCACCAGACCATAGAACAGAAATCAGATTGATCATATATGCATAAACTATTGGCAGCAGGTCAAAACTGTATGGAAGGAGACATGTGAAGAAATACTGGGGAAAAGGGAAAGACAACAAAAAGCATGGATAACAACAGAAACCATCAATAAGATAAAAGACAGAAAAAACAAGAAAGCAGAGTTAAACACAAGCAAAACCAGAAGTTCCAAAGCCAAGGCTCAAGAAGTGTACACAGAAGCAAACAAAGAAGTAAAAAGAAGTATCAAAAGAGACAAGAGGAAGTATATTGAGGAGTTGGCAAGAGAGGCAGAAGATGCTGCAGCCAAAGGAAATATGAGAGAAGTGTATAGCAGCACAAAGAAGCTAACAGGGAAATACAAGCAAACAAGTTGTCTCATAAAAGACAAGAATGGGAAACTGCTCAGCAATATACAAGAGCAAATGAAGAGGTGGACAGAATATTTTGGGGACCTTCTCAATAGACCAGCTCCACAAAACCCGCCGGACATCCAGCCAGCAGAAGAAGAGCTACAAATTAACGGTGAAAGACCAACGAAGGAAGAAATAAAGAAAGCCATAAAGCTTCTAAGAGATGGAAAAGCGTCTGGACCTGATGGCATTCCAGCAGAGGCCATCAAAGCAGATATCGACACGGCTACATAGATGTTATATAAATTACTTGGTAAAGTCTGGGAAAAGGAAGAGATACCAGCAGAATGGAAGGAAGGATATCTGGTTAAGTTGCCTAAGAAGGGAAATTTACAAGAGTGCACAAATTATAGAGGAATAATGTTACTATCAGTGTCAGGAAAAGTATTAAACAGGATTATCCTTGAGAGATTAAAAGAGTCCATAGACAAGAAACTGAGAGATGAACAAGCAGGTTTTCGACAAAACAGATCATGTACAGACCAGATAGCCACTTTGAGAATAATAGTTGAACAAAGTCTGGAATGGAATTCACCACTATACATCGGATTTGTGGACTACGAAAAGGCATTTGACAGTGTAGACAGAGAATCACTTTGGAAATTGTTGAGGCATTATGGAGTTCCCCTGAAGATCATTAATTTAATAAAGAAAACATATGAAGACATGACATGAGAGTTCTTCACGAAGGACAGCTTACAGAACCGTTTGGGATAAGAACAGGAGTGCGACAGGGATGCCTCTTGTCTCCATTTCTTTTCTTGCTGGCAATAGATTGGGTTATGAGATCATCGGCAACACACAACAGAAATGGAATCCAGTGGACTCTGACTAAGCAGTTGGATGATCTGGATTTTGCTGATGACTTGGCTCTTCTGTCCCATAGCCGTAATCAGATGCAGGACAAATTGAAAACGCTCGATGAGAGGTCACAGCAATTGGGTCTGAAAATAAACAGGGAAAAGACAAAAATAATGCGAATAAATGCAGGTAATGATAACAGGGTTGAACTTGAAGAAACACCAATACAAGATGTAGAATCATACACATATCTTGGCAGTAATATAGACAAAGTTGGAGGGACAGACAGTGATATCAAAATAAGAATACAAAAGGCAAGAGGAGCTTTCATTGCATTGGGAAATATATGGAGATCAAGAGAAATAGGATCCAACACGAAGATAAGAATCTTCAACTCAAATGTGAAGTCAGTCCTATTGTATGGCTCAGAGACATGGAGAACAACAAAGACAACAACCAAAAAGCTACAGACTTTCATAAATGGGTGCTTGCGTAGAATAGAGGGATTAAAATGGTATGACAAGGTTACCAACGTGGAACTGATGACAAGAACTAGACAAGTGCCAGTGGAACAAGAAATGAGAAGAAGACGATGGCGATGGATAGGACACACACTGAGGAAACCTGTTGATAGCATTACAAGGCAGTCCTTGTTCTGGAACCCCCAGGGCAAGAGAGGCAGAGGAAGACCAAGAAGTACATGGAGAAGAGAGTTGGAAACAGAGGTGAAAATGATGAGGAGAACATGGAAAGAACTTGAGATGATGGCACGTGACAGGAGGACTTGGCATGTGTTTGTTGAAGGCCTATGCTCCTTTGGGAGTGGAGGGTTATGAATGCATGAAGTCATATCTGGAGTATTCCTTATATGACCACCAGCTAAGCACAATGTTATAGTATACAAATTTGGAAGTAAACCTGTCTGTGAGGATAATTACACCCTCACTGACTCTTGAAATCATCCACACCTCCAGGGATTCCCCCAGTGGTGAAACGTTGAGAAATCAGCGCTGCACACTAAGCTTCAAGAAGTCACTTAAGCCCCAGATGTAACTCTAGCTTTTACCTGGTTGGCTGCAGTCAGGAGGATCTTACTCTGGACCCATGATAGGTAGGAGGTGCTGAGAAGTGGCACTGTGCCTGCACAATTTTATACAAGACTTTGAAGGAAAAAAAACCCTTATTTATTTTTTTAAATCACAAGCTCGCGCGGAACGCTAGTGACCTCTCATGGAACCCTGAGTTCCAAGGAACCCCAGTTGAGAAGCGCTGGTGTAGATAATACCAAGATACTTTGCTGAAATAGGAGCCTAGACAGCATTTTAACAGAAGTTGAAACAGAAACAAAACTAATATAAACAGACACCCGCCCCATATTCCCCAACTTGAAAAGAAGGGATAGCATGCATGCCTTACTGATACCATGAGCTATGTTGGCTGGCAAAGGTTCGGTATGAATAAGCTATTTACCAGCTGCTGATTTGTCTTTACAGAGATGTTTAGGTATGTGTGTGTGTATCTATGTATAAGAATTAGATAAAGTCCCATGAAAACAGAGAACAAGGTTAAAGAAATACACCTGCTATGCAGATTCAAATCTCCTGTCAATATCAAGAGATGACAAAAAACTGAGATGGCTGGGGCTTATCAAATAGGTTGAGGATAACAGTTTCAGAAGAAAAGCTTGAAGGAACGATGAACACTGTGACATCCAATGATGTACTGGATGCATGCATATATGGGTCTGAAAGAGCTGAAAACTGTACGAAAATCAAGAACAGAGAAGAAGCAGACAGGCAGCTTTTGCAGTAAGCAGCTTTAAGGAACAGAATAGCTAAAATCCTAAATTTTAATCAGTTGTATTGAAAAAAAGAACAAAAAGAAGGCATTTATATAAAACATTTCAAAGTGGAATATTTAGTTAATTCCCAGCACCTGATATTTTGTTTCCAGTGCTGCAGCAATACGTTTCCAAGTCTGATACAGACAATATTTTTGTGTCCCTCCTTACCCATGACAAATATAAATGCGACTCCACTATCATGGGAACTGAGTCTTCTTAATCTTGATGCCCAAGTTGCTGCCCCACCTGCTTAATTCCCATCACTCGCTCGTTTTGCTATAGCTCAGCGTGAACACTCAATACAAGCTAAGTAAGTTTTGATTGGTTAATGAGGGGCCACTGCCAACAAGTAAAACTATGAATGTAGTCCCATAGCAGATAATGTGATAATGAAGTGAAGGGTTAGAGACTTCACTATACTAGGTTCAGCTTTGAGATGTGGAGGTGACCAGCTCCCTTCCCTAACTCAAGAGCAGAGTCAAGTACCCATTTATAGCCGGGGAAACTGGAATGTGACGTCACCATGTTTCGAATCCGGTACCTTAGTGGGCCATCGCTCTAACCACTCTGTCAATCAGACGTCCGCCAAATTCAATTCCTATCACACAACTTCAATGTTAGTGGTGGTGGGAGTAGTAATAATAGCAGCAGTGGGAGTAGTTGTAGAAGCAGCAGTTGTAATAGTTGTGGCAGAGGATATTATGAAAATAGATTTCATACATCTACATTTTTCTTCCACCTGTCTTTCACCAGCTTCCTTATGAGCCATGAATGGTTTGTTAACGTAAAACCTTCCTACACTCAGATATGTCTCTGGGACCTCAAGACGCAGCAATAGAGACCGCAGTCAGCGACTCATAGCTTGACTGCCTGTGTCAGGACCAGCGAACCAGAGCTGGTCAAGACCGTGCTCCACCTCCACGTGGTGGTCCTGGAAACAGTCTGCAGCAGTGCAGGCTGGCTGAGCGAGTACGGATCGCAATGGGAAGGCAAACCCGGTCCTAAAAAATGCCGTGCAGAAGTCGGATGTGTCGACCGAAAGGTGCAGATATCACAGCTACGTTGGAAACAGACACAACGCAACCACCGTCCTTTTCAGGGCGAACGAGGAAGAAGAAGAAGAAGATATGTCTCTTTCTTAATTTAGCACGCCTATTTATTTTATTTTCTCTATTTGCCTTGGGAATGTTTGCAATCAGACAGGTAAACGGAACGCGTAGACAGGGGGACGGGATGGTGGATTTGTAGAGAAGGGGGAGATAAGCTAAATGTAGAAAAACCAAGGGGCGATAAGTTGAAACGTATTTTTCGTTAGACATTGGTCAGGGGGACTTAATCTGAAACTAAGGGCAGATAATCACAGTTACTCCCCCTGAATCCGTTCGTTTGGAAGGTATTAAACACGGTGGGAATCGTCAGATCAAAGGACGGGCTTCGCTCGATTGCCAGAGTCGGCATGCGGTAAAAGTGTCAATTTTCCCTCTGATTCGCAGATCAACCGAAGAAAAACCCGAAATCTGAGCGAAGGCGTTAAAAGTAACAAGTCTGAGCGAAGTTATGCAAATTTAATATATATTCTCCAGCTTTTAAAATCCATTATTCAGTACCCACAGAAGTCCTAGAGACTACTAGCTGCGATTTCTAGATTCAATATACCATTTGGAATTACTTAGTTTTTCGTTGGAGTAGTCCTAATTCTGTGTTTGCGGTAATTATTATTTCCCTAAGAGTTTTCGGTGTAGAGTGATTTAACGGTCAAGTCCATCATTTTATTCACTAAGATTTTTCTGGGTAGAGTGATTTAATGGTTAAGTCTGTCATTTTTATTTCACTAGGAGTTTTGTGCAAAGTGACTAGCGAACTAATATAATCTATAGCTAAATTGTTCAGGCTGTAGCATAAATCTAACTAACTGGTATTAACCAGTAATAGTTATTTTAATCGTCTAGTAAACACACTATTCATTATGAGTACTGACGAAGTATATATTTATTTCTAATGCATGATGATTAAAATTATAAATGACTAGCGCTTATTTCACGGCGACTTTTATTAAACGATTCAATATGAGATACAGGTGTAGTTCTATTTAAAGTTAAATAACTGAGTGTATGAATATATTATATTTTACACGGGTTAAGGATAGGATTGAGAATTCTATATTATGGTTAAGTATTTTGTACTTTTTTCTTCCTATACACAGTACTGGGTCAAACCCAAAAACCTTACCAGTGGATCCCATATAAATCTGAGAATAACCATATAAAGAACATATCTTTACGTAGTATCTGGGTCTTCAAGGTAAACCTGTCTGGGGTTGTGTTTACACCCAGAGAGAGAGAGACAGAGTACCAACCCAAAGAACATTAAGAGTGACTTTGTAACTGGGCCTATAGATCCAGATTTCTTTTTCCCAATTTCATTTACGTTCATCCCGTTATGGCGACATCACCAACATTAACATTTCCCGACGTTTGACCATTTGTGGTGTGACAAGGAATTTTATACTGAGAGAAGTTACCGACCTGACATTCCTATGTACTGGAAATCTCAAGCTACTGACACTGTGAGCACTGTTAAATTTCTTACCTGGACTAATTAATGTGACATAAACAGACGTCCTAAATAAAAGTAACAAAGTGAACGTTCCACGGAGAAGTGGATTTAATGTCTTTGAGGAGCTGGGGTTTTATTTGCAAAAAATGAACACTTGATTTGCTGTGTGCGTGTGTCCTAAAGATTGTTCCAGAAGTTGCAAATCAAGTATTAGGTAAGAAAGAATGTCCGTGGTGTCGCAAAATTGGTTTCAAGTCATTGCAAACGTGTTCATGTAGATTTATAAACCCGTCAACGATCGATTGACCGGTTTCAAAATGGCGGTGTATCAGCGAAATGTGTATCAGACAGAGGAAATTGCCCACGATAAATAAAAGCAGAAGGGAACCATTATGAAAAGGATTTTACATTTTAGTACAGGAAAGGATTGTGCATAACTGGATATAAGTAGACACGGTAGGAAATTATCATTTACGGGAATATATGCGTATTACGGCTGACCACAGATACACTGAAAGTTGGTAAAACCACGTCTGTTCTAAATATTAAAATCAACAAATAACAGTTTGGGAAATTACATGGATAGGAATATAGGGATTTATCGGCTGTATAACACTAGATAAGATGGAACAATATAGATATTATATATGCCGAGAATGAGAAAGGCAAAATTTCAGTCGACGCACAGATCGGCTGAAATCGCTGTTCGGGAAAGATTTTTCAGGCCTAGGTTTAAGTCGTGACGTCAGTACCCTCCGATGCGTCCGCGCTATACGTATATAAGCGTATCGGTAAACTGGAGACACACACATCGAAAAAGGTTTGAGACAGACTGGAGGCAGAGTTTCGCCACTACTCATATCATATGAATTGTGAGCGGATCGCCAGAAACATTTTTCAGTCCAGTATCTGAAGTCTGAGGGTTCCATGACATAACTCAAACCAGGCTGTCCAGTATCAGAAACCTGTGTTGTTCATCAGAGGAAATCCCACAAACGTGCAGGACCCCAAAGAGTGAACGTCAACTGGTCATTGGCATCCCTACAGCTGGGTGTACCAAGTCTGATTCTACGAAGGACAGTTCAGTGTCATCATTATCAAGTCGAAAAGATAAGTGTCATTTAAGACACTGACCACCAATATATATAAAACAGCTAATAGTGAAAATCCATAGTTCAGTCAACTGATGACAATTAATTGGAAAGTCAAGAGACTAAAAACAGTGATTGCAGATTGCAGTAACTTTAATATTCAAGATCTTGAAGTCTAAACAGACAATAATAGTAATTGTGTGAATACTTTTATATATATATGTGTATGCTCTTTTTCCAACTAGTAGAAATAGAATATTAGTGTATTATTAAACTATTTTAACTGTACCTGAGGATTTATTCACTTCTTCCATTTGGGGTTTCAGTGAATGTTCATTTTACTTATCCCCTAGAATATAAGTAATCATAAGATAGTCATAGGGAGGAGACGCCTTAAATCCTGGTACAACTTCTTACAAACTGGCCAGGGTTTTCACAGTCTGACTATTTTTATGATAACAATACACCAGTGCTTATTTCTAAGACTGGGGTATTACTTGTAAGGTCAGAACTCTTTACTGGCATACTCTTACATAAATAAATAATTTTAAATAACCTCCCGCTACACGTGGCCACGGTTGTCTGAGAAGAGAGGAAGGATAAATGAATAATTCTCATATATATCTTGTAGAATCCATGTACTCCTTTTTTTTTGTATAAGTTTTGATAATACTGTCCCTTTCAGAATAGATTAACGTATAAACTCTGTTCTTTATTGTTTAGGGAAAATCCTAGACCATAGCGTATAAATCTTTAACCTTTTGGGGGTTAAAAACTTCTAATGGGATCGTGTCTCAACAGAGGGAGGGAGGATTCCACCTATGAGTCTATTTCTTTATTAATTCATTAACCTATGTTTATTTGTATTTGATTGATATTCAAAATACTGCTGTTGTAGAGTTTCTTTATTGTAAATAAAATTAACATAAAAACTTTATTTACATGTGTTGGTCAGCTCGTCCCAACATATCCCTATCCCATTGATAAAGTTTTCACGTTTGTGCGTCTGTCGTCACATGTGTGTGTGTGAGTGGTTTATATATATATATATATATATATATATATATATATATATATATATATATATATATATATATATATATATATATATATATATATAAATATATATATATATATATATATATATATATATATATATATATATATATATATATATATATATATTCTTCTTCTTCCGTCCTTAGCCAAAGACCGACCAAGCAGTCAGAGGCCATCACGCCTTGTGGCGTCTTAAGGGCAACAGCAGATTGATTTTCTCTGTTGTAGTTTCCCATCACGCCTAGCGGCGTCTTTAGGGCAACAACAAATAGATCCATCTGCCGTTGTTTCCGTAATCGGTGTGACAAGCCAACGGGTGATCAGCCCATTGGGCATATATATATATATATATATATATATATATATATATATATATAGGTGTACTGTCTGACAAACAAAGTTCTGTTGTAGAGATAGGCTGAACTAGAGGATCTTCTCGAGTCCAGGGACAGACTCTACCTATTTTTTTTCCACCATTTCACTCGTGAAAATCTATTTCTTATCTTATCTCTCCCTGAGTCACCACCTGTTCTAGTTCTATTCAGAAGGGACCAAACTATGTCTTAATTCCCCTATCAAAAAATCTACGACAATAACACGCTATTTAATAATAATATTAAACAGTGGCCCTTGATAACTAACGAGGACCAAAAGATGAATGTATAGTATCTCAAGAAGTTGTAAAGATGACAGGTATACCATTTGGTGATGGAGGTGGCATATTCCATATCCAAGTTCACTTACATCAATGCACACAATTCTCCTGCACAGTAAAAAGAAAAATAAATTTTAAAAAATGTTTCATCCATGCACGAAATATAGAAAACAAGCCAAAATTTAGAATTAATACTTTATTAACTATACTAGCGGTTGGCAAGTAAGGAGCTGTGGGGATCTACTGTGGAATCACTGAGCTCTCTGAAAATCTGTCTTGCCAACCTCTGAACTACACAATGTAAACAATTTAATGAACTAATAAAAAGCATAATACCAGTGGCAGCTAGTGGGTTCAAGAGCTGGACAAACAATTCTGACATTGAGGTCCAGATTGACAAATTGTTTTCTGACCTGAACTATAGTCAGCAATTACAACCTAAACTTTGGTGCTTAATTATGATTTGGTCAGAAGTTCCCAATCTTGCTTTGAATAGCAACACACTTTTACCAAACCAGTGTGATTTTGCAGTACAGCATCTATGGTAAAGTTGGTGGTGATGTACTAAATTTAGTAAATAATATAAATTGAAATTTTGCTGCACACCAGTAAATTGTGATATATCATAAAAATGATGAAGCACACAAAAAAGAGCTGCCTCAAAGTATGGATATGAGTCCTATGCTTGAATGTGGAATTCCATAAAGCACTCACAGGGGTCGTCCACAGGTTAGCAGGGCCTGAAAGAGGAGCAAAGAGTAGTAACATTGTAACCTACCAAGCATGTCATACAAGGTGACCAAGGAGGGCTGAGCATGGGGCAGGATACCCCATCTTGTAGAATGTTAAAATTTAAATGAACGTGAACATGAATTCGGTCATCCAGGATGACAGAAGAACATCTGTCAAGTAGATCAATCATGCAGTCCAGAGAAAGCCAAAGGCTGGTGATGCACAGGGCATATACCATGGAAACCTGTTGACAGCATTAAAAGACTGTCCTTGTTCTAGAACCCCAGGGTAAGAGAGAAAGAGGGAGACAATAAAACACACAGAGAAGAGAACTGGGGACAGAAATAAAAGGAGTAAAGAAGACATGAAAAGACCTTGAGTGGATGGCACAGGACAGGAGGACTTGACACAGGACAGGAGGACTTGACACAGGACAGGAGGACTTGACATAAGTTTGTCAAAGACCTGTGCTTGTCACAGGACAGGAGGACTTGACATAAGTTTGTCAAAGACCTGTGCTTGTCACAGGATAGGAGGACTTGACATAAGTTTGTCACAGGACAAGAGGACTTGACATAAGTTTGTCACAGGACAGGAGGACTTGACATAAGTTTGTCACAGGACAGGAGGACTTGACACAGGACAGGAGGACTTGACATAAGTTTGTCAAAGACCCATGCTTGTCATAGGACAGGAAGACTTGACATAAGTTTGACAAAGACCTGTGCTTGTCATAGGACAGGAAGACTTGACATAAGTTTGACAAAGACCTGTGCTTGTCATAGGACAGGAAGACTTGACATAAGTTTGACAAAGACCCGTGCTTGTCATAGGACAGGAAGACTTGACATAAGTTTGTCAAAGACCTGTGCTTGTAATAGGACAGGAAGACTTGACATAAGTTTGACAAAGACCTGTGCTTGTCATAGGACAGGAACACTTGACATAAGTTTGACAAAGACCTGTGCTTCATGGGTAACTGAAAGCTCTCAATGATGATGAATACACAAAACATACGCTCACACAGACATTCAATAATGAATTAATATTTACTAAATATCAAAAATATATGATTAAAAAATTGCTAATGTCCAGGTCAGGAGTCTGTGTTATATACTTTCAAAAACTTATAAGAATTTGAGACCTTAAGACACACATTAGGGATCAATAGGCATATTCTTTCCATATCTCTACAGAGACCCCAAGGAATTACATGGGGTGAATAGCTAGCTGCAGCCATCATATAAAACCTCCCATGTGTTACAACGGCCCAAAAGGGGAGCAAAGAATAGTAACACTGTAACCTTCCAGGCATGTCGTAACAGGTAAACTGTAGAGGCCTGGGTCTGAGTCCGGCACTGTCATTCTGCAGAAACTTTAAGCCATACAAAATTCTACAGAAAATAAATCAGCTCTGCCATCCAAGACAGAAAACGGTCCTCTGGTAACGAGGCACATAATATACAACCCAGAGATAGGGGTCGTCCACATATGACGTCACGCAGTGTGGCTGGGGGGGTCCAAAATTATGTGACGAAAGGGGCGGGGGTTTGGAAAAATGTGACGTCACACAAATATATACGAGTCACACTTGCTTCTTTCATTAATGATGTTTTTACTTTTATCCACAATAGTGGATAACTTATATTAATATTATAATCTTTGCTGAAATATTGGATAATTGTATATTAATATTATAATCTTAGCTGAAATATTGGACAATTGTATAACCTTTAACTGGCTTAAATTGTTTTTTAAGTATATATTTCTTTTTTAAATAATGTAATAAACACGTTAAAAAAACAAAGTGCATACTAAGTAAACTGTACTGTGTAAAATTATATTTTACAAAAACAGAAACAAGTTATCACCATCGCGACAACAGTCTGATGAGATCAAAGACACAAACGTTTCATAAGTTGAACCAACTGGTGTGAAAGTTTACAATTTATGTATGTGGGTGGGATAAAATGCAAATGCCTTTAGTTGAGTATGGCAATGGTTGGGTCCAGTCTTGTGCTGGGACGTAGCACATGAAAAGGAAAACCTTTGTAAAAGCCGGATTAAGAAAACACTATTGTCCTTAAAAGATTATTTTGTCTGCCCTAGTTAACGCAGTCGGCAATTTTGCTGACGAACTGACTGTTCTGAACATAACTGTAATCAGATGCAAGAGAAAATGCAAATATTTGGTGAGAGATCACAGCTAGTGGGTCTGAAAATACACAGGGAGAAAACAAAGATAATGAGAATAAATGCAGGAAACAATAAAAATATTGCACTTGAAGAAATGTCACTACAAGATGTAGAACCATACACATACATTGGCTGCAAGATAGACAGTTGGAGGAACAGACGATGATATCACAATGAGAATACAGAAGGCTAGAAGAGTTTTCATTGCATTGGGAAACATATGGAGATCAAAAGCAGTCTGGAGTTCAACACAAAAATCAGAATCTTCAATTCAAATGTCAAGTCAGTCCTATTATAAGGCTCTGAACATGAAGAACAGCAAAAACAACAACCAAAAAGCTTCAGACTTTCATAAATGGATAAAATCGGCAGTCCCCTAACGGATACTGCCATTGGGAAGTAAAGTGTTAGAGGCTTCACAATACTAGATTAAGCTTGGAGAGGTGGATTAACCAGTTTCCTTCCTCACTGCCTTTGCTTTCCTAACCCAAGAGCAGAGTCAGGCATCCATTTACATTTGGGAAGACTAGCAAATGCCACCGTGTTTCCAACCCGCTACCTTTCCCGCGAAAGGCCTGCACTCTAACCACAAACGCTCTCATAAATGGGTGCTTGCCTAAAACAGAAGGATTGTAGTGGTATGACATGATCACTAATGTGGAGCTAATGACAAGAAGCAGGTTAGTGCCAGAAAAACAAGACATGAGAAGAAGCAGCTGGATATGGATAGGACACAATGAGCAAACCTGCTGATAGCTTTACCAGGCAGTCCTTGTTCTGGAATCCTCAATATAAGAGAAGCAGAGGAAGACCAAGGAAAACATACAGAAAAGTACTGGAGACAGACATGAAGGGGATGAAGAAGAGATATGGAAAAACCCTGAGCTGATGGCACAGGACATGAAGACTTGGCATAAAGGATATGCCCCTTAAGAAGTTGAAAGGTCATGATGATGATGATGACTAGTTAACTAACTTACATTCGATTAAGTTGTTTCTTTTCAGTATTAAAAAAAAAGTAGGGACGAACGAACGAACGAACTTTATTTTCGAAGGGTAAAGAATTGGGCGCGCAGGCCCGTCTAACATTCTGCTCTTCCACTCTCATTAATCTTGCATACTATATCCTTTCATTCCCACATGATGCTTTAAGGGAGAGAAAGAGAGAGAGAGAGAGGGGGGGGGGGGTTTGTGATGAAATGGGATGGGGGGGGGGGGGGGGGGGGGTTGAGATGAAATGTGGTGGGTGTAGTGATGGTTTGTTGTTAAAAATGGCCAAAATTGCGTGACATCATATGCGGATGACCCCAAAGCCAAAAGGAGTCTTCTAGAAGAATCTCCAGATTTGGCACCTTGAGTGTTTGCACATTTTGATGTATAAATTGATGATGATCATCATCATCATATGAAACACACGCTCACACATACACTCAATCCTTAATATTTGAAAAATATATAAAAATATGTAATTCAAAAAATGTTAATGTCCAGTTACATGTGTTCTCTTAGACCAGGAGAAGTTTGTGTTACGTACTTTCAAAATTCATAAACATTTTAGGATCAAAATCTTCATCCGGATTTTTCACTGTATTGCTGTTCCTTTCAATAAATAGCAGGGCATCCTGCACAACTTCAGTATTGAGTTCCCTTTCATCTAAAATGATCTCACAAGGTGAAGGTTCTTTAGAAATATAGCTCTCATGTGACCAAGTGCCACTGTCTGCAGATGAAATACAATGACTTTGTAAGACTTCTTCTTTAGAATAATCTTTCCATGAGCTTTCCTCTGTGCTGTTAGTTTGAAAATAACTGTTAGATGTAGAGTGTGTTAATGTAGGGCTTACTGTTGATGGTAGCCGAGATAAATGTGTGACAGTTGTGCTTGTGGGATGACAATCAACTGCTGGCAGTAGCTGAGATATATTATCACGAGATGTGCTGTTTGTTGGGCATTCAAATGCTGCTGATGACTGTGGAACACCTATAATACATAAGATCATGGGCGGACCTGCTGCGCCTGACTGAGATAAATCTACATCAGTGACTTGGTTTGTACGGTTTGTACAGAGTGCACTGGGACGAGAAGACTTTGGTAAAATAGGGCAGGGCACAGCATGGGGTTGATATATTTGTTTTCTCCCTCCACTCTGAATACAACTCTCAGAATTCAGTATGTTAGAGTTGGCCTTTTTTCTACACGTCTCTTTTATGGAACTTTCATTCTTTCTCTTGTTTGAAGTTGGCAATAATGAGGGCGTCCTAATTGGTAGGTTCATTTCCTTTTGTAATTCTGGTTCATTATGAACCAAACGAGCATTTTTATCCAAATTGTTAGAGACTTTTTTACGGATCATAAAAAGCTTAACACCATCCATATTACCATTTCTGAAATCTTCAAATGCTATTTTTTCACTTTCAGCCAATAAGCGGGGCAGGATGACAAAACCGCCAAATAGTAAGAACTGTGATATCCAATTGTCGTATATGAAATTTCACCTTCTGTCGCATCGCCCACCCAAAGAGAAAATCTCTTAGCAATAAGTCCTGAAGCTATCAGCAAGCAAATACAGGAGCCCCCTTTGCTTCTTAATGCATCGTTTCCACACAAAAGGAAAAAACCAGACATTTTGAAATCAGTGGCTGCCTTCTCCTGCACAGTCCGTTGACTTGATGAGAAGGCTTTGGACAAAATCAAAACACCTGGTGGCTCTCCTTCATTCTGTATGTCCATGGCACCTGCAGCTGCTGCTGATGTTACCAACTTCTTTTTACAAGTAGGCTGCTTCATTGCTCATCGCCTTAAGAACTTCTGGGTGGTACTAAAATTGTGTGGCCTTGAGCTGTCTATAAAAATAGAAAGAAAATACAGAAACAAATGTAATCCTCCATATTCTTTTTTGGGTAAGTATTCTAGCTCAGACTTCCTTTTATATATTTGTTCTAGGCTAATATAAATTAACAGACACATGTCATGGGCAACAAATGCTGGAAAATCATGGGAAGGTATAGCTGCCATTGCAATTATACGGTTTTAATTTAAGATACAATAAAAAGTACTGTGTACTGATTAAATTTATAGCATAAGACTTTTAAACATGTCACGTGCCATAGCACATCTGTTTCTCACACTCCTTCCCGAAGGCTAGGATCACAACCTTCTCGGGGCTATAAAAATGAAATTGAAAGCTTTTAGGGACAGAACAGGCATGAAGTACTAGTCATAAATGCAGCATTAAAAACCTCACAGTTAAAGAAACAAGAGATGCATTCAAGTGGGACTTGACAGGCAAATGTCTGAGGAGATGAAGAAATAAATAGTGTAAGAGGTGACTAGAGTGAAGTTGTGCATGGAACTGCCAACCTCATCATGTAAGATTAATAGAAACCACCATCAGATGAACAGAAGAAATGCTCCGACACATGCTTCCTGCAAGGGAGCCAGTTACAGCGGTGTCTATCTCCAGATCTCTGCTCCATTTGACTTTCACAAGGTCTCTATTTCTTTTATGCTGGGGATTCTCCAACAATAACTGGCATTGTGATGTTAATAGTTGTTAACATTTATACAGTGGATGAAATATCGGCTTTCCTACTGTGTGTGTCGCTTGGTCCTGCAGCCATGTTCTTCAGTAATGTTAGTGTAATCTCTTGCCACAATAGAAGTAATAAATATGAATTTAACATTGAATACTGAGAAAACAAAAAACTGATGATTAGCAAAACAGACAAGAAGCCAATTTTTAAAATAAGAATAAATGGGAAGGTACTACAAGTCAAAATTTTCTCATATCTTGGGCACTATTAAAAGAGGATGACAAATGTGAAATAGAAATATCAAGAAAAGAGTAGGAATGGCCCAAGCTACACTCAACATGAGACAGATTGGGGCCTACATTAACACCCAAATAAATAAATAACAAATTTAACTGATTTGATTTGTTACCATGTGGATCAGTCTATGTTTACATTCCAGCTTTCCTAGGTTTCTTTGCTGGTCCTGTGTATCAATATGTTCCTGTTTATAGTTTTTTTTTAAGGTGTTTACCCATCCATCACATGATACTTCATAACTGTTGACGGTCTGTTGACTCTTGTCTTTCAATGTTCTGCTGTGATGTTGCATTGTCCTTGTTAGGATTTTATGGTTTGTTGTTCAGGCTGCTGCACTTCTTGCTCTTTTGCAGCCAATACCAAGTTGAAGACTCCTTGGTATTATCTACACTGTAGATCTAGGTTTTTCCTGTGGCTTTTCTGCTATTCTATAAAGTGTGAGTTGAAGTCATGAGCTCTAGTTTCTCCAGCGTGGCTTGCATGTCAAGGACAATCACATCTGGGCCTAAGCTAGGAGAAAGAAGTGAGTGGCATTCCCTGCTAACAAGGGTACTTCACTTCCACATCTGTTTATTATAAGATTGAGCTGATCTGGTGGTCATATGACTATAGATATACTTCCATGCATGGATTTTAGGAATGTTTCATTGCATTTCAAAGTCTTTTTTTTTAACCTTCTCTGTTTCTTGTGTCACTTGTGCAAAACTGATTTCCGATAGCTTGTCTGGCATTCCCTTCCACTTTTAAAAAAAATCTCCTAGTACAGTCTTCTTCGTACACTCTCAGACTTCTTGTTCTTCATGGCTGCTCACTTTCTGTTTATAAGCTTCCTTTCTTTTTTGAGGCTTTATGTGTTCTCTGTGAGCCCTTCTTTATGTTTTCCATTCCTTTTGCTATTAATCTCTTCACGTGTTCTGTTATATTATCTAAATTTTGTTCCAGTGTTTATCTATGGTTTCCTCCGAGAGGATTATCACAGTTTAAAATCAAATTCCGTAAATGTATGTGTTATAATTTTTTACATGATGAGGTTCCTAATTTCATGCACAACCCCCCTTATTCATCTGTTATGCTAATTCTGGGGTATGGTACTGTAGTTTTGTTCTTCACTACTCATTACACTAGTCAACAACCAAAATGTACCAGAAATGAAAATAGCTGATCTTAACTAATTTTGGTGTGCTGAAAACGAAAATGACATTAAAAAATGTTGATTGGCTCTAGTTTTCAAGATATATGCTACTAGTTTATTTAATTACGGTAAATTTATATATATATATATATATGACGCAACTGTTGTGGGCGATTGCATAATTTTTTCTAATGACCAATAAAAATGTTACTAGAAGTTGATGATGCAATCCTACCTATGATTACATCACCTTTGTGAATAAATACCTTATCTCTGATAAAATTTTGCCATTAGTTAGTGCATTTGTCCTTATCAAAAGTATCGTAGTTAGAAATGCCAGAAGGCGTACAGTTTGTATTTTGGCTGCAGAATAGGAGATCAAGATAAGAGCTGGGTGCCACACATATGCTGCAATACATGTGCAGCACATCTTAAACTGTGGTTGACTGGCAAAAGGCAAGCTATGCCTTTTGCAGTCCCAATGATTTGGAGAGAGCCCACTGATCATCTCAACAACTGTTACTTTTGCATGGTCCCTCCAATTGGGAAAGGCATATCAAAGAAGAAAAAATGGACTGGAATATCCAAACATCCCCTCTGCAATACTTCCGGTACCACATGGCGATGACCTACCAGTTCCCAAAGTGCCAGAATCCTTTTCAGCTGCTTCCACTGATGAAGAGGACATTGGTGGTCCTGAACCATCAACCTCAAGTGACACAGATTTTGAGCAAACTACATCCACTAACCCAAGGTGAACTGAATGATCTTGTAAGAGATCTGAATTTACCGAAGAACAAGGCGGAGCTTTTGGGTTCCAGATTGCAACAGTGGAATCTCCTGGCAGAAGATGTTACAATTTCTGTGTATAGGAACCGCCAGAAGCCGCTTATTACATTCTTTTTCAAAGAGGGTGACCTTTCTGCGTGCCACAACATTTCTGGTTTAATGGCAGCCCTCAACATCAATTACATACCGGAAGAGTGGAGGCTTTTCATTGATTCATCCAAGACAAGTCTTAAAGCTGTTTTGTTGAATAATGGTAATGTGTTACCGTCAATTCCAGTTGGTCACGCAGTTCATATGAAAGAAACTTATGAAAACATTAAGCAGCTTTTGAAGTGTATAAACTACGATCATCATCATTGGTCACTTTGCGGTGACTTAAAAGTGGTCGCTCTTTTGCTTGGACTACAGGGTGGATACACCAAGTACTGTTGCTTTCTCTGTGAGTGGGATAGCCGTGCACGAAGTGACCATTACATCAGAAGACATTGGCCAAACAGGCAGTCATTGCAGCCTGCAGTATGAACGTTGAGAACCCAGCAGTTGTCGACACAAGCAAGATTTTGTTGCCACCCTTGCACATTAAGCTGGGTCTCATGAAAAACTTTGTCAAGGCAATGGAGAAAACAGATGAGGCTTTCAAATACCTCATCAGAAAATTTCCAAGACTGAGTGAAGCTAAAATAAGAGAGGGAGTATTTGTTGGTCCGCAAATTCGAAAACTTCTTCATGATGACGAGTTTCTTTGCGTGTTGCATGGCAAGGAAAAAGCAGCATGGCTAGCATTTAAGTCAGTGGTGGACAATTTTCTTGGAAACAACAGATCTGATAATTACAATGAAATTGTAGAAAATCTCCTTCAGAAGTATAAGAGTCTTGGCTGCAACATGTCTTTGAAAATTCATTTTCTGGATTCTCATCTGGATTTCTTTACGTCAAACTGTGGAGCGGTCAGTGATGAGCATGGTGAACGATTTCACCAGGACATTGCTGCTATGGAGACAAGGTATCAAGGCAATTGGAGCCCTTCAATGCTTGTTGATTACTGTTGGACTGTGACAAGAGACACCTCATCGATTGACTACAAGAAGCAAGCAAAGAGAGCTCGAACAGCGACTGAATAATGACGGAATGGGTTCAAATGTGCCTTTTTAAAGCATGATATGTGAACTTTAAATAATGTTTTTTTTTTCTATCATTTTATGTTAAAATATCAATTAATTGAGTATGTAACCACAATTTTTATAATGCTAAAGTAGAAAGACTAGCTGTTTAGCCCAGAGAAGTAAACAAGCATACATTATTTGTATTACTGTAATGTAAATTCATCATTTTAAAAAAAACCAGAGCCAATCGGTGAATTTCATTATGATATTTGAAATCAGCATGTCAAAATCAATAAGAAATGGTACATTTAATTTCTGGTACAAAAAACTTTTGAAAATTTGTTGACTAGTGTTATCGGACACTGGCATTGTTTTTTTTAATTTTTAAATAAGAATAAAAATATCCTGTTCAACCCCTGGTGGGTTATAAAGATAACATCATCACCACTTTCCTTTGTGCTCATTAGACAGCATGATGTGACTGCAGCTGGTCCCCTTGCAGGAAGCCTACATCAAGCATTCACACACCCTTCCTGTGATGGTTTCTATAGCGATCTGTTTTACATGATGACATTCCCAGCCCCATCACAACCTCATATTATTCACATTGTATGACATGCATGGTACAGTAGTCCTATTTTTTCCTTTGTCTTTTCAGTGACCCCGCCAGGAACTACGCAGGGTATAATTAGGATACACTGTGTCCTAAATTTTAAAAAGTATAATCAACTGCTGTTTGCTTATTGTGTAACCCTCCCATCACTTACTATATATGGAGTAAAAAAACTTTCTGAGTATTTGTGAGGTTTTTTTTTTTTTAACATAAAATGGTAGATTCTATACTGCTCAAAAAAAGTTAAAGGCCACTTTCAATTTTTAGGTCATTTCAACTAAGCTGTTTTTTTTTAAACCTGAACACTCAGTCAAAAAAGTTTTGCTGCATTTTGTTGCATGCTTAAACAATGTTTGTTAATCTGACAATAAATCAAATCTGTGTTACGTGTGTGTACCTCCAAGGTCAATCAAATGTACGTGGTGGAAAGGGAAATAATGCATGTTTGAAAGTGGGGGGGGTTGACAACAGAGTATACTGGAACTGAAAAGGTATTTAAGACAAGCATGAAACACAATCACAACAAACTCAAGTCTTAATACTGGGAAATCTGAATAGGACATATAAAGAATACAATACAAAAACAATGTAAAAGAACCAAGCAAGAACATTCACTGAGTGTAATGCTTAAATAAGAAATCATTTCACTTAGAAGTACATGACTGTCAATGTCTGAAACTGAACAGTATAATAAAAGTAATAATAATAAGAACTCCGCCTAGGCCGGCCGTAAGCCCGGCTAAAATAAAGGAGGAGGGTGGCCTGCATGGAGGTCATAAGGAGGCAGCCCTTCCCACCATGCAAAGGCACAACAGGCCAATCACCTGTTTGCTTTAAACTTTTGATTATGAGAACTACAAGAGAGAAAACCGGACTGATTCTAAAGGCAACGGACTACGGCTCATGGAACTTGGAACATAAGAAGTATAAATGGGAAAGAAGAGGAGCTGGTGGAAGAGATGAGGAAATTAAAACTAGAAATCCTGGCTATAACGGAAACAAAGAAAAAAGGACAAGGAGTCATGGATCTCGATGGCAACACACTGCTCTACAGGGGGCGTGGGTTGAATTGTGGCCAAAAACCAAAAAGATAGTATCAAAGGATGGGATTTTGTCTCGGAGCGCATTATGGTTGTAAAACTAAAAGGAGAAACCGTAGTCAACCTGGTCATAGTGTATGGGCCAAATGAGGATGAGAGAGCAGTGGTCAAGGAGGAATTATTCGAGCTGCTTCAAAGGACAGTGGATGACTGCCAAGATGAAATTATCATGCTCGTAGATTTCAATGCCAGAATTGGAAATGACCATGCTAGATGGGGTGGAGTTATCGGAAGATATGGAGAAGATACTCTCAATGACTATGGAAAGCGACTCCTTAGATTCTGCAGTGAGCAGAATCTGATCATTACAAACACAAAGTTCCCCCATAAGCGCAAACATGCATACACTAGATGTGAACCAACAAAGAATGAGAAGACAGTGATCGCCTATGCCATTGTTAGGAGGAGCTCATTCAAATATGTCCGGGATGCTACAGTCTGGAGGGGGCCAGAGATTGGAAGTGATCACTACCTGCTACAATCAAAAGAACAACTGAAAGAGTTGCTCAGCCTAGGAACTGTCCAGCATCACGCAAGAAACTAAGTAAACGAACGGGAGAAATGAGCATTAGGACCTACTAGCTGAGAGAGCCAGAAATTAAGACCAGATATCAGGGGCTTATTGCTGCAGCGGTGAGCAACACAGAAGAACAACCTGATGACTTGGAGACCCTCTGGCTTAAATTCAAGGACATCATAAAGACAGCTGCTGCAGAAGCATGTGGTGAAGGCCGACTTGGGAACAAGAGAAAGAGGACACCTTGGTGGACAGAGGAAGTCAAAGAGAAAATAAGAGAGAAGAAAATGGCATGGAAACAATACTTAGGAGCTAAAAACACAACAGGACAAATGGAGAAATATAGAGAATATGTGACACTCAGAACAAAAGCAAAGAACAAGGTGCTAGCAGCAAAACAGAAGTCCTGGGAAGAATTTGGAGAAAAGCTAGAAAAAGATGCGCAAGAAAACCAGAAATTGTTCTATAAGACCCTAAAGAACATGAGGAATGAAAAACAATGCCCTCTCAAATTTATAAAGGACAAGCAAGGCAAATTGCTTACTGCCCCGAAGGAAGTAATAGAAAGAATATTTTTCAGAACTCCTTGATGGTGAGCACGGTGAACACAGATTTGATTTATTGTCAGATTAACAAACATTGTTTAAGCATGCAACAAAATGCAGCAAAACTTTTTTGACTGAGTGTTCAGGTTTAAAAAAAAACAGCTTAGTTGAAATGACCTAAAAATTGAAAGTGGCCTTTAACTTTTTTTTGAGCAGTATACATACTGTTTATGTTGTTTGTTTTGGTATTTTAAAATTTTAAAGGTAGGGAGGGGGGGGGGGGGGGGGGGGGGGTGGGGGGGGTTGACAACAGAGTATACTGGAACTGAAAAGGTATTTAAGACAAGCATGAAACACAATCACAACAAACTCAAGTCTTAATACTGGGAAATCTGAATAGGACATATAAAGAATACAATACAAAAACAATGTAAAAGAACCGAGCAAGAACATTCACTGAGTGTAATGCTTAAATAAGAAATCATTTCACTTAGAAGTACATGACTGTCAATGTCTGAAACTGAACAGTATAATAAAAGTAATAATAATAAGAACTCCGCCTAGGCCGGCCGTAAGCCCGGCTAAAATAAAGGAGGAGGGTGGCCTGCATGGAGGTCATAAGGAGGCAGCCCTTCCCACCATGCAAAGGCACAACAGGCCAATCACCTGTTTGCTTTAAACTTTTGATTATGAGAACTACAAGAGAGAAAACCGGACTGATTCTAAAGGCAACGGACTACGGCTCATGGAACTTGGAACATAAGAAGTATAAATGGGAAAGAAGAGGAGCTGGTGGAAGAGATGAGGAAAGTAAAACTAGAAATCCTGGCTATAACGGAAACAAAGAAAAAAGGACAAGGAGTCATGGATCTCGATGGCAACACACTGCTCTACAGGGGGCGTGGGTTGAATTGTGGCCAAAAACCAAAAAGATAGTATCAAAGGATGGGATTTTGTCTCGGAGCGCATTATGGTTGTAAAACTAAAAGAAGGAGAAACCGTAGTCAACCTGGTCATAGTGTATGGGCCAAATGAGGATGAGAGAGCAGTGGTCAAGGAGGAATTATTCGAGCTGCTTCAAAGGACAGTGGATGACTGCCAAGATGAAATTATCATGCTCGTAGATTTCAATGCCAGAATTGGAAATGACCATGCTAGATGGGGTGGAGTTATCGGAAGATATGGAGAAGATACTCTCAATGACTATGGAAAGCGACTCCTTAGATTCTGCAGTGAGCAGAATCTGATCATTACAAACACAAAGTTCCCCCATAAGCGCAAACATGCATACACTAGATGTGAACCAACAAAGAATGAGAAGACAGTGATCGCCTATGCCATTGTTAGGAGGAGCTCATTCAAATATGTCCGGGATGCTACAGTCTGGAGGGGGCCAGAGATTGGAAGTGATCACTACCTGCTACAATCAAAAGAACAACTGAAAGAGTTGCTCAGCCTAGGAACTGTCCAGCATCACGCAAGAAACTAAGTAAACGAACGGGAGAAATGAGCATTAGGACCTACTAGCTGAGAGAGCCAGAAATTAAGACCAGATATCAGGGGCTAATTGCTGCAGCGGTGAGCAACTCAGAAGAACAACCTGATGACTTGGAGACCCTCTGGCTTAAATTCAAGGACGTCATAAAGACAGCTGCTGCAGAAGCATGTGGTGAAGGCCGACTTGGGAACAAGAGAAAGAGGACACCTTGGTGGACAGAGGAAGTCAAAGAGAAAAAAAAGAGAGAAGAAAATGGCATGGAAACAATACTTAGGAGCTAAAAACACAACAGGACAAATGGAGAAATATAGAGAATATGTGACACTCAGAACAGAAGCAAAGAACAAGGTGCTGGCAGCAAAACAGAAGTCCAGGGAAGAATTTGGAGAAAAGCTAGAAAAAGATGCGCAAGAAAACCAGAAATTGTTCTATAAGACCCTAACGAACATGAGGAATGAAAAACAATGCCCTCTCAAATTTATAAAGGACAAGCAAGGCAAATTGCTTACTGCCCCGAAGGAAGTAATAGAAAGATTGAAAGAATATATCTCAGAACTCCTGGATGGTGAGCACGGTGAAGCATCAGAAATGATAACCACTAGCACAGAAGAGAAAACCAATGATGGTGAAGATGACATAAAGATGGAAGAACTGAAGGCAGCACTGAAGAAAATCAAGATGGGCAAAGCAGCAGGGCATGATGGTATAACACCAGAAATGGTTAAGTACATGGGAGCATCAGGCGACCTGTTACTCTTAAGGGTCCTACAGGCAGCATGGTGCAACAAGACCATACCAAAGGATTGGGAGATTGCCATCATAACATCAATTTTCAAAAAGGATGAAAATCGACAATGTGGAAACCATAGAGGCATATCCCTTCTCAGTGTCCTTGGTAAAATCTACTCTAGAATCCTAGAGCAGAGACTCCGGCGCCTAGCTGAGCCACAATTGGATGAGGTCCAGTGCGGATTCCGAGCAAACCGAAGTACTCAAGACCTAATCTTCACACTCAGACAGCTGAGTGAAAAGGCCCTTGAGTATAAGAGTGAGATCCATCTTTGTTTCATAGATCTGGAAAAGGCGTTTGACAGGGTCACCTGGAGCAAACTTTGGGACTGTTTGGCAAGGAAGAACATTCCAGCACCTCTGATTCATGCTATACAGAGCTTCTACAAGTCTTGCAGAAATTATGTGAGGACAGCAAACCATGTCAGAAGAGTTCAGGACCACCACTGGTGTAAGACAAGGTGATATCCTGTCACTTTATCTTTTCATACTCCTCATGGATGATGTCATCAAGGCATGTAAGGAGAGAACAAGAAAGTATTCAGTGGGGTACTGAGACAGGTCTGTATTTCAGAGCTGGCATTTGCTGATGATGTTGCCCTGATTGCTAAATCAGAGGCACATCTCCAATCCAACCTGCAAGTCTGGAAGGAAGAGCTGGAGAAGAGAGGGATGGTCATAAGCAGCTCTAAAACAAAATCCATGGTGATATCACGAGAAGAAAGAAGACATCAGATTAAGCTGGGAGAACAGGTCCTGGAGCAGGTCGACCACTTTAAATACCTCGGAGCTCTTATAGACTGAAAGGGAGGCATCAAAGAAGAGTTGGCCACTCGAAAAGCAGCAGCTGGGAGACTTTTTCAGGCCATAAATCGAGGATTCCTCAGCAAGAGAGGTTGGTAAGAAAATGAAGATGGCTGTATACTGCTCCACCTATGTCCCAGTCTTGACATATGGATGCGAATCATGGGCAATGACTACAACCCACAAAAGCCAGATCAAAACCTCAGAAATGAGGTATCTGAGGAAGGTGACTGAAGTAACAAGAAGAGACATGGTCCGCAACCAGACGATACGTCTAGGCCTAAAATCCCACCCCCTGCAGACCCAAGTAGAAGTCCCAACTAAGATGGTTTGGCCATGTCTGCAGAATGGGAGAAGATCGGCTACCACGACAAGCATGGGAAACAAAGAGCCAGGGATCCAGACCCCAGAGTCTGCTGGGAGGACAACATTAGACAATCTTTGAAGGACTGAGGACTAGAATGGAACCAGGCCAGGAGGAAGACAGTCGATAGGATAGTCTGGCGCTCTCTCTTCCAAACCTCTACACCTCACGGTAGAAGGGGAACGACTACCGTAAGTAAGTATAATAAGAAAGTATAACTTTATAAATGGTTTTTTTTTAAAATGTGGCTACCTTATGTCTTGCACGGCCACGTATGCATAACAATGACATCTCTATTTTACGCTCTGACAAGATCTGAAATAAATGATTATAAAATTATCATTAATATGTACATAGAAACAGTTGAGATACAGGGGGAAAATATGAACGAATCTTAAACCTGATGATGCAAGAATAATTTCCATTTCTACCTTGTCATCTATGTAGGCCCTATACTGTATTTCTTTTAGGTGCTGATAAAACACAATCTAAACGTCTTAGCTAATATTTATTGCGGTATTACTAATAATACTTATTAATAATGACAAATAAATTGTAACTTAAATATTATCAAAAATCAGATTTTTTTAAAAAGTTGCTTTCAAGTCAAATCGCACTTTATTGAATAATCATATCAATCATTATAAATAATATTGAACAACAATAATCTCTTTTTGTCCGCCAGTAATATTTCTCCGTCTGGCCTCAGTCAAGATGATTGTGTTTATATTGTCGAGGTATATTATTGTTCTGCTTCAGAATCAGACCACTCGTCCACGTTATCTAACAATAATGTTCAATATGTCTGACGATCTGGAGTAAATATGTTTGCACAAAGTAGTTCGTGTATGCGATCTGGGTGACGCCGATATAAACAGAACCATTTTAGGTTTCTCCATAACAGTGTCAATGAGTGCGGCGAGTCGGTTTACCAAAATTAGGCAATCCCGAGTCGAGTCGCTAATGCCAGGTTCAAAAGTCGTCTTGAATCGAGTCACTGGGATGACTTTATGTCCGAGTCGATTGACTCAGGTCGACAACACTGGAAGCGACCGTTTAACATTTTGTTAATACCCCAGTGCATTGTCATGTAGGATATAGGCCTACAATACTAGATTTGAACCGACTGAAGGGATGAAATACCCATATTCAAATGTTGGAAACCAAATTTATTATCTTGATTTAGTGTCACCATAGATCTTAATAATAACCAATCTGAGGTTGAATGGTACATTTTTCTTCCTAACATTAAAGATTCTTTCTTATTTTTCCCCCAGAAAAATGTACCCGTCTATTTCTTTTTTTTTTAAATCATTAATTTTATTTGTCATTGTGTAACATCTACACATGTTTATATACTTATATAAGCATACACGTTATTTATTTTTGCTGTGTTTGCAAATTACTAAATGCTGGTTGAAATTTCATTTGAGGCTAATGACTTGTCAGTTGGCACTGCTTAGGGCTCTGGTTCAACAGTTTTCCGTACATTCCATCCTTATTTTTTTTTTTTTTTTTTTTAATTAATGAAGGAAAATATCTCGTTCAACCTCTGATGGGTTATAATTAGGATATATATTGTTTTCAATTCCAAATAATATGAACAACTGCCGATATGAGAAAGTGGCATCACATTTGTCAAATCATTGTAAATAGGGACAATCACAATTATGCTTATACGTTAAATAAATAAAAAAATCAAGAAGAAACGCTGAACAAGAATAATGAAAGCAACTGTTAGAGACTTGAGACTCGACTTGAGACTTGTACTAAGAGACTTGAGACACGACTTGAGACTTCAAAAGAAAGACTTGAAGACAACTTTAGTTGTTTCCTATATATATATATATATATGCGTGTTTCACAGGCCACACGACTAGCTGTGAATTCCATTTTTAAAAGTACATCACTGCCTCACTGTGTTAGGCGATTTCGAACATGACTCGCAATTATGGAAAATTAGATCTTCACGTCTAAGACATTTTTAGTTGTTTCATGCGATACTGTGAACCCAGTAAGACCTGCTCTTGAACTAATATTCTAGCCTACTTAATATTTTGACAATTAACAATGTTTATTATATAAAATGTGTCACAGAGTTCTTATAATAATGCATGTCGATCTCAAGATTCGAATAAACAATCCTTGACTGTTTCGCAGCTCACATTCTTTGGCATGACGCTGCACTCAGTTTCAGTTTCATTTTCAGCACAAACCAAGAACGCAATGTGTTTCTAAGAATTTCAGTTTATTTCTGAATCGGTACCAATGGCATACTGGCGGGGTGGTCTACCCCGTGTGAGAGCCAGGAAAAAATGGGGAGGGGTTGCCATTGGACACTATTGTGATAATACTTACTACTAAAAATATACTTCCAAGTGTGTTTCTTTATGGGAAGGGGGAGGGGGCTCTAAAGGAGATCCGCCTCGTGTGCCAAAATATTTAAAGTACGTCTCTGATGGGTACCATTTTATCGACATTATGTTATTTTCCCCTCACTCATTTCAACGGCTTCTTCTTCTTCTTCCTCTTCTTCTTCTTCGTTCACCCTCAGTCGTCGACTTGAATATGTTCAAAGAAAGCAGTGGTCAGTCTGAGGCTGTTGACATATCCGTAGAGCTTTTATATGAATGGAACTGGTGATGGCCATATATACTTTCTCTGTCCCTCGTATGTTAGGCATCTTTGAAGTAGATGGTAAGCAGCTATTACATCAGTGCCACACACTCATCAGTAGTTCCTATCTTTAATTTGTTGAATAGATTGTATCCCAATCTGTAGTGACCCGTGCGAAGTCTGAAGATTACCACCTGTTCACTTCTCCTGAGCTGGTAATACGCATCATTTTTATTGTGGCCTGGATGTTCTTCTTCCCCTTTGCTCCTGTATCTGTGCTTGATAAAACTCTTGGTCTTTTCATAAGTGATGCTTGTATCAAGTTGGGGCAGCTTTCCTCCTTCTTTTGCCAATCTGTCAGCCTCTTCATTTCTGCGGATCTTGCAGTGAGATGGAATCCACTGTATCACTACTCTTGAATTGCTGACACAGTTTGTGAAGTGTTACTCTTAGGTCATCCAGGTCGGCATTATTCTGATTCTTCAGCGTTGCAATCACCTACATCGCATCTGAGAAGATAGCTACTTATCTCTCTGACCTTTCTTCTGCCATTAGGACTTCTGCTGCAGTTTTTAAAGCCTTTGCCTCTGCTCTGAAGTTACTCGAGAATTTTCCTGTTGCGATTAACACTTTTTTTGTGTGTGCCATTGCTTAAGCTCAGAAAGCCTCTTCCAACCCAGTCTTCTGTTGCATTTATTGCTGATCCATCTTTGTATGCATGGATTCAGGTGTTTCTTGGGTAATGTTTCTGTATTTTATTTTGTGGTTAGGGTTCTTCTTTCTGTTTCATTTTGGCTGTTCTTCCTTTCAGTACATGGAATGTTTTTATCATTCCAGGGAAGCGCTGTTGTTTCCAAACGGGCAGCTTTTGTGCAGTGTAGATTGGCGTAGCTATTGATATTGCATTGATGGAATCTGCTCTAATCTGTGTTTTGACTGTTTAAACAAAGTTGCGCTTCGCTTCAGTTTTCCCCTTCCAAATCCATTTATTATCTGGTACATTGGGTGATCTGTCAGCCTCTTTAATTTCTCGGCTTGTTGCTGGGCTCTGCTATCCTCCATTGGCTGGAGGTATGTAATCTTTTCCAGCTCTTCAGTGGCTGTTGATTTCACCCCACCCCCCCCCCCCCTTTTTCCCCCCGTTATGATTATCATTGCTCTGTTTTTAGTTTGCTTATTTTATCAAAGTTTGACTTTGCTGCTGTTGACCATGCTGCAGTGCCATATTCTAGGACTGATCTCATTCTCTCAGTGTATAGCTTCTTTAGTACTCTCTCGTTCGCACCCAGCCCATGCCAGCAAGTTTTTTTCATGATTGCCATTCTCTGCCTTGCTCTTGTCCTGTTTCTTTCAATCTGGGTTTTCCAAATCAAGCGACCTAGTTAGTTTAGATTTTCATCCAGATGTAGATTTTTACCATTTAGCACAAATGTGCAGCTTTGTGGTTTATTTGAGAGGGAAAACACCGTGTATGTTGTTTACCCTTCATTTATCTTCACGAGCCATGCATTGGCACACTCCTCCAGTGATATCAGGGCATGCTGCATCCGAATACTTGTCGTAGTGTTATATTCTTCAGTGATCCACAGGGCTAGATCGTCTGCAAATGTAGCATTGTGGGTTCTTCTTGGAATATTCTTTGATATGTACACAAGTGTCATGAGTATGGAAAGAGATTACGTCTGAGTCTAGACAGAATATGAGTGAGTTGGGTGATTGTAGATATAGATAGAGTCACTAGTATCAAATAGGGAGTGAGGTATGACTTCTGAAGAGAAGAGATATGTAATTAGGTTTCTAATGTCTTCTTCCAGCCCCACTCGAGACAATGTTGAGAATGTCAAGCCCCCTCCTTCGTCCTCTCAGCTAAATAGGTTACTCTATTACAGTAAGGACACTACAGGTTAACATCCAGTGGCAGGTAGAATAGAATGTAAATTTTGACCGTTAAAATATAAGAATATTAATTAATGCAAAACAATTAACCAAAATCCACACACACACAATAAACCGAAGCTCGCTCGCAAAAGAAAATTTGCGAGCAATCACAATAAGAGTGACCCAGGTAAAGAATAATTGATTTTACGCAGTACACCACAAGAATACAGGTGTCTAATTAACTATCAGGTGCCAGCCCCAGCCCTCTGAGCAAAGACGGCCGATCCTGTGTTGTTAATAATCCTGGAAGGTAGGCACCTCTTTTGCAAGGGCATCAATGTACAAATCCACCTAAGATTTTTTAATATGAACAGTTACGCCTGCGTTAATTACCCCTCAAATAAGAAAGAACTATACTTCTCCAACAAATTGGGTGTCCTAAGGCAATGGAGATAAGCTCTCTCTGTAGGAACGTTGTACTAAATCAAAATGCTTCCAATGGCCTTTGGCTTGTCGCAAAACAGGCAGGTAAAGGAGATTTAAAATGTGATGTGTTAACGACTCCCGCTGATTGATCTGGCAATGACGTCTGAATGGAAATGAGTAACCATGAAGGGGCCAAGGACGCACCCCCTGTAATGGCTAGCGATGAATGTGGATCAACCAGACGTGTATGGCGTACCGCCAACTAATTAGGATCTATGGGGTCTTGTCAGTATATACAGTAGTAAGTGGGTGTCTATGGGTCTGGCAGTATGTGGAGTAGTAAGTGGATGGCGATAGAAGACTGGCAGTATGTGCCGTAGTAATTGGGTAGTGCAGGAAGCCCTACAGGAGTGGTCCACTGGCCTCTGTGAAACAAACAACGGATCAATATCCAATTATTAGCACGTATAAACATACCTCGTTCTTCACTCTTATACAATCACAACAGATAAAACCAGCGCACCCTTTCCCCACCAGGCACATAAATAAGTCCCACTTTCTTATCGATTAAAACTCCGCTCGCAGTGGGCTGCGCGCGACGTTAGCTTGCTATAGGGGTAGCACTATTTACATTTTAGGTCACACCCGCCGATAGCGTTGAGCGAAGCAAAACAGACTATTGGCAAATGCCTTGGGGATCACCAAGAAGAATATATATATATATATATATATATATATATATATATATATATATATATATATATATATATATATATATATATATATATATATATATATATATATATATGTGTGTGTGTGTGTGCGTGCGTGCGTGCGTGCGTGCGTGTGTACGTGCGTGCGTGCGTGTTTTTTGTGTTTATATCCAGCTTCAGTTTATACACAACTGAGCTTGCTACAATAATTCATTAAAATCACACTGTTTTCCGAACAAGACAGTAATGGTTGAGAAAATAAGGTAATAACACAAATCCCCTTGTACAACCCAGGTAATTAAGAGTTGCCCGATTGTTAATTACTCAAGTAAGTAATAAAACCAGAACAGTTACCGGAATAGCAATGTTCGTATCCTCAGTATTTACAAAATAGCAATACTCTTTAAAGTAGTTACTATACACAGACCAAGTGAACAATTTTAGTAATATTTACCGCCTTGACTCATACCTTCCGTCTTTAAGAAAAACATTCTTAACATAGTGATTTTGGATGGTCGCGACCTTAATAAAATTCAGAGTTTCCCTGTCACGGTGCTTACTGAATAATAAAAATATTCCTAACACAATACAACTGGTACTGGCGATGACACAATTCCACTTTGCAAGGTAGAAAATACTTTGGAGACAATGGCAAGGGTTGTTACATACGCCTATCATATATAGTAGATAAAGTCTGCAGGCGTGGGTCCGCACGTGCATTTGAGTAACGTAATCGCGACGTTAGAACCTCGGGAAGTTGTCTTCCTGGCGCCTTGTGATAAAAAGGGTTACGTAAGCTGTAGCGACACTCTAGAGATCATTCGAAAGACCAGAGTTCGCGGTTCTAGACACGCTCGGTCACATGAAAGGCGAAAGTCGCTTTAATGTGTGTCTGGCTTCTCTCTGACTCAAAGACTCAGGGAACTCTGCCGCCACCCACAAGAAAGGATAAACGAAAAGATCTTTTAGCTTGGTGCCGATGCATACGTGCAAGGGGTTGAGTTTTAGCCTGCCCAACGTAAAAGTGACAGGACTAACACCAGAAATAGAGCTTGTAGGAGCTATTACAAAGAAAAATTGGAGGTGATAAAATAAAGGAAAAGATAGAGGCGGAACACTCAGCTAAAAGTGACAAGCAATTAACATTAAATTCGTGACAACAAGGAAAAACGTTGGTGACAGTACTCCCCTTGGGGAACACCCTGCTCGAATATCATCTTCCTACACTGATCTGCCCTTGTAGTTCCACTCTGGCAGTTCTATTTTCAAGGTAGTGGCTGATCCATTTGTACATTCTCCCATACAATTCACTTCTTTGCAGCTTGACTTTCAGTCCCTCTTTCCCCACTTTGTCAAATGATCTTTCTAAGTCCACCCAAACAACCATCGTGTGCTTTTTCTCTTGGAAGGCGTCCTCAATTTTCTGAGCTATATATGTGATCTGGTCTTCAGTGGATCTGTGTTTCTGGAATCCTGCTTGACGTGGGGCTAAGAGATGTTTATCTTCCAGATGCTTGATCAGTTGGGTATTAATTATGCGCTCCATCAATTTTCCTACTCAGCTATCACTTCGACTGATAGGTCTGTAGCTTTGTCTTTCTTTGGTATTGGAATCACTATAACATCTTTCCATGCCTGTGGTACTATTCCTCTTTTCCAGCTTGTGGCGATATTTGTGTACGTCCTTCTACATTCTTCGTTCTCCCCTGCATTACCGATTTATTTCTTTTTTCTTACACTCATCGTCCTATTATTTGGCATATTTTAGGCACTTACATTCTTGCCTAGCCGCTCGCAGACTTGTTTACGTGTCACCATGTGAATCACAGTATTACCAGGCTAATTAGATAGGTCAGCGGATAATACTCTTATCACTCAAGTCTGGCCACCTTTGATAGAGGACTGCTGCATGGTTTTGCCAGCATCTCCATTTGGTTTTATTTGAGATGGTCGCACTATGCAGCATTGCTTCTAGTCTGACTCCTAGCGCGATGCGTACGTTACCTGCTGACGTGTTAGACTTGGTTACGTAGAGTCAACATGTGGCCTTAGGGCATAAAGCAGTGTTTTTAGATTATGTGTGGTTAGCCCACTGAAAGATATAAGTGTAGGCTTGAATAGCCAATGGCAAATGTAAGGTATAAGGACGTTCGAGTCCAGAATATTTAGTACGCGTTTTATCGGTGGATAACGCATAGACTAAATTAATATAACACGGTGTGTGTAGATTAAGGTTAACAGGTTCAGTTATGGCAGATTATGATGGCGTGAGCAGCCAAATTAAGTATGAGAAACTAGCTATAGATGTAATAAATAATAAGGCTCCTAAGAGGGAAGCTAAAGGTATGGTAACCTATTGAAATATGTTCACTGCGTAATTATTCTAAAGAAGCTAACAGTGCTAGATATTACAACTCTGAAGAGTTAATGTGCTAAAGTAACGGTTAACTTGACTGTGTGGAGGTCAAACAGCTGAGGCTAATGTACAGTGTGTTCGGTACTGCCTACGTGATATATGAACCTTATGTTTTTGTCGTCAATTATCATACGATGTTGTATTCATGGATAATAAATGCAAAAGTCGTCATTCAGACATTCCTGTTGATTGCTTGTGAGTTGCAGAAGTTTGTGCTACATACTAAAGCACATCTGTTCTTCGTTCAAGAGTTCTGATCGACCATGTTGGGTTGATTACACACACACACACCGAAGAGATATCAAGAAACTTAGACGACAGACTAATGGGCAAAAATATAATGAGAAATAAAATGCTTGAATATCCGGAATCCAATATTACTGCAGTTACGGCAATATACAAACTTTACTGCAGTAAAACGACAGTCCCGCCAGAGGAGAAATTCAAAGCAAGAGAAATATGCCCACATAAGAAAATAAAGCCCGTAACAAATACATATACGTATAGTTACAGCCACAGATCCAAAAATACGTATAACAGGAATTTCCATCGATTAAACCAGCTGGGGCTCGAACAAGCCATACCATTGCTTAAAACTTCACAAAAGGTGCCGGATCAGATATAGGTTAATAGTGCTCTGCCCTATGCAGCATTGTTCTTAACTTTGGAATTATCTTGTGAACACTCCCTTGAGATAGAAGCATCAATACCCTTCTATATACAACTCTGCCAAGGGTAATCTTGCACGAAGGTAGGCACCTTTTAAGACCCATTTTAGATACTCTTGAGTTTTGGCCACTGGTGGAGCACTACGGCAGAGCTAAGGGGAGGCAAATCCCGAGACACAGCTGCAGTTCAGGATGGCCTTTTTTGCCTTTATGCCTAGGCCTGTTAACATTTCATTTGTTATCCCATCTTTTCCAGGTGACTTCTTTTTCTTTAGCTTCCTCATTGCTTCATCAATTTCTTCTATTGTTAACTTTGCCATCATGTGTTCTTTTGGTGCAAGCTTGTTGTTGTCATTACTCCTTTGTTCATCAATGATGACTTTTTTTGCTGTCTATCGTGACATCTATGTGCTAAGCACTGGCATAGTGTTCCGTGAGTGCATGTGCAGCTTTTTTTCCCCCTGAGATCGTATTGTCACCTTGTTTGATTGTGATGTGATTTTTATAGGGTTCTTCATTGTTCAAAGCTCTAACTAGTTTCAACATTTAATTCCCTTCATTATCCAGGTTGATTTTTTCTGTTGTTTGCTTCCAGCAGTCTCTTGTTGTTTGGTTCAATGTTCTTTTGTATTTTGCAGTGGTGGCTTTGAGCAGGATGTTAGCTTCTATTATTTGTTCTGTCTCTGTTGTGTTTATGGCTTCTGTTATTTCATCTTCAAGCTTTTGTAGTTCTTCCACCCAGTAGAGTTGTAGTACTTTCTTGCACCTCGAGGAATGGTCTCGATGGCTGCTTGATGTATTGCTATATTAAATCTTTCAACCATAGTTTTCATACTGTTGTTTTGTGTGTTGATAATCTCACAAAACCTGTCGTCAACGCTGCAAAACTGGCTCAGTCAGCTCTTTTGTAATTCCATCGGGGCAATGGTTTTACTTCCTGGGGAACATACTCCATATGTACTTACTTACTTAGTCGTTCCTCTGCTACCGTGAGGTGTAGAGGTTTGGAAGAGAGAGCGCCATACTATCATATCGGCATTTTAACGCCTGGCCTGGTTCCATTCTAGTCCTCGGTCCTTCAGAGATTGTCTATTGTTGTCCTCCCAGCGGACTCTGGATCGTCCTGGAGGTCTGGTTCCCTGGCTTTTAGCTTCCCATACCTACCGTGGCAGCCGATCTTCTCCCATTCTGCAGATATGGCCAAACCATCTTAGTTGGCTCCATATTTACTACCAGCTTAATTGATCTGTGGTCACTGCATGCTAGCTGGTCAAGTAACTGACGGTCAATTTTGTGAAGGATTGTCCACTGTGGTGAAAGCTAGGTCTGGAATGGAAGTAGTATGCCATCTTCTGGAATAGAAACTGGGTTTATCATCTTGCCTGTTGATAAGATGAAGATTAGTATCTATCTCCCAGTCCTGCACTTCCTCTCCTCTATCATCTGTACCTGGGTATCCCCATCTTTCCGAGTGGCCGTTGAAGTCACCGACCACTAAGCAGTTCGAGCTCTTCATTACCATACTGGTAAGTGACAGGTTTTTGCTCGACGGGCCATAAAAGTTGTAGATACGCATGCTCTTTTCCTTTATTTTAATGTCAACCCCAATAATTTTCGACTGATCGTTTAGGTTCACAGATACCTCGTTACTTGAAATTGCATTTCGCGTAAGTAGTAGCACGCATCCTTTGTGTCCTCGATCCTCTGACTGAAAATCTGTGGTTGCTATTGATGTGTGTTTCTTGGATGCAAGCCACATCGATTTGATTTTCATATATATATGTGGTTTTTCACGGGAGCTTTTTTGTTAAGGGCTCCTTCTGCATTCCCCTGCAGAATGTTTAGTGTTTTTGGTGTTTGACCAATAGCCCTTGCCCTGTCCCTCTGTACCTTGACTCAACATTTCAAAGGAAAGAGACCACCAGTAGCACTAGTTGCACTCCTTCGAGGCGGGGGTCCGGCACTCTCATCACTTGATCACCTGGCGGGACTCCACGGGATGAGTACTATGCTGCTTAATTTGCATTTGTGACGTCTTCATTAAGCGAAATTACGTTGCACTGTTTCGTTAAGTATGCAGCCCAATGCATCCGATTTCAACAGGTATTTCTGAATGGTCGCCTTCCTTAGCTCTTGACTGTCTCCAGCTGCCGTATAGTGGGTCTATCTTTATAATTCTCTATCTTTTCCAACATCTTTATTATTTTATTTTCTTCCACATTTTGCTCTTTCTTGGTGGTTAAAGTAATCTTTCTTAATCACGACTTGTGTTATTTTACACGCCTTTGATTTAGTCCCCCAGCCTTGAGTTGCCTTGCGGAATACACTTGGCTCCATCAAAATCTTTAGAATCTCACATGGCTATAGTACAATTTCTTTTGATATATAATCCCATGTTTAATACAAACCCGTAGTCATACCACATTGGAAACAATGACACGCGGCACGGCCGTTGACAACAAAGGGCTTGTAACTTGCTCAGGAATGTGGGTTGCAAGATGGTAGCCGATGATAGGGGTTTAATCTCTTAGATGTCGAGTACAGAGTGAGATAAGGAACAATGGGCCCCACATAATAGTACGCATGACACGCAAAGCGACAAAAGACAGAAAGCTTTGTGACAGAGGAGGCGTAGGTTTCTGCATTAGCCGGCCAATCATCAAACACCTGTTTGTCGTGCAAAAGGACATGCAGCACGGCATTGAAAGTTGTTGCGAAAGCCAACCCCCTTCTAGCCAGTGACACGCACTGACTGGGGACAAAAGAGAGCCAAGGCCAAAACCACAAAATGAAGGCCTAGCGATTTGTTTGTAGGCGGAGTTATACGTCACACATCCAATGTCGGAACACACTGGTAACAAGAAATATAATGTCCCGCGAAGTTTGCCAGAGATCAGTGCGAAGTGTCTAATATCGTGGTGCAGAAAACGTTTCCCAAGAGCTTAGCCTGAAAAAAACTTGTTCATTCCTATGTGGATAATTAATTCATATATGTGAAGTTTATAGTGTTCTTAAGGAGTTTGCAAAGGGAAAAGGAGTCCAACAGAAGTCTGAGTCTACACATTACGTGTTTGGCGTCTACCAGAAAGAAACTAGCAAAGTGTACGTCTGGATAGCATAATTCGCAATTTAGGACATCCTTCACTTCCTCAATTAAGAAGGAAAATTTCTCGCCCATGTTTTACACTGGAATTGCATAGCATTTTATTCACCTGCTTATCAAGTGCTCACAAGTTGATAATAATAATAATAATAGCCCTGTTAAGTCCTTTTTCGCATAGGAGATAAGTGTACGAGACTTAACATAACTAGATGCATGTCTAACTGTGTTAGATGCACTATGTGTGCGCATCTGAGTAGTATTATATGTTTAATTGATTACGTACCAATGGTTGCGCTAAAGAGCACGACTTGGTGCGATCGGATTTGATTTGTTGCCAAACAGCGTTGACGCAGAGAGATGTAAAAAGCCGGTTGAAGAAAACAGATGTCTTCCATCAGAAGTTGTTGAAAGTCTTTACCCAATGTTGTGGGAAGACTTTATATTATTATTTGAAATGCTACCTTAGCTTTAACCTAATCTGGCTTGTTTTGTTGTATCTTGATTTGATACCAGTATAAATACCTCAGTACGATCTTGTCAGGACTTCGGCACGTCTCTACATGACCTGCCGCTAGTGGGTAACAGATCCTCTACTGGGATAGTTGTTGAATTACCACTACACTGTGAAATCTCCAGTGTCTACATCCGGCATTATGAATTACGTGTGGAATGGAATATGAGATGTTCAAGAAAAATAAGTAATACTCCCGCCCTCCATTGGACTTTGGCAGTCATTGAGGTCAATCAAGTTGACCAGTTATGTGTATAAATGATGTTCAATATTCAACATGATTAAGATGCTCGTCCGTCACCCGTCAGTCAATAAATGTATCGTTATCGATGTCAACATGAGTCCTGCATACATTGTGTTCCAGTTTGGTCAACCTTAAGACCACACCATTAGTACGATGTTTGCTGTTTAATATTTGGTCTATCGTTATGACCTACAAGTTGTCGGCCACCTGTAAGCCCGACCAAGGCTGATTGTATTCATCAGCAATTGTATTAACTTTGTCTAACCGTGCCACCCTTACTCACGCAAGAATAAAGACACTAACAGAGTGGTGTCCAGTTTCAGCTAAATAAAAGCGCAATAACAAGCACCTTCAGTCATAACTGACTATGGGAATGCGCCCCTGAGGTGACAGCCCTCAGCTGCTTATTTTCCTGATGCTCCTTTTGACGTTTTCTCATCTCTTCGGCTTGTTGCGTAAGCTTCTTTACACCCAATCTGAGGTGGTGCCGTAAATAGCATCGCCACTTGGTGCAATCGGCAGCTTCATCCTCCCACGTTGCTGGATTTATGTCCAGTGCCCTCTCATATCTCTCTTGCACACATCTTTGAATCTCAGCTGCGATCGCCCAACTGTTCTTTTGCCATCTGCTAGTTGCCCGTAGAAGATATCTTTCGGGATGCGACCATCTTCCATGCGGTGGACATGGCGAAGCCATCGTAGTCTGCGCTGTCTAAGCAGTGTATACATGCTTTGAAGGCCAGCACGTGACAACACCTCGACATTTGTCACTTTATCTTTCCACGAGATGCCGAGGATGCGGCGTAGACACCGTAAATGGAAGGTGTTGAGTCTTCTTTCTTGCTTAGCATAGGTTGTCCAAGTCTCGCTGCCATATAGGAGTGTGCTGGTGACGCAGGCATTATATACCACAGCCTTGGTCTTTGTTGTGAGTTTGGAATTTCCCCAAACACGCGATGTGAGGCGGGCAAAGGTAGCTGCAGCTTTGCCAATTCGGCTGTCAATTTCTGTGTCCAGTGAGAGCTTGTCATTGATAGTAGACCCCAGGTATGTGAAGTGGTGCACCACTGCCAATTCATAGTTATCGATAGTGATAACTGGTGCAGCACCCACATCCTGACTCAGCACATTCGTTTTCTTTAGACTTACTGTGAGGCCAAAGTCCTTGTATGCTTGAGTGAAGCGATTCATCAAGTTCTGAAGCTCTCTAAAAAGAAGAATTGGATTAAAAAAAGGAATAAGTTCCAAAGATTTGAAGACGGGTCAGAAATATTTTACCTGATACTGACTATAAAGAAGTCAGGTCCCGAAAGTGAATTTCCGAAAAAAAAGTTGTAAATCCTAAAGACACGTTTCGCATATCTGTGCTGCAGCTGACACACTTGTGGCACAAATAAAAGGAAGAATTGAAGTATACAAAAAATGTGTCGGTTATATTCCTGTATAGTTGGTATGACCATGCCGGGTAAACCCTATTTACACAATTCCCAGAATCTAGTTGAATCGGACCATATTGACATGAACGCGAATTTTTCTGAGAGCGGCGGCAATTTGATCATTACATACGTTCAAAGTCAAAAGTACCTTATAATAATACAAGAGACAAGACATTCCGTCGCATTAATCTTCATGACTTAATCGAAAAAGGTGGAATACAATCTGTATTTCCATATGTGGCTATTGCTCCGATTATTTTCTTAACATTATTCATTATGTATATTACGGGGTGCCAACCCGGTCAGCCGGTTCCTAGTCTTTCCCAGTGTCATCTGTCTTTCCAGAAGTCCATCGGTCTTTTCCCGAGTGTGAATGGTTTGACTGTAATTATGATAGGAAACTCTATATAGAGCAATACAGCATCTCAAAAAAAAATAATAATAATAATAAAATGAAAAAACCCTCAAAGAACAACAATATATTAGGACAGACTTTATTTACTTCCTCTTATTAGTACTGAAGCAGACATGCTTCGTAAAACAACTTTTGATGCCCTAATCATGGAATTCAGAATAGAAGAATTTAAAGAGAATCTATTTTAAATTAAACATTTAATATGATTTAAACTTCAATTCAAATAATAATAAGAACATATTTTCTGTCTTAGTAGGAAGGGGGTAACCATCCTAGTGCTCCCTTGTTTATCTGTTCATTTACTGTATCTGAAATTCACATTCCTTTAGGTCAGTTCCATGAATACCAATAGATACCCAACAGGATGGAAGTGTAAGGAGGAAATTGTCCACCTGGGTACTTTAATTACATCAATTAATAACAGTTGTGAACACAAGCCAGTAGTTCCACCCTGGGAGATCAAGAAACCAGACACGGACTACAACCTTGCAGAAATATTTAAGAAAACAAATAATATAGAAAATATTAAAAACACAGCCAACAAATATATACAACAAATATCAAAGGACAGCATTACTGTATACACAGATGGATCCAGTGGAGAGAATTGCAAACTGGGGATAGGAATATATATTCCAATATGGAAAATGGCAGCGGAGTAGTACCACGGAATGTACATCCATTTTCACTGCAGAGATTGTGGCAATACTAAAAGCACTAGACATATTCTCTAATAACCCTCCCATGAAACTAACAATTTTAACAGACTCTCTTTCAACAATTCAAGCACTGAGAAACTTAAAAGATATAGCAGAGGAGATATTTATGGCTGCTACATACAAAGGTTCACTGCAAGGGTCATGGCTGTTGAGGTGGGTGCAAGAGGTCTCGCGGCTGCCTTAGTGTATGATCTACCGAAATTGTTGGTATTGAGGGGACAGTCAAGAACAAGGGCACTTAAGAGGCTCAGCGAAACTGCGGAAAAGGCATGTGCTGGCTGTGGAACAACCACAACAGGCTATGGAACTCGAGACAGTAATTTCTTTTCAACACAGTTGCCTCCAGCTGGCAGAAATAGAAGTGAATTTGAAGGCTGCAACCAAGGTGGAGTGGGTTCAATTCTCTGCACTAGAAAACAGGAGGCTGACACTTGGGAGTCATGACCTAAGTGGGCCCGCCCCCTTTAGAGTGTAAAGGAGATTAAGGGGCCGAAACACTTGATCGACGGAGGGACTACATCTGATGATCAGATTGCCTCCTGCTGTATTGCTCTATATAGAGTTTCCTATCATAATTACAGTCAAACCATTGACACTCGGGAAAAGACCGATGGACTTCTGGAAAGTATCATCTGGGAAAGACTAGGAATCGGCTGACCGGGTTGGCACCCCGTAAGCTTTAAAAATTGAACTAGAACCCCCTAATGATAGATGGTCCCAGGATTCACCGAAAAAGGGGGGGAAGAGAATGATGAATCCACAGGTGATTCATTGGAATCGACCAGACCAGTTACATAGACTTTGAGTTCTGATCAGCGGCTGGAATTTCCATGTACCTGTGGGAGGAAACTCTCTACCCAAAGGAGCATGAAAATCCACAGAACGAAAAAGTGGTGTGGGAGCTCATCAGTGGTAGATCAACAACGCTGTGTTACGACGGAAGACGTTAGAAGACCTCAGTCAGGAGTCAATCCATAGCGTGGAGAATATTCGAATTGATCCGCCGGCTGATGATCTCACACACTTCTTTGATGGGAGAAGAGATGCAATAAAGTTTCCACCTGCCAGTGCAAAAGGGCTTGGGAACAGCTGAACGAAGCCTTGTCAAAATAGTTGGATAACAGCATGAAGCAGATAACCTTGGAGAATAAACTGGAAATCTTCAGCGACAATATGTCTTCGCTGTCGCAGTGTTTGGAGTCAGGGAGACAATGGAAAGTAACCCACCACAGGAAAGTAGAAGACAAATCAGAATAGAAGAGATTATAAAACAGAAGAAGCTGTGACAAACGAACTCAGCTGACCCTGAAGTGTTGGATGATATGGTACGACTCTTCGTAACGACCCCTTCGGATAACATCAGTGCCCCCGAATATGGTTGTAATTTTATCGTCAAATGGGAATGCTTCCACCTGGACTCATTAGCTATGCACAACAGAAACGTGGAACTCCACCTGGGCTCATTAATATGGGTCTGAGCAGAGTAGACTTGTCAACACGTTTGCTAATTAATACGTGGACAGTTATCTACCGTACATTCTGGTCATCGCATTGATTTAAGGAGAGGTTAAATCACGCCCACGGATATCTCTTGAGCAATCATATGCAGTTATTACAGATGGATCAGCAACTAATGCTGTTAGGAATGGAGGTGCCGGTATCTTTATCTCATATCCTGACAACCACTATGAGACTAGGCACATTCCCACTGGTAAATTCTGTTCCAACTATACAGCTGAGGTTCAAGCTCTAGAGCAAGCTGCAAATATGATTTATAACACCAACTCTGACTGCCACCAGGTAGTCATCCTCACAGATGCACTGTCTGTCCTGCAAGCTCTCAAGAGTGGTAAACTCCCGCATCTGAGAAATGAACTAAACAAGGTAGCTGCCAAAAAGAGAACCATACTTCAGTGGGTACCATCTCATTGTGGTGTACCCGGAAATGAAAAGGCAGATAAACTTGCAAAAAAGGGAGGAGAATGTGAACAAGAAGAGAATGAAGTCACATACTTTGAGAAAAAGAGAGCTATCCAGACTATCAGAAGAGAACAGAACCAACCCAAAGACGACTATCACACTCTCGACCGGCAGGGACAGATAACTATTTTTCGACTCAGGACAGGGCATAACAAACTGAATAAACACATGCACAAGCTACGACTGTCTGCTTCACCACTGTGCACATGTGGATTAAACGAACAAACTGCTGAGCATGTTCTACAGGACTGTCCTCTGTATGACCAGTTAAGAAAGATATACTGGCCCAATGATTCAACACTAAACTCAAAGCTATATGGAGTTAAAGAGGAACTTCAAACAACAGTCGAATTCATCATGAGAACTCGTCTGACGGTGTAATCATCAAAGATGCGATCGCAAGAAGAAGAAGAAGAAGATATGCAGTTATTTTCATTAACTTGGTCAGTACGCCGGCCCAGTGGGGGCCTTGCCAGAATCAAACGAAAGTAGCGGCACACGATCAAACAGGCACTGAGGGATCTCAGGAAAGACTAGCGGCATGCTATCAAAGGCAGTAGTGGTCCCTGAAACGAACGACGCAAGTTTCTTGCCGGCATTTCGCATCCCTGTGTTAACCACAGAACCGATCGCAGTGGACGCGAACGGGAAAGCCGAAGCGGACGCAGCGAACGGAGATACGGAAAACCAGGGGCGGCATCTCTCTTTAGTCTGGCGGTCAGAACCCCGAAAGTCTCCTGAGATCTAAAAAGGTGTCAAATTCTAACATGTCCCCCCAATCTTGCATTCCAGTTAGATATATACAGACCATGAAGAAAGCCATTTTATCATTCGGTTGCCAGAGATTTAAGATTCACTAGCTATAGTAGCATTTTGCTAGATTTCCATCTGAATTGGTGGCTACATTGGAGTGATTTCTTTTTCTGTGCACGGTATAATATATTTGTTAAAGTGATCAGTGATCTAGTGCTTTCATTTTATTTCACTGGATTTTGTGTTTATTTAAATCTACAGTAGAACTCCATTTATCCGAACCCCATGGGACCGAGCATCGTTCGGATAATCAAATGTTCGGATAATTGGATTACATGATGTATCGAGTACATGTACACATATTTCTAAAAATAATTAACAATCACAAGGAAAATACACTATAAAACATATTTACTTGTACTGTAATAATAATACCCACACTGTATTAGATCACTGTATCACCAAAATCTTTCATTACACTGCAGTGCATGTACTACTTGTATTAATTATTTTTGTTAAGAAAGAGAAATGTTTTCAAAATAACATTACAAACAATTCAAAACCAGGCGCAACTTACGTATACATGTACTTGCACAGATGTAGCCCACTATTTAAAATAATGAGGAATCCTCTTTTGCGCCAAACTGGATAGTCTGCTTTTGGCTGCTAAGTCCCGCATTCTCTTCAACAGCAGAAGCTGTGTAGGACAGCTGTCATCTTCTTGCTCGTACCAAGCCATCGCTGTTTCTAGTGCTATAAAGGCCTCTTCAGGACTTGGTCGACGTTTTGGGTTTTCTTCATAATCTACAAGTACATCATGTACTTCTGAGGAGTCTTCATCATCGGTCACTACATGTATTTGGTTTTCTTCTTGCACAAAAGACAAAATTTCTTCGTCATTCAAAAACTGAAAACCAGAATCATTATCATCTTCTAGCCACATGTGTGCATCATCTTTGTCACAGTCCGAAAATCCGGGCATTGCTTGAAACAGTTCCACAACTTCATTTATACAATCATCATTTGTGTCCACTGCAGTAGTTTCATTTCCTCCTTTTTTTCCCAAGCAATCTATTCCAAGCCTTGTTGAGATTATCTTGTGACAGGGTGGTCCAAGCATCAGCTTACATATAGCAGCAGTCTTTGAGATTAAGCTTTTTTTGAAAACGCCACCACACTTTCTTCATCTTCAGCCAACAATAAACGACGCAGGACTTCCTTCTTGTACATCTTTTTAAGCTTTGCTATAACACCCTGATCCATTGGTTGAATCAGTGCTGTTACATTGGGAAGCAGAAAAATTACTTTAAAATTTGCATCAACTGCATTCAATGTATCCGTCTCTGGATGAGATGGTGCATTGTCCAGTAGAAGAATTACTTTTCCAGTTTTCTTTTCTTGTTCTTTCAACCTCTTCACATTTGGGATGAACTGATTTGTATACCAATCAAGAAATATTTCACTATTCATCCAAGCACTCTTCTGTGCTTTGTAGCACAATGGGAGACATGTCACATTCTTTAAACAACGTGTTTTTTTTTTTGGCTTTGCCGATCATTAGCACCGGTAAACGATGACTTCCACTGGCATTCGCGGCTACCAAAATTGTTACTCTCTCTTTGCACTTTTTAAACCCAGGGGCAGCTGCTTCGCGCTGAGATGCAAGTGATTTTTTGAGGCAATGATTTCCAGTATAAGCCAGTCTCATCGGCATTATACACATCATCGAGTAAATAACCTTCTTCTTCCAAAAAAGCCAAGAATGTTTCTTTAAAATTTTCAGCGGCAGTTGCATCGCTAGATGAAGATTCCCCTTGAATCTCCAATTCTCGTATGCCATGACGAGATTTAAAGTTTCTTAACCATCCCTGGCTAGCCTTAAAGTCAGGAGGACCGTCAAGTTGACTGTTGAACTGAAGTGCCTTTTCACACAATAGAGAGCCAGAGATAGGTTCCCCTTTGCTTCTTCTTTGCACAAACCATATATACAAAGCCTCTTCCAATTTCAAATCTTTCGCATTTCTCATGGTTTTATGTTTCTTCGACCCATTTTCACTATCCAATTTCGATGCAAAACTCATAATTTTATCCTTGTTACTTTTGATGTCAGAGACGGTAGCTTTCTCAACATTGAAAATCCTCGCAAATGAAGACACAGTTTCACCTTTTCCTAGTCTCTTGATAATTTCTGTTTTCGTTTCAATTGACAAAACATTGCGGTTCCTTTTATATGCTTTAGGCCTACTGGAAGATGCCAGGTCGCACAGAGAAATACGTGTACACCAAAATTATTCTGCTGTAGTAGCAGACACAATTATTTTAAGTTGAACTGTCTGTTTAGCCAGTGTTCTGCCTAGAACTCACACGTACACTGGATTGGTAAACCCAAAAAATAATAGATGCTTAAATGCTAAAGTAACTTTTAAAGTCGCGAAGGAATTTATAATTAATAAATTTAGTTAAGTCCTATATATATAGATGTGTGTTTTAACCATTGACTCGCAAAGTGTTTTCTTAAATACATAATTAAATACGCGAGTGTATATAGATAGTCTTAACGGTAAATTTATCGCGCGTTAAAATATTATTTGATTTTTGCGGTATGATTATGTTGTCATGGTTTTTCTATCTTTTTCTATAGAATGATCACATAACCTTTGCGATCCCAGCAAGAAATCATACAGAGTCTTCCAGACTCGGTTCTTAAACTTCCAGATATATTGATGAAACATTTTAATTATAATCTTGTGGCGGTCCGATGCGGCCTAGCTATCATAATTACATGAAAGAAAGCACACCCAAGAACATTTAAATAAACCATCAAATTAAATTACAATCTGTAAGATAAACTGGAAGAAGAACAGTTGCCAGTAGCGATATTTTATTTACTGCTCTACTGTGAGAGAGTACCTATTTACCTGAACTGTGACCGGGCCTAGTTTTTCTTCACTGGATTTAAAAACTTACCGGTCAGTTGCTATCATCACGCATTGAAGGAATTTTACCACCAGCGGGAAAATTAATGAGACCACTCCATTCTCACCCCTGTACCTAACTGTGACAGTGCCATCCCATAGACTCCTTTTATATAATAAAAAAAACACAAGAACTCTTAGGCTTCACGTCCGGCGATAAGTGGGAATATTTGCTATCAACCAACCTCGCTACATCTGGGGCTGGACATCGTAGTACCAGACATTTTCATATGTCAAGAGTGTAATTGCTGTTTATATAATTCTATGGAGTGCCAGATGCTGCAATCGGTAAGTGAGTGTGAGCATATGAGTGTGGGCCCTCACGAGCGTGCATGAGTGACAGGAGAATTAAATTTTGCAAACTATTTGTTAACTTGCCTACCGGGTAATACATTTTCTGTATACCCTGCATTGTTCCTTTTAGTGGGATAGTTTGTTAACTCTGTTCACCCCCCCCCCCCTTTTCCATTTGCTTAGTAAAGGGAAATACAATTGGGAATAACAGGATTTTTTCTAATACCCATACCTAATATTGTAACACCTCTTTCAGAGTAAATAAATTCACTGTTGGGTCACATTACCTATGTTCCTGATAACTATCTATCTTTGGACGGGGTTTATCTTTGTCTAATACAAGCGGGAAGGGCGTAGTCAATACCAATCTTCTTCACCTCCCCCCCCACCTTGTTATTTGTATTTTCTGTACTTATGATATTTTTTCCTGTAACACATGATAATTGTTGAGATTGATTTTAATTGATAAATAAACAGCATAAACTTATTTAGTACTGTGTTGGAATACCAAAGCCCAAATTTCCCATATATGTTTAACATAGTTGTATTCACGTAACGTCCGTGAGTTTGAAGCACCAAATCGGTGTGAGCGAGTGAGTGTTTGATAACTGGCAAATAATAGTTTAGCCAGGAGAGTTTTCAAGGAGTAGATTTGAGAAAAACAGATTGTCGTAAAAGAGTCTGTCCTTACTCTCCCTAGCACTCTGTGAAGCCACTATTTACTTTCTAACCCTTATTATCACTGAGCCTCACCATCATTCTCCACTCTAAACAGGACTACTATTTTTGAGACTCTTTCTCTCAAAATAAATTTACGACAGAAGCATGCCCGAAAACAGTTCAAGAACGCAGTGGACACAGAGAAAGAAGGATTACGACAGTTTTGGGAGCACCTGAAAGGCCAACATAATGCCCTTTGTAGAGCAGAAAGGTTGTGCAGGAAAAGAAGGAAAACACGGAGGGATAGGGAGAGATTCTTCAGGGAGCCCTTCGTGTTTGCCAAAGAACTGATTGAACAGCCACGGTCGGGAACATTAAACATTGGGAAAGAAGATCTGGAAAAACACCTTAGAATGACATATTCAGATGATCCCAAAGATGAGCCGCTCAGCAGCATTGTAGGCCTTATATGGCTTAGTAAGCCAGGATCTGAATTCAACACCAAGCCCCCAACAATGCAAGAAATAGAAAGCATTGTCTAGAAAGCACGGTGCAAGTCAGCTCCATGTCCTAATCGTGTCCCATATGTTGTGAATAAGAAATGTCCTGAAGTTCTGAAACGGCTGCTTCGTTTGCTGAAAAATGCTTGATAAAACCAGCTTGTACGCAAAGAATGGAGAAAGGCGAATGGAGTCTACATCCCGAAGGAACAAAATTCCACAGACACCAGTCAGTTCAGGCCAATTTCACTACTTAATGTGGAAGGTAAGATATTCTTCTCAGTGATGGCTAAAAGGTTCACCACATACCTTCTGGAGAATGAATACATTGACACTACCATCCAGAAAGCAGGTACACCAGGGTGTCTAGAGCTTGCCGCAATGATCTGGGAAGCAATTCAAAAGGCAAAGTCTCACAGAACAAATTTCCGTGTAATCTGGTTGGATCTAGCTAATGCGTATGGATCAGTTCCACAACAGATGTCGTGGCAGGCCCTGGAAATGTACCATGTTCCACAAGAAATTGCAGCAATGCTAAAGCTATATTTCTCAGGGTTCTCTGTCAGATTTTCAACCAGGGAATACACAACGAATTCGATTGACCTACAAGTTGGAATTGCAATGGGATGTACCATCTCTCCGACACTATTCATGTTGGCTATGCAGGCACTCCTCAAAGCGGCTGAAGGATTTGCAACAGGTCAAAAGCTCAATGGAAGATGTCACATGTCACCGATTAAAGCATTCACGGATGACACAACAATTCTGACATCAGATGAACACCAGGCCCAAAGAATGTTACCGCGCCTGGATGAACTAGTCAGCTGGTGCAGAATGAGCTTCAAACCTAAGAAGTCTAGAAGCCAATCAGTCAGGAAAGGAAAGATATCTGAGGTCACATTCGTGGTTTGAAACCAAAGAATCCCTACTGTCATTGAGGAACCTGTGAAAAGTCTTGGCATGGTGTATGATGCCTCATTAAAGACTCAAAGGCAGTTCAACAGACAATATAAATGGCAGACAGAGGACTACAGATCATAGACCAAAGCAGACTTCTAGGAAAGTTCAAACTGTAGTGCCTTCAGTTCACGTTGATACTTAAATTGCTATGGCCACTGCTTATATATGAAATAAGCACCAGTACAGTGGAAGCTATAGAGCAAAAGGTCAACAAATTTATGAGAAAATGGCTAGGAGTACCACCAGGTCTGTCAGACGTAGCACTGTTCTGCAAGAAGGCAAAGCGTGTGCTTCCCTTCAAGTCATTTTTGAAGAATACAAAGCAGGAAAGGCAAGGCTCGCAATGATGCTGTGACAGCCAGCAGATGGCGCAGTTAAGTCCATTCAGCCCACACTGAAAACTGGAAGGAAGTGGAAAGTGGATGAAGCTGTTGGTGCTGCCCAAGAATCGCTCAAGCTGAGGGAGGTAATTGGATGCACACAGACGAATAGACGGGGATTTGGCCATGGTGACATACACTGGTGGTCCGAGGCATCAAACAGGGAACGCAGAAATTCAGGAGATACAAGGAGCTGAGAATAATAAGAGGATGCTAAAAGCGGTGCAGCAGGCCCAACAAAGCCAATGGAATACATGGGAAGGAGCCTTGCAAAGGTCCTTGGCATGGAATGATATATGGCACCTCTTAGACTCAGCTTCATTATGAGATCAATGTGTGACCACCTGCCATCGTCCGCAAACCTTGTGAGATGGGGAAAGTCTGATGATACTCAGTGCCCCATGTGCCATGAAAGGCAGACACTTGAACAAGTGCTCTCAGCTTGCAAGGTGTCATTAGGGGAAGGGCGATACACATGGCGCCACAACAAAGTACTAAATGAGCTGCTACAGTAGATCTGGCAAGGGTGAAGGCGAACAGCAAAGTCAGACCGAGCACTAAAAATACATACTTTCTGAGAGCAGGAAAGTCAGCGCATCCCGAACCAAGTAAATCAAGTAGCAGTTTACCGTCTGTTCTTGACTGTGCAAATGACTGGGAGATGGCAGTAGACCTACCTGGGCTAGGGGCATATCCAGAGAGTATCAGACGATCTCGAAGATGGCCAAATATAGTTCTGCATTCCTCATCATCGCACCAGATTGTAATGATTGAGCTGACCGTGCCATTTGAATCCAGATTGGACGAGCAACACTCATTCAAAGTGGGCAAGTATAACGATCTGGCCGCGGACATGAGACGCAATGGATTCACTGCAAGGGTCATGGCTGTTGAGGTGGGTGCACGAGGTCTCGCGGCTGCCTCAGTGTATGATCTACTGAAACTGTTGGGGTTGAGGGGACAGCCAAGAACAATGGCACTTAAAAGGCATCGTGCTGGCTGGGGAACAACCGCAACGGGCTTTGGAACTCGAGACAGTAATTTGTTTTCAACATAGGGGTTATTTTCACAATTGCCTCCAGCTGGCAGAAATAGGAATGAATTTGAAAGCTGCAACCAAGGTGGAGTGGTTTCAATTTTCTGCACCTCAACAGGAGGTTGACACTTGAGAATCATGACCTAAGTGGGTTCCCCCCCCCCCCGCCCCCTTAGAATGTAAAAGGAGATGAAGGGGCCGAAACACTTGATCGACGAGGGACTGCATCTGATGATCAGATTGCCTCCTGTTGTATCACTCTGTATAGTTTTTCCTATCATCATATAAAATGTTCAAGGCTCCTGCAAGAAAATGTCAGATATCTAGGGAATTGAACATTACCAGTAATAAGAAACTTCTCAGATTACAGATGGGAAAATGCAATTTCAGAATAGAAGAACCTTACTGTGCATGATGTCTCCAAGACAATAATATAGAACATTTCTTGTTAAAATGTAAGAGGTATGAACAAATGAGAATCCCAATATTAGATTTTTTGCAGGTGTCACGAACGGTTTATAGAATGAATGTCAGTACTCATGCTCCGGTGGGAACTAGATATGTTTATGTAAGTTGTGAGGTGAAGTGAGTGAATGTTAAGTTTGCTTGCGGGCATGAATGCATTAGTAGCAGTAAGCGCTAATGTCGAGTTCACGGGCATGGCTGAGTTGTTGTGAACGAAGTGGTGGTGAAGACTGGTCAGGTGTGAAAAGGGTCATGGGTAAAAAGGTCAATTCGAGACAGAGATGAGAGCGAGGAGAGATTACATGGAGAGTGAAGGCGAAATGGTTGAAGAAAAATAGGAAATATATTAAGATATTGTGAAATTCGTTCCATGAGATGCTGTTCTAATTATGCACATCATACGTTGTGCTTTTCTTATGTGATGATTTATGGCCAAAGCGGCAGTCTGCCTGTGTTATTGTGTTATACTCAAGTTTGTGACATAAAGTCGTCGGATATCGTATCTACGTGTTGGAGTTTCGTGAGTTAACAATTAGCTGTGAAAAACGAGCCATGTTTGTCGCTCCATGTGTATGTAATACATATTTGTCAATGTGTACACACAGCAAGCACTTGACAGCAGGCATCAAATTTACCTATAAATATAGAAGAGGTGTTAAGAAAAGACAGACCTAGGGAACTGTATAATATAGTCAATCAGTATTTAACAAGAACAAAAGTGAATATATAGTAATTGGGAAGGTGAAGGTCTGATGACGTTCTTACAACACATTTGACTTATGGCAAGTAAAAGTCAATTAAATATCAAGCTGGAAACACTAGGCCTTTACACCCTCCCCTTGAATATTTTTTTGTGTATGGTGTTTTTGTTTTATCTTAGTTTTGTATGTTTGTGTTTTTTTTAAAATACATGCAAAATTGGTACTTTTGATTTGCCCTATTTACAATGATTTGACAGATGTGATGCCACTCTCCCGTATCGGCAGTTTCTCATATGACTGGGAATTGAAAACACTATATATCCCAATTATAATATAACCCATCATAGGTTGCACAGGATATTTCTCATCATCAAATTTTTTTTAAAAAAGTGCATTTATGACTCCAGGGTGAGATGTCTATGAATTTTCCAAGCCCTGTTTCTGTGCTTTAGTAGGTAGTTCCTATTACGCCTTTAGACATTTTCGCTTGAAAAGAACAACAACGTGTCGTGTTCTTTGATGTCATACAAATACGTCTCCGAGATCGTTAGGGATAGGATTATGGTTAAAGATTCCTAATCATAACCCCTTTTTTACAACGTCTGTGAATTCTTTTATAAGGCCCTATCGAACAGATGGCCCACTATTCTTCATTTCAACCAAATTTTCTTCCTGTTCACCCAGCATTAAAACTCTGCCTTAACCATTTAACACGTTACACTATAGGTCAACTTTATTTTTATTCTTTAAATTACTGGTAATTTATTACATGGTTTTTTTGTTTAAGTTATTTGTTTTCATCGAGTAATAATTGGACTACTGTAATTGTTGCTCGCTTCCTTCTCTTTCTCTCTCTGATTTGGCAATTATGGGTTTCTTTGTTGTCTTGATGAGTGAGACGTTCAGGAAAATACCCCTTCCGCCTGGTCTTCATTTTAGCTGTGCAGAGTATTGGGATTTCATGTTTGTCATTACTGAGGGTAGTTGGATTCAGATTTGCATATCTCGTTAGCAGCTTTAACAGTTGTGTACAGTTCTGTTTATATTCTTTACAGCAAACTACTATTCGTTTCTATAATTTTCACCAGTATTCTTCAGATTATTTTATTTTACTGCTTGCTTGTCAACTCTTCTTGCTAGACTGTGTCTAACACAAGAACCTTCTGATTGATTCTGTTCTGATTTTGTAAAGTTTCTTTTGGGTCTGAATTGTTTTGTTTATTTTATTACTCATCCATGCAGTGCCTGTTCTTTTCCCTGTCTTCATATCTTTTCATACTTGGCTGATGGGATTATTTATGATTTGATGTATTTCATCACAAACTGTTTCACTTCTTTGTTTTTTCCAAGGTAAGAATATCAACTTGTTTTGGTTTCATTTGTTGTCTCCTTTATAATCTGTACATATGAAAGTGTTTATGAGGAGGACTGTGGTAAACGGTAGGAGATAAGTAATGCATCTTATTAGGACAAAGAAAACTGCTCGTTTGTTCATGCATCACGAAAGTGACAGCCATTTTTACCTATGAGTTGTATCATTTTTATTTATTGTTTATGTAGTCTACTTAGCTCTCACTTTCTTTTCCTGCTGTTTTTGGATGATTGTCCCTGATGAAGGCATTATGGCCATAACATAGGCAATTTTCTTTGTCTTGGTAAGACGTACAACCACTTTTTGTTTACCCCACCGTAATCTGGACATAGTAATTTGTGGTGGTCAGTGTCAGTGATAATGCTGGGCTTTCGGATTTAGAAGGTAGTAATTTTTTATTCTTTCTTCATGCATGGAGGCATATCTGGAGTATTCCATATATGACCACCAGCTAAGCACAATGTTATAGTATACAAATTTGGAAGTGAACCAGTCTGTGAGGATAATTACACACTCACTGATTCTTGAAATCATCCACACCTCCAGGGATTCCCCCAGTGGTGAAACGTTGAGAAATCAGCGCTGCACACTAAGCTTCAAGAAGTCACTTAAGCCCCAGATGTAACTCTGGCTTTTACCTGGTTGGCTGCAGTCAGGAGAATCGTACTCTGGACCCATGATAGGTAGGAGGTGCTGAGAAGTGGCACTGTGCCTACACAGTTTTATACAAGACTTTGAAAAAAAAAAACCCTTATTTATTTTTTAAAATCACAAGCTCACGCGGAACCCTAGTGACCTCTCATGGAACCCCAGTTGAGAAACGCTGGTGTAGATAATACCAAGATACTTTGCTGAAATAGGAGCCTAGACAGCATTTTAACAGAAACAAGACTAATATAAACAGACACCCGCACCATATGCCCCAACTTGAAAAGAAGGGATAGCATGCATGCCTTACCGATACCATGAGCTATGTTGGCGGGCACCTTGTGGTCCTGACAGGTTAACCAAAGCTGAACAAGTCATGGGGGCGAGGTCAGACACAGTGAGCACAACCAGCCCTCCAGAATTGGGGATTAGATTAGGGCCAACAACTCTAGCCCAGAAAAAAGGATGATAGCAGCCAGAAGAACCACCAGCCTGACCAGAAGAATCCTCAGAAGGGGGGCCTATGAGGCAACTAGATGACAGCCTTCTACTGGAAGTCAGACTGATGATTAATCTTCTTACAGGAAACCAAGGCAACTGATATATCAGTAAAGATGAAAGTCAAAAATAGAAATTAGTGTTAACAAGTTACAGCTGTTTGTTCTTTTGTTATACCATCTGCTTGTGAAGGCTTGAGCTGGCACCCAATTTTGATGCATTCTGAGGTGTCAATCTATTTTATTTCTGTCTTTGTAGCTGATGTTGCTCGCACAAACTTTCTAATTTCTTAATCATATGGTGACACTTGCAGCTCTCTCAGGAATTTTATCTGGCATGTTGTGGTATTCCTTTTCTGCACTTTAGATAGTGACCAAGCTGAACACTGATAGCAAAGGTTCGGCATAAATAAGCTATTTATCAGCTGCTGATTTGTCTCTAAAGAGATGTTTAGTTATTTGTGTGTGTATCTATGTATAAGAATTAGATATAAGTCCCATGAAAACAGAGAAGAAGGTTAAAGAAATACACCTGCTATGCAGATTCAAATCTGTCAACATCAAGAGATGAAAAAAACTGAGATGGCTGGGGCATAAGAAATAGGTTGAGGATAACAGTTTCACAAGAAAAACTTGATGGAGCGATGAACATTGAGGCATCCAAGGATGTGCTGGATGCGTGCAGATATGGGTCTGAAAGAGCTGGAAACTGTACAAAAATCAAGAGCAGAGAAGAAGCAGAGAGGCAGCTTTTACAGCAAGCAGCTTTAAGGAAAAGAATGGCTAAAATCTTAAATTTTAATCTGCTGTATTGAAAAAAATAAAAAAGAAGGCATTTAATATTTATATAAAACATTTGAAAGTGGAATATTTAGTTAATTCCCAGCACCTGATATTTTGTTTCCAGTGCTGCAGCACTACGTTTCCAAGTCTGACACAGACAATATTTTTGTGTCCCTCCTTACCCATGACAAATATAAATGCGACTCCACTATCATGGGAACTGAGTCTTCTTAATCTTGATGCCTGAGTGGCTGCCCCCACCTGCTCACAGTTCCCATCACTCGCTCGTTTTGCTGTAGCTCGGTGTGAACACTCAATACAAGCTAAGTAAGTTTTGATTGGTTAATGAGGGGCCACTGCCAACAAGTAAAATGGTGAAGGTAGTCTCATAGCAGATAATGGCATAGGGAAGTGAAGGGTTAGAGACTTCACTATACTAGGTTCAGCTTTGAGATGTGGAGGTGACCAGCTCCATTCCTCGCTGCCTTCTCTAACTCAAGAGCAGGGTCAAGTACTGTACCCATTTACAGCTGGGGAAACTGGAATGTGACGTCACCATGTTTCAAATCCAGTACCTTTGCAGGCCAGCGCTCTAACCACTCTGCCAATCGGATGTCCGCTAAATTCAATTCCTATTACACAACATCAATGTTAGTGGTGGTAGGAGTAGTAGTAATAGCAGCAGTTGTCATCATCATCAGTTGCCATCTCCACAACGAAGGTTGGCTGTAATGGATCTCCAACGTCTTCTGTCTCTTGTCTTGGTGGTACACTCTGATAGACTCTTTCCCGTCCATCTCTTGATGTTATCTTCCCACTTATAGCGCTGTCTTCCCCTTGCACGTTTGCCTTCAACTCTCCCTTCTGTTATGGTCTTCCGCAAGGTGTTATGCCTTTTTATGTGGCCAAAGTATTTTAGCTGCCAACTTTGACCTCTCTCATTAGTTCTCTTTTCATACCTAGATTTTCTAGGACCTCCTTATTTGTTTTCATCTCTTTCCATGAGATACGCCCCATTCTTCTATATATCCACATTTCTTACTTACTTACTTAGTCGTTCCCCTTCTACCGTGAGGTGTAGAGGTTTGGAAGAGAGAGCGCCAGACTATCCTATCGGCTGTCTTCCTCCTGGCCTGGTTCCATTCTAGTCCTCGATCCTTCAAAGATTGTCTAATGTTGTCCTCCCAGCGGACTCTGGGTCGTCCTTGGGGTCTGGATCCTTGGCTCTTTGTTTCCCATGCTTGTCGTGGTATCCGATCTTTATCCACATTTCAAGAGCCTCAATTCTTTCTTCCAAATGCTTATTCATCGTCCATGTTTCTGCACCATACAGAAATGCAGAATATATATAACACTTTATGATTCTCATTTTTAATTTATGAGATAACTGTTTGGATGTCAGTATATGTTTCATGTTGTTGAATGTAGCTTTGGCCATTCCTATTCTCTTCTTGATTTCTGTTTCACATCTGCCATCTTCTGTTATTATATGACCAAGATATACGTAGCTCTTGACTTGTTCCAGGATTTTCCCATTTACGCTTATCTTTAATGTGGGTTTATCGTCTGTTTTGCTAATTATCATAGTTTTAGTTTTCTCAATATTAATGTCGAGTCCATATTCATGACTTATACTGTTCACTTGCTTCACTAGTTCTTGTAACTCCTGTTCGCTTTCAGCTAACAACACGGTATCATCTGCATATCTAAGGTTGTTTATTGATCTTCCACTGATGTTCAGTCCTGGTATTTCCTGTATCTGTTTGAAAATTTTTTCGGTGTATAAATTAAATAGGCAGGGGGACAGCACACAACCTTGTCTGACACCTCTTTTTATGTCTATGTATGGTGAATAATTCCTTCCCGATCTTACTGTGGCAGTTTGCTCCCAATAAAGGTTACTGAGTATTCTTATATCTTTTCCATCAATACCTATGTCTTTGAGGCATTCAATTATTTTCTCATGATGGATTCTGTCAAAAGCCTTCTTATAGTCAATGAAGCACATATACATACTTTTTTGGACCTCTGTATATTTTTCTGCTAATCTTCTTAGGCAAAATATTGCCTCTCTTGTTCCACTGTTCCGTCTAAAACCAAACTGTTCTTCTTGGATTTCGCTGTCTACTTTACTTTTTATTCTTTCCTGTATGATTTTGAGCAGTATCTTAATTGCATGACTCATCAGGCTGATTGTTCTGAAGTCTGAACATTCTGTTGCATTTGGTTTTTTGGGCAATGTTATAAAAACTGATGTCTTCATGTGTGTGGTAAATATCCTGTATTGTATATATCATTGCATATTTCTGTGATTGTATCTATACCAAAGCTCTCCAGAGCTTCTATCATTTCAATTTTTATGTTATCCATGCCTGCTGATCTTCCTTTTTGTATCATATGAATGGCATTCTCTACTTCTGATCTGAGAATGTTTGGGCCTTCATTAGAATCTGGTGATGGTTTTTTACCTCTGTTGTCCTCGAATAGTTCTTTTACGTATTCTGCCCATCTGTTTGATATGTCTTTCTCATCAAGTAATATTACACCATTTTTGTTCTTGATACAGCTTCCTCCTTGTGCAAACCGCGACCGATTTGATAATTTCTTTATTTCTTCATGCATATCTCTTGTCATGTGCTTTGCTTCCAAGTCTTCTATTTCCTTACATTTTGTTTCTATCCACCGTTCTTTTGCTTCTCTACACATAGTACGTATGTCATTGTCTATTGTTTTATATTCTGGAGTGTTTTTTGCTTTCTTTCTTTCTGCCATTTTATTCAAGATGTCATCTGTCATCCAAATTTGATTTTTCTTAGACTCCTTTTTAGGTAAATTTGCATTTGCTGATTGTATGCTTGTTTTTAAGCATTCCCATTTTGCGGTTGCTTTTTCTTCTGGGTTTTCTCTTCTATACTGCTCCATGCTTTCTGTCAATAACTGTTGGTATTTATTTTTGACGTCGATTAAATATTTCTGTTTTATATCTGGTTGTTTCAGCGCTGATATTTCTATCTGGGGTTCCTCCTGTCTTCTGCTCTTTTCAGCTTTATATTTACTTTGATGACAACTGGATTGTGATCTAAATTTATGTCGGCGCCAGGATGTGTCTTTGCACTTGTGACACTGTTCTTAAATCTGTGTTTTATCATGATATAGTCGATTTGATTACGTGTTACATCTCCTGGGCTTTTCCATGTGTATAATTTCCTTGGGTGGTGTTCAAAAAAGGTGTTACATATGACCAGCTGGTTTTCTTCACAGAACTGGATAAGTCTGTCTCCTCTATCATTTCTTGTCCCTAATCCATACTGTCCTACTATTTTCTTGTATTTTCCTTTTCCTACTTTTGCATTCATATCACCCATTACTATCAACACATTTGTAGATTTGACTGGTTTAAGTGTGTGTTGTAGCTCTTCATAGTATTCTTCTATTTCTTCCTCACTGTGATCTTTAGTTGGTGCGTAAGTTTGTAAGATTGATATGTCGAATGGCTTTGCTCTCATCTTTAGTAACATCATTCTGTCATTGTGTGTCCAGTATCCACATACGTATTTTTCTAACTCCTTCTTTATCAACATTCCTACCCCTCTTTCGTGTTTTTCTCCTCCTGAGTGTATAAGCGTGTACTGGTCTCTTGTTATGTAGCCTGTATCCAAAAGTCTTGCCTCTGCAACTCCCAGTATATCGAGTTTCATGTCGGTTGCCTCTAATATAAGATTGTCCAGCTTTCCTTCTCCGTTTAGAGTTCTAACATTCCATGTTCCTATTTTTAGGCTTCTCCTACTAGTTATTAGGTGGTCTTTCTCAGAATGCTCCCTTTCAACAGAATTTAAGGAACACTCGTCATTATGTACTTCCTTACTCATTAGAGGAGTTGCCTCTTCCCTGTTAATTTGTACAGTAGATTCTTCCCCAGGGGACAGAGAGTTCTCTACATATCGGTTCTTATCTTGTTGTTGTGATCCCATTACGTTCTGTAGGAAGTACGTGGTAAGGCCCCAATCTCTTCCACGGTGGCTAGCCATTGTCTTTTTCTATGTCCGACATGCCTCTAGTGCGCCACACACTTTGCTGTTTCGCTAATGTCCTTTTTAGGATAGTCAGGATCCTATTTGGTTCTCCTCTCTTTGTCTAGCTCATGTATGGCTCCTCGAATACCGCTTGTGTACGGCGGTGGCCACATCCCGGGCAACAGTCTTGGCTGACTGGCTAAACTACATGGGTGGAGTAGGAGCAATCTTACTCAAGGGAATGTCCATCCCTAGTACACAAAGACTGAGACGGTGAGTGAGGCGGAGGAATCTGAGAAGATCAACGGCTCGCAAAGCGAAGCAGCAGTTGTAATAGTACGCTATCTAATAATAATATTAAACAGTGGATGAACTACCAGCAAGTCATCATCAGCCTTGGTAGAGAATGCAGAACATGGGCTAATGGGAGAGCAGAGCTGGAAATTGATCAGCTTATCAATGATAATGCTGGGGATGATGATGCCATTGTGTACACTGATGGGTCTGTAATCTGTGGTAATAAATCACAGCGGGGCTTCTCTGCTATAGTAAAGGGCAGAACTGTCACTGAACATAGCGGGGCTTACATGATAACAACCTCCAGCATGAGAATGGAGGTAGAGGCAGTTACTGCTGCCTTAAGATGGCTGTCTGAGACTTTATTAACAAAGGCAGTAATTGTATCACTCACAATCCATGCTTCGAAAGGTCCAAAATGGTTGGCTTTGACATGAACGGAAAACCTCCATAGAAGCACCGAATCTTCAAGAACTGATATGGATCTACTGTCCTTGTCATGCTGGGGTACGTGGCAATGAAAGAGCTGACAGACTAGCTTCTAGAGCACCCATAAAAGGTGCATTGACCATGGATAAGGAAGAAATACTGAGGGCAATTCATGTTCGTCTATTAGAGAATGACACTGCAATCGATGAATCATCAAGGCTAAGACTGCTGGAATTTGGCATCAAACGTAAGACCAGCAGGACGCATCCATCGTGTATACAACCAGTGCGCAACAGGAACAATTAGCATTCATACCCTTCTACATTTGCTGAGGGAGACTGAGCACCTATGGGTTTGCCCGGAGTGCAATGACGTCAATTCTGATTAACATTAACAGTGGCCCTTGATAACTAACGAGGACCAAAAGATGAATGTATAATATCTCAAGATGTTGTAAAGACGACAGGGATACCAGTTGGGGATGGAAGTGACATATTCCATTTCCAAGTTCACTTACATCTTCTTCAGGTGCCTGGTCTGGAACAGACATTGGCGATCATGACCTCCAATCTTCTCTGTCTTTTGATAGTCTAATGAGGTTGTTGTTGCCCATGCTGTTGTTTGTTGCCCAGTTGTTTAAGCTTTCCACATACATCTTTCTCTGCCTTCCTCTTCCTCTCCTACCTGGTATTTTCCCACATAAGACTAATTCCTTCACTCCTCTTCTGTTAATACTTACCTCAATGCACACAATTCTCTTGCACAGTGAAATGAAAAGTAAATTTAAACAAATGTTTCATCCATGCACAAAATATAGAAAACAAGCCAAAATTTAGAATTAATACTTTATTAACTATACTAGCGGTTGGCAACTAAGGAGCTGTGGGGATCTACTTTGGAATCACTGAGCTCTCTGAAAATCTATCTTAAATACCATGACTTTTTTCATGTATCAGTGCTACCTATATGTCATTTTTATCACTGCTGGATGATCTGCTCCCCCCAATCCCATAAACACAGTAGTGGAAAATTGAAACTAAATGATATTTTACTGAAAGTTAACTTCACTTCTAACAAAAGATCGCTTCTTATTTTATGCAGTTTAAGAAAAAGTGAAATTTAGAAAGCTAGCTTGTGATTTTTCTTTGGTAATGTCGTGAAAGCACCTTTAAACATGGGGACACTGCACTTTTAAGTGCCGCAAGGAAAGATCTAGTCCTCACTTTACCTAGGTGAAAAATTATATTTCTTTCTTTCCCACCCAGAGGTCTACCAAATTACCCCCTGAGATCTACTGGTAGATCAAAATTGACCGGTTGCCAACCTCTGAACTACACAATGTAAACAATTTAATGAACTAATAAAAAGCATAATACCAGTGGCAGCTAATGGGTTCAAGAACTGGACAAACAATTCTGACATTGAGGTCCAGATTGACAAATTGTTTTCTGACCTAGATTATAGTCAGCAATTACAACCTAAACTTTGGTGCTTAATTATGATTTGGCCAGGAGTTCCCAATCTTGCTTTGAATAGCAACACACTTTTACCAAACCAGTGTGATTTTGCAGTACAGCATCTATGGTAAAGTTGGTGATGATGTACTAAATTTAGTAAATAATATAAATTGAAATTTTGCTGCACACCAGTAAATTGTGATATATCATAGAAATGATGCAATCATAAAAAGCCTCTATGCCAACTTTACGTGTAGTGTTGGGCAGAGCAACCTAACCTTCGAGGTGAAGACAGGAGTACGACAGGGATGCCCCTTATCAACCACTCTATTTTTAACAGTCATAGACTGGGTGATGCGCCAGACAACAGAGGGCAGTCCAAGAGGAATAAGATGGACTACATTTTCAACATTGGAAGATCTGGAATATGCAGATGACATTGCACTGCTGGCACATTCACATCAACACATCCAGGAAAAAACGGATAGACTTAATAAATTTAGCCAGCAGGTGGGCTTGAACATCAATTTAAAGAAGTCTGAGGTCATGACGCTCAATGTGAGCAACCCTGAGCCCATATCAGTAAGGAATCAGCAACTGGTACAGACAGATACCTTCACATCTAGGAAGCATAGTAACACCAGACGGTGGGGCAGGCAAAGACATCAACATCAGAATGAATAAGGCAAGAACAGCCTTCTTTAGCCTAAATAACATCTGGAAGTCCTCCCAATACAGCACAAGCACAAAATTAAGATTATACCAGAGTTGCGTGCTTTCTGTGCTTCTCTATGGTGCGGAATGCTGGAGAGTCACAGAGAAGGAAATGTCAAAATTGTCCTCTTTTCACACAACATGCCTAAGAAAAATTCACCGAATCTTTTGGCCGAATACCATCACCAACCAAGATCTGCTTACTCGTAGCAAGCAAGAGGACATGCATACCATCATAGCTGGCAGACGCTGGAGCTGGGTTGGTCATGTCCTCAGAAGAGACCCCGATGCCATCACAAGAACAGCTATGCTTTGGACCCCTGAAGGAAAGCGAAAGAGAGGCCGACCAAAAACAACTTGGCGGAGGACTGTGGAGGCTGAGATGCAAAGAATGAACCAGAGTTGGGGCACTGTACGAAGGATGGCCACCGACCGTGCAAAGTGGAATCAATTTGTTGTTGCCTTACAAGACGCCACTAGGCGTGATGGCCACTGACTGCTTTGACGGTCGGTGGTTAAGGATCGAAGAAGAAGATAGAAATGATGAAGCACACAAAAAAGAGCTGCCTCAAAGAATGGATATGAGTCCTATGCTTGAGTGTGGAACTCCATAAAGCAAAGACCTGTGCTTGTAATAGGACAGGAGGACTTGACATAAGTTTGTCAAAGACCTGTGTTTGTCATAGGACAGGAGGACTTGACATAGTTTGTCAAAGACCTGTGTTTGTCATAGGACAGGAGGACTTGACATAAGTTTGTCAAAGACCTGTGCTTGTCATAGGACAGGAGGACTTGACATAAGTTTGTCAAAGACCTGTGTTTGTCATAGGACAGGAGGACTTGACATAAGTTTTTCAAAGACCTGTGTTTGTCACAGGACAGGAGGACTTGACATAAGTTTGTCAAAGACCTGTGTTTGTCATAGGACAGGAGGACTTGACATAAGTTTGTCAAAGACCTGTGCTTGTCATAGGACAGGAGGACTTGACATAAGTTTGTCAAAGACCTGTGTTTGTCATAGGACAGGAGGACTTGATATAAGTTTGTCAAAGACCTGTGTTTGTCATAGGACAGGAGGACTTGACATAAGTTTTTCAAAGACCTGTGTTTGTCATAGGACAGGAGGACTTGACATAAGTTTGTCAAAGACCTGTGTTTGTCATAGGACAGGAGGACTTGACATAAGTTTGTCAAAGACCTGTGCTTGTCATAGGACAGGAGGACTTGACATAAGTTTGTCAAAGACCTGTGTTTGTAATAGGACAAGGGGACTTGACATAAGTTTGTCAAAGACCTGTGCTTGTAATAGGACAGGGGGACTTGACATAAGTTTGTCAAAGACCTGTGCTTGTAATAGGACAGGAGGACTTGACATAAGTTTGTCAAAGACCTGTGTTTGTAATAAGACAGGAGGACTTGACATAAGTTTGTCAAAGACCTGTGTTTGTAATAGGACAGGAGGACTTGACATAAGTTTGTCAAAGACCTGTGTTTGTAATAGGACAGGGGGACTTGACATAAGTTTGTCAAAGACCTGTGCTTGTAATAGGACAGGAGGACTTGACATAAGTTTGTCAAAGACCTGTGCTTGTAATAGGACAGGAGGACTTGACATAAGTTTGTCAAAGACCTGTGTTTGTCATAGGACAGGAGGACTTGACATAAGTTTGTCAAAGACCTGTGTTTGTCATAGGACAGGAGGACTTGACATAAGTTTTTCAAAGACCTGTGTTTGTCATAGGACAGGAGGACTTGACATAAGTTTGTCAAAGACCTGTGCTTGTCATAGGACAGGAGGACTTGACATAAGTTTGTCAAAGACCTGTGTTTGTCATAGGACAGGAGGACTTGACATAAGTTTGTCAAAGACCTGTGTTTGTCATAGGACAGGAGGACTTGACATAAGTTTGTCAAAGACCTGTGCTTCATGGGTAACTGAAAGCTCTCAATGATGATGAATACACAAAACATACGCTCACACAGACATTCAATAATGAATTAATATTTACTAAATATCAAAAATATATGATAACAAATTGCTAATGTCCAGGTCAGAAGTCTGTGTTATATAATTTCAAAAACTTAAAAAATTTGAGACCTTAAGACACACATTAGGGATCAATAGGCATATTCTGTCCATATTTCTTCAGAGACCCCAAGGAATTACATGGGGTGAATAGCTAGCTGCAGGCATCATATAAAACCTCCCATATGTTACAAGGGCCCAAAAAGGGAGCAAAGATTAGTAACACTGTAAACTTCCAGGCATGTCATAACAAGTAAACTGTAGAGGCCTGGGTCTCAGTCAGGCACCGTCTTTCTGCAGAAACTTTAAGCCATACAAAATTCTACAGAAAATAAATCAGCTCTGCCATCCAAGACAGAAAACGGTCCTCTGGTAACGAGGCACATGATATACAACCCAGAGATATGGGTCGTCCACATATGACGTCACGCAGTGTGGCAGGGGGGTCAAAATTATGTGATGAAAAGAGGATGGGGGGGGGGTGTTTGGAAAAAATGTGACACTACACAAAAATATACTTGCTTCTTTCATTATGATGTTTTTACTTTTATCCACAATAGTGGACAACTTATATTAATATTATAATCTTAGCTGAAATATTCGTTGTATAATTGTATAACCTTTAACTGTCTTAAGTTGTTTTTGAAGTATACATTTCTTTTTTTAAATAATGTAATAAACACGTTAAAAAAACAAAGTGCATACTAAGTAAACTGTACTGTGTAAAATTATATTTTACAAAAACAAACAAGTTTTCACCATCGCGACAACAGTCTGATGAGATCAAAGACACAATCGTTTTGCAAGTTGAACCACCTGGTGTAAAAGTTTACAATCTATGTGTGTGGGTGGGATAAAATGCAAATGCCTTTAGTTGAGTATGGCAAAGGTTGGGTCCTGTCTTGTGCTGGGACGCAGCACATGAAAAGGAAAACCTTTGTAAAAGCCGGATTACGAAAACACTTGTAATTAAAAGATTATTTTGTCTGCACTCGTTAACACAGTCAGCAATTTTGCTGACGAACTGACTTTTCTGAACATAAATGTAATCAGATACAAGAGAAAATGCAAATATTTGGTGAGAAGTCACAGCTAGTGGGTCTGAAAATACACAGGGAGAAAACAAAGATAATGAGAATAAATGCAGGAAACAATAAAAATATTGCACTTGAAGAAATGTCACTACAAGATGTAGAACCATACACATACACTGGCTGCAAGATAGACAGTTGGAGGAACAGACGATGATATCACAATGAGAATACAGAAGGCTAGAAGAGTTTTCATTGCATTGGGAAACATATGGAGATCAAAAGCAGTCTGGAGTTCAACACAAAAATCAGAATCTTCAATTCAAATGTCAAGTCAGTCCTATTATATGGCTCTGAACATAAAGAACAGGAAAATAAAACAACCAAAAAGTTTCAGACTTTCATAAATGGATAAAATAGGCAGTCCCATAACAGATACTGCCATTGGGAAGTAAAGTGTTAGAGACTTCACAATACTAGATTAAGCTTGGAGAGGTGGATTAACCAGTTTCTTGCCTCACTGCCTTTGCTTTCCTAACCCAAGAGCAGAGTTAGGTATCCATTTACATTTGGGTAGACTATCAAACGCCACCGTGTTTCCAACCAGCTACCTTTCTCGCGACAGGCCTGCACTCTAACCACAAACGCTCTCATAAATGGGTGCTTGCCTAAAATAGAAAGATTGTAGTGGTATGACATGATCACTAATGTGGAGCTGATGACAAGAAGCAGGTTAGTGCCAGAAAAACAAGACATGAGAAGAAGATGCTGGATATGGATAGGACACAATGAGCAAACCTGCTGATAGCTTTACAAGACAGTCCTTGTTCTGGAATCCTCAATATAAGAGAAGCAGAGGAATACCAAGGAAAACATACAGAAAAGAACTGGAGACAGACATGAAGAAGAGATATGGAAAAACCCTGAGCTGATGGCACAGGACAGGAAGACTTGGCATAAAGGATATGCTCCTTAAGAAGTTGAAAGGTGATAACAATGATGATGACTAGTTAACTAACTTACATTCGATTACGTTGGGAGAGAAAAAAGAGGTAGGGGGGAAGGGTGTTTGTGATGAAATGTGATGGGGGTGTAGTGGTGGTTTTGTTGTTAAAAAATGGCCAAAATTGTGTGACATCATATGTGGATGACCCCAAAGCCAAAGGGGGTCTGAGTTGCTGACTCAACTAATTTTCTCCTAGAAGAATCTCCAGATTTGGCACCTGGAGTGTTTGCACATTTTGATGTATAAATTGATGACCATCATCATCATATGAAACACATGCTCACACATACACTCAATCCTTAATATTTTAAAAATATATACAAATATGTAATTCAAAAAATGTTAATGTCCAGTTACATGTGTTTTCATAGACCAGGAGGAGTTTGTGTTACGTACTTTCAAAATTCATAAAAATTTTAGGATCAAAATCTTCAACCGGATTTTTCACTGTATTGCTGTTCCTTTCAATAAATAGCAGGTCATTCTGCACAACTTCAGTATTGAGTTTTCTTTCGTCTAAAATGATCTCACCAGGTGAAGGGTCTTTAGAAATATAGCTCTCATGTGACCAAGTGCCACTGTCTGCAGATGAAATACCATGACTATGTAAGACTTTAGAATAATCTGTCCATGGGCTTTCCTCTGTGCTGTTAGTTTGAAAATAACTGTTAGATGTAGAGTGTGTTAATGTAGGGCTTACTGTTGATGGTAGCCGAGATAAATTTGTGACAGTTGTGCTTGTGGGATGACAATCAACTGCTGGTAATAGCTGAGATATATTATCACAAGATGTACTGTTTGTTGGGCATTCAAATGCTGCTGATGGCTGCGAAACACCTGTAATACATAAGATCATGGGCGGACCTGCTGCGCCTGACTGAGATAAATCTACATCAATGACTTGGTTTGTACAGAGAGCACGGAGACCAGAAGACTTTGGTAAAATCGGGCGAGGAAAAGCATGGAGTTGATATATTTGTTTTCTCTCTCCACTTTGAATACAACTCTCAGAATTCAGTATGTTAGAGTTGGCCTTTTTTTTACACATCTCTTCTATGGAACTTTTATTCTTTCTCTTCTTTGAAGTTGTCAATAATGAGGACATCCTAGTTAGTACGTTCATTTCCTTTTGTAATTCTGTAACCACAGGTACATTATGAAACAAATGAGCATTTTTTTCCAAACTGTTACAGACTTTTTTAATTTGATCAATACTTTCTAAACAGATCATAACAAGCTTAACATCGTCCATATTACCATTTCTGAAATATTCAAATGCTCTTTTATCAATTTCAGTAAATTTGTTATCTGGGATCACTGAAATTAGATGATCAAATTTTTTCTTCAATGTTTCAATATTATCTTTTGGTAGTGAGGTTGGGTTTTTCCAGGTTAATTCACCTAGCCAATCTGGTGGGCGGTTGGTCCAAATTTCCTCCTGGCCATTGGTTTTGTTTACATATATTCTGGACAAACGTCTCACATAGTATGTAAGAAAATCTTTTATTGTTTTATTTACACCACACTGCACATTTTTGCAGCCGCTGTCATCCATTTTTATTGGCTTCCACACCGATGCCTGTTTCAGCCAATAAGCGGGGCAGGATGAAAAAACCGCCAAATAGTAAGAACTGTCGTATTCAATTGTCGTATTTGAAATTTCACCTTGTGTCGCATCGGCCACCCAAAGAGAAAATCTCTTAGCAATAAGTCCTGAAGCTATCAGCAAGCAAATACAGGAGCCCCCTTTGCTTCTTAATGCATCGTTTCCACACAAAAGGAAAAAACCAGACATTTTGAAATCAGTGGCTGCCTTCTCCTGCACAGTCCGTTGACTTGATGAGAAGGCTTTGGACAAAATCAAAACACCTGGTGGCTCTCCTTCATTCTGTATGTCCATGGCACCTGCAGCTGCTGCTGATGTTACCAACTTCTTTTTACAAGTAGGCTGCTTCATTGCTCATCGCCTTAAGAACTTCTGGGTGGTACTAAAATTGTGTGGCCTTGAGCTGTCTATAAAAATGGAAAGAAAATACAGAAAAAAAATGTAATCCTCCATATTTTTTTTTTGGGGTAAGTATTCTAGCTCAGACATCCTTTTATATATTTGTTCTAGGCTAATATAAATTAACAGACACATGTCATGGGCAACAAATGCTGGAAAATCATGGGAAGGCATAACTGCCTTTGCAATTATACGGTTTTAATTTCAGATACAATAAAAAGCACTGTGTACTGATTAAATTTATAGCATAAGACTTTTAAACATGTCACACTCATTCCCGAAGGCTAGGATCACAACCTTCTCCTAGGGGCTATAAAAATGAAACTGAAGGCTTTTAGGGACAGAACAGGCATAAAGTACTAGTCATAACTGCAGCAGGTTTTTAAAACCTCACAGTTAAAGAAACAAGAGATGCATTCAAGTGGGACTTGACAGGCAAATGTCTGATGAAGAAATAAATAGTGTAAGAGTGACTAGAGTGATGTTGTGCATGGAACTGCCAACCTCATCATGTAAGATTAATTGAAACCACCACCAGATGAGCAGAAGAAATTCTCTGACACATGCTTCCTGCAAGGGAGCTAGTTACAGCGGTGTCTATCTCCAGATCTCTGCTCCATTTGACTTTCACAAGGTCTCTATTTCTTTTATGCTGGGGATTCTCCAACAATAACTGCATTGTTATGTTAATAGTTGTTAACATTTATAAATAATAATAATAATAAATTCTTTAAGCGCCAAACACGGCGCATAAGGCAGAAACCAGTGCTCTCCAGGTTGTTCGTTGTGACGCCACTCCTCTTAGCTCTTGCACATTATTTAGGCCCAACGTTCTTCCTTCTCTTATTATTGTTCTTCTGAGTGTTTCTTTTGGTCTTCCTTTTTTCCGCTTACCCTCAGGAACCCAAGTGAGCGCCTGTAGTGGTATTCTGTTGTTTTGCATTCGTAGGACATGACCGATATATGACCATCGTCTTTTCCTTATATAGTCGGAGACATATTTCTGCCTAGAGTCTTCTCTTATTTGTCGATTAGTCTTGAATTCTTTCCAACTGATGTTCATGAGTTTTCTAAGACATTTGTTCTCGAATGTATTCAGCTTGTTCTCCAATGATTTTGTTATTTTCCAACTCTCACAGCCGTATGTTAACACTGAGATAACATTTGAATTAAACAGACGAAGCTTGGTATGTATATTCAATGATCGTAATTTCCAAATGTTAGATAATCTATTGAAGGCGCTAGCTGCCAAAGCAATTCTAGTATGGATTTCTCTTGTTGTGTCACCATCCTGAGTCATTTTACTGCCTAAATAATTGAAACTTTCAACTTTCTGTAGTTATTCCCCGTTCAAGATGATATCAAAGGTCTCGTTAGAAAAGTTCATAGCTTTAGTTTTAGAGGCATTTATTTGGAGACCAATTTTAACCGAGAGATGACACAAATTATTTATTGCTTCTTGGGATTGTCTTGGTGTTGAACTTAAGAATGCTACATCATCTGCGAAATCCAGGTCCCCCAGGAATTTTCCATTTGTCCAGTTATCTACCCTTCCAAGATGGAGGTGAAATTCGTTTCTCACCTTAGACGCCGAAAGAAAAACATCAGGAATGTGTATATTTCGATGGATATCACCATGTTATGTTAAATTATAGAATAAGAGATACACCAGAGTATCTAGTGGTGTAGATATTTTCCTATAACTGACCTCGAAACCCTTGAATCGGTCGGTTGGATCGGAGGGTTGATCAGTGAGTTAACAATTCACTATCGTAAAACAAGCTATTGTTACCGAAACAGAACCAGGCTCGACAGTAAACATGACTCACTCTAATATCTTGGGGGCTAAGGAGATTTCTAAAATTGGATACTGGAACATTTATGCAGTGGGTGAAATATCAGCTTACCTAGTGTGGCTGTGTGTGTGTCACTTGGTCCTGCAGCCATGTTCTTCAGTAATGTTAGTGTAATCTCTTGCTACAACAGAAGTAATAAATATGAATTTAACATGAATACTGAGAAAACAAAAAACTGATGATTAGCAAAACAGACAAGAAGCCAACTTTTAAAATAAGAATAAATGGGAAGGTACTACAAGTCAAAAGTTTCTCATATCTTGGGCACTATTAAAAGAGGATGACAAATGTGAAATAGAAATATCAAGAAAAGAGTAGGAATGGCCCAAGCTACACTCAACATGAGACAGATTGGGGCCTACATTAACACCCAAATAAATAAATAACAAATTTAACTGATTTGATTTGTTACCATGTGAATCAGTCTGTTTACATTCCAACTTTCCTAGGTTCCTTTGCTGGTCCTGTGTATCAATATGTTCCTATTTATAGTTTTTTTAAGGTGTTTACCCATCCATCACATGATACTTCATAACTGTTGACGATCTGTTGACTCTTGTCTTTCAATGTTCTACTGTGATGTTGCATTGTCCTTGTTCGGATTTTATGGATTGTTGTTCAGGCTGCTGCACTTCTTGCTCTTTTGCAGCCAATACTAAGTTGAAGACTCCTTGGTATTATCTACACTGTAGATCTAGGTTTTTCCTGTGGCTTTTCTGCTATTCTATAAAGTGTGAGTTGAAGTCATGAGCTCTAGTTTCTCCAGCGTGGCTTGCATGTCAAGGACAATCACATCTGGGCCTAAGCTAGGAGAAAGAAGTGAGTGGCATACTGTGCATTCCCTGCTAACCAAGGGTACTCTCCAAATAAGCAGAGCTAAAATGCTGTGCTCTAGTTCTGTGCTGTCCCAAGAAATTGTCACGTCCTACAAAGAGCCACTTTTCAGCTTCCCCTGCCTATCACTGGATTCATAGTGAGATCCTCCTGCATGAAGCTAACAAGGTAAAAGCCAGACTTATGTCTGGGGCTTAAGTGACTCCTCTAAGCTTAGTGTGCAATGCTGGGTTCTCAACATGTTTCACTACTGGGGGAATCCCTGGAAGTGTGTGGATGATTTAAAGAGTCAATGAGGGTGTAATTATACTCAGAGACAGAGGTTCACTTCCACATCTGTTTATTATAGGATTGAGCTGATCTGGTGGTCATATAAGGATGACTACAGATATGATTCCATGCATGGATTTTAGGAATGTTTCATTGCATTTCAAAGTCTTTTTTTTTTAACCTTCTCTTTTTCTTGTGCAAAACTGATTTCCTATAGCTTGTCTGGCATTCCCTTCCACTTTTTAAAAAAATCTTCAAGTAGAGGCTTCTTCGTACACTCTCAGACTTCTTGTTCTTCATGGCTGCTCACTTTCTGTTTATAAACTTCCTTTCTTTTTTGAGGCTTTATGTGTTCTCTGTGAGCCCTTCTTTTTGTTTTCCATTCCTTTTGCTATTAATCTCTTCACGTGTTCTGTTATATATTCTAAATTTTGTTCCAGTGTTTATCTATGGTTTCCTCCTTGAGGTTTCCCACAGTTTAAAATCTAATTCCGTAAATGTATCTGTTGTAATTTTTTACATGATGAGGTTCCTAATTTCATGCACAACCCCCCCTTATTCATCTGTTATGCTAATCTGGGGTATGGTACTGTAGTTTTGTTCTTCACTACTCATTATTGGACACTGGCGTTGTTGTTGTTAATTTTTATATAAGAAGAAAAATATCCTGTTCAACCCCTGGTGGGTTATAATGATAACATCTTCACCACTTTCCTTTGTGCTCATTAGACAGCATGGTGTGACTACTGCAGCTGGTCCCCTTGCAGGAAGCCTACATCAAGCATTCACACACCCTTCTTGAGATGGTTTCTATAGCGACCTGTTTTACATGATGACATTCCCAGCCCCATCACAACCTCATATTATTCACATTGTATGACATGCATGTTACAGTAGTCCTATTTTTTCCTTTGTCTTTTTAGTGACCCCGCCAGGAACTACGCAGGGCATAATTAGGATACACTGTGTCCTAAATTTTTAAAAGTATAATCAACTGCTGTTTGCTTATTGTGTAACCCTCCCATCACTTACTATCTTCTTCTTCTTCCATCCTTAGCCACCAACCGGCAAAGCAGTATGTGGCCAGTACGCCTAGTGGCGTCTTAGGGCAACAACAAATTGATCGATCTATCGCCGTTTCCACCACGCCTAGTGGCGTCTTTGTGGAACAAAAACAGACCAAACAATCTATCATTGTTTCCGTAATCAGATTGGTTGGCAAGCAGGTGATCAGCCCACTGTGCGAAGTTTTTACGGGATGGGGTAAACAGCCCCATGCCCATACCCTCCTTAGTCGCTTTTTACGACATGCGTGGTAGGGTGCAGTGTTACTATTCTTTGCTCCCCTTTCGGGCCCCGGTAACACACGGGTGTATCACTTACTATATATGGAGTAAAAAGACTTTCTGAGTATTTGTGTTGTTTTTTTTTTTTTTTAAATAAAATGGTAAATTATATATACTGTTCGTGCTGTTTGTTCTGATATTTAAAAAAAAAAAAAGAAGGGTGGAGGGGGTTGACAACAGAGGTATACTGGAACTGAAAAGGTATTTGAGACAAGCATGAAACACAATCACAACAAACTCAAGTCTTATTACTGGGAAAGTCTGAATAGGAAATATAAGAATACAATACAAAAACAATGTAAAAGAACCAAGCAAGAACATTCACTGAGTGTAATGCTTAAGTAAGAAATCATTTCACTTAGAAGAACATGACTGTCAATGTCTGAAACTGAACAGTAATAATAATAAGAAAGTATTAAATCATTTTTTTTAAAATATGGCTACCTTTTGTCTTGCGCGGCCACATACGCATGACAATGACATCTCTATTTTACACAGTGACATGGTCTGAAATAAATGTTTATAAAATTAGCATTAATGTGTACATAGAAACACTTGAGATACAGCAATATAAAAGTCAAGGTTGAAAATAGATCGAATCTTAAATGTGAGGCTGTATGAATACCATGAATAGTTTCCATTTCTCCCTTGTTATCTATGTATATTGTATTTCTTTCAAGTGCTGATAAAACACAATTTAAACGTCTTAGCCAATATTTTTGCTGTATTACTAATAATACTTATTAATAGTGACAAATAGGGAGCCGCGCTAGCGTAGTGGTTACCACACCGCTCTAGCGACCGGGTGATCCAGGATCAAACCCGGGTGACGGCATTTGAGGATTTTTCGTCGACTGGGAATTGGACTGGATTAACTCGAGACCTGGCGAGGACATTTGAAGGAGTTTCGTCGACCAGGGATTGGCGGCTCCTGAGCCGACCCAGCTCTAATGGGTACCTCCGAAATCGGAGAGTATTTGCCTAAATGGCGAGGGACACCTGTCTCTGTACAAGAAAAAAGGGATACTCACGTAAAATCAATGTCAGGTTAGACATTAATAATAACCTGAGATTTCGCCTCAAGTATTAGACCTAGCGGGCGTACGCAAAAAAAAAAAATAAAAAAAAAAAAAAAATAATGACAAATAAATTGTAACTTAAATATTTTCCCAAATACCTCCAGCTTTCACCACCACCCTTTCTTTAAATAAAAAAAAGTATAACCTGACAGGTATAAAGAGACTGCCATTTAGGGACAAAGAAAAAAAAACATGCATGCACGTCCATATAATTTAAAACTATAATTTACTCTACGTACCGGTACAATAACTGTACAGTAGAAATGATGCAATGATCAATGTATCGGCAACTGAACATATTATAATGGAATTAGAGACACCTAATAGGGATGCGAAAGAATTCACGTTGCTCATGCATGCATTTCAGGGTTATGCCAACTAATTAAGAACCTGAAGCAACTCTAAATGGCGCATTCTGGAAACTCAACGTGAGCTCTCGAGTTGCCTGGTCAATGCTTCAGTGGTCAATTAGCCAAACCCGAGTGTCACTACACCAGATTCCTACATACTCAGATATTTCCCCAAAGTTTTATTCTACTTCAGTCGTGTCCTTGCACTCAATAGTCTCGATAATAATAATAATAAAACTGAACTGAGGCAGTCTCTTCCCTCCCCCCCCCCCCCACCCCCCCCCCCCCCCCCCCCCCCCCCCCAAGGCTTCGTTATGTGCTGCTAATGGGGTACCAAAGACGCATAACAGGTCACATTCCATGTAATAGATCAGAAACTAGTATTTAACATACAGACTACTCTCCTTATTACATGGACTGGCTGAATCCCAGAAAACTTGATGATGTTTCCCAGATTAAAATATCAGTGATGGTTTCATTGTGGATTGTTATATATGTGTAAGAGAAGTATGATTCTGGTTCAAAAGAAGCACATCAGTGATGGCTTCCTAAGGATTTTAGAGTTAATGGGCAATAAGCTGATTTTGTTTTTGTTTTTTTTTTTTGTTAAACATATAGCCCCAATGTTTGTCGGAAAAGGGCTGAAACAGGGTTAGTGGTTGCAGGTATTTTAATATATGCAAGCAAGAAATCCAACGTACTGATAGCATCATGGATGAGTATGTCTACTATTCTGTTATTCTACCAAAGGATACAAATAAATAAACAGAAAACACTTATTAATAAGTGTCAGAAACTGAACAAGGATGGAATCTGCGGAAAACTCTGACAACAGCCTGTACGAAAAGCTAACTGATAAGTCATTAGCCTCAAATGAAATTGTAACCAGCACCTAAGTAATTTGCAAACAAAGAGAAAAACAATTAGAGTGTCTGCAAGAAAATAATATACAGCATTTTCTATTAAAATGTAGGAAATGTGAACAACAGAGAATACCAATATTAGATTATTTACAGGTGAGCAATTTATCCATAACTGTAGAACAGGTGTTGAGAATCAACAGACCTAGAGAATTCAACAATATAGTAAAACAGAATGTAACAAGAACAAAAATTTATCTATAAAGATTAGTTGTAGTGTGATGGAAAATTGAGGTCTGTCGAGGTTATAATAATGCATTTTGATGATGACAGATGATAAGCGATATGGGTGTCATCTCAGACACCCCGGGCTTTACCACCATGCTTCCCTTATTAGTAACATGGCAGATGTGAGAGGTTTTTCCTGACAGCAAGGTCTTTAAAATTTCAACACATGCTCTAATATGACCGATGGACCCAGTATCTAGGTTGAACGAGGTGTGACTTGCCAAAAGGAGGCACAATTTAATTTTTGTTTAAAAAGATGTGAGAGACTTCTTTTTTGGGGTGGGAGGACACACACACGCTCATTCACACAATTTAACACTTTTGAATTTACTATATTTGGATAGAGTGGAGGGGGTGATAATTATAACCCATCAGAGGTTTTTTCCTTAAAAAAATCAAATAAAATACATGTAGGCTTATGATAGGAAACTCTATACAGAGCGATACAACAGGAGGCAATCTGATCATCAGAAGGAGTCCCCTGTCGAACAAGTGTTTCGGCCCATTATTCTTCTTTACACTCTATTGGTGGCGGGCCCACTTGGGTCATGACTCCCAAGTGTCTCAGCCTCCTGTTGTCTTGAATCAAAAATGAACCCATCTCACTTTGGTAGCAACTATATTTAAGCACATGAAAAATTATGGATCTTACACAGTGATAAACAAAATAACTAATACTGTTTAATAAATAAAAAGATAAAGAAATAGCACTCAGAAAATTAAAGAAAGGTGAAGTAATCCTTTCCTGAAGAAGGGTGTAAATCTCGTACTATATACATGCCAAAGCATTAAGGTGTTTAAAAAAACGTACGGTTGCTTCCCCTATTTCAATTTTAAAAAAAAAATATTTATGAAGATCATTAACCCTTCAATCTCTGATAAGTTATAATTGGGATATAGAAATACAGTGATTGTGGCGTTGGTTTTAAAAAGAGACAGAGTGAAGGTGTGTGAATGAATGAAAGAATGACAGAAGAAAGAAGTAGGTGCTATTCTATTAAGAATGCCTGCTGCCCGCTGACACATTGAAAGAACACTTCTCTCTCTTTATCAGGGCAGTTAACTCTTATGAACATGAAAAGGCATGTTTTAAGAATATTAAAACTCGAATATTAAAATTTGTCATAAGAGTTCTTAATAATAATGCATGTCGTCTCAAGCTTTGAATAAACAGGACCTGACCGTTTCTCAGCCCACCTTCAAAGGGGACATACAGTCTAAACAAACAATAAATAAATATTAGACAAATATAAAGGTATGTTTTCAGGCACTCACTTTAAACAGATGAAAGTCAATTAAATATCTGGTAAAGTCCGTTATATAACTAAAACCACCAGGCCTTTACACCCCTCCACTTTAATATTATTCTTGTTCATAGTTTCTTCTTGATTTTGTTTGTTTGTTTGTTTTTTTTTTATTTTATTATTTAACGTATAGGCCTAAGCACAATTGTGAGTATCCCTATTTTCAAATGTGATGCCACTCTAATGTCGGCAGTTGTTCATATTATTTGGAATTGAAAACAATATATATCCTAATTATAACCCATCAGAGGTTGAACGGGATTTCTGTTTATCTTCATTAATTTAAAAAAAAAACCTTTATATTTGTCTAATATTTATTTACTGTTTACAGGCCTCGGGTTTCCCTTCCTTATATATTACTAAACAAACAATAACTTACTCAAGCGGACTGGTGTGCTGCCAATCCGTGCCACTGCGAAAATAGACATTTTATGTTCTCAGAACATCTTTGATTGAAGTAGTGGTTAACCATCCTCCGAAGGGTACTTTTATATCTGCGGCCACCCAATCAGAAACTAGATCGTGTCTTATCGCTGGGTTAAGCTTGAAGGAGGAAATTCCATTTCTCTGGTGTAATAAAAAGAATTTCCGTTTTTCCAAAATATAGCAAAGGTAATCCCGCAATGACCGTCGCCAACGCTCAGCAGTGAATATGTGTATTTTAACTCTAAAATACACATATTCACTGCGGAATATTCGGCGACGTTCATTGCGAGATTACCAAAGCGAATATTCGGCGACGGTCATTGCGGGATTACCAATTGTGGCATCACCTGCCCACTCCACTCAGTCCAAGTAGAGTAAATAACAAAAAATGTAAATGGGTGTGAATGTATGTGTGCATGCTCTCTCCTTTAAATAAAAATAGCAAAAAGCATACATTGCATTGTGTTATTTTACGTTTTAGCAAATTTCAGTCAAATACTAATTTTTTTTAAATAGTTTTTATAACATGTTACAATTTGCTTTAAGTAGGGCTTACATATGCAAATGCAAACGAATTACTTATTTTACATGACTGGCACTCAAGTTTCAGTTTCATTTTCAGCGTATACACAGAATGCAATGTGTTTCTAAGAAGTTCAGTTTATATTTGAACCCGTACCACCATTATACCGACATTCATGTATTCTTCCCTCACTCATTCCAACACTTTTGTTACGGGATTTACTCCCCTTGCTCTGCAGTGATGGCCCAACAGTGGCCAAACTTCGGAGTACCTGAGGGTCTTCAAAGGTATCTACCTTTAGCTCAAGATTACTCTTTGCAGAGATGTAAACTGAAGAATGATACTTCAGTTTTAGGGAGCCTCAAAGGAATTTAAGAAATCAAGTACTACGGCTGACAGGATCCAGGTCGTGTAAACTTTCTATCTTCCCTGACCCTCTATGAGAAGTAAGAATTTGCTCGATTCGAAGATCCTCCAACTGATTTAAATCAGTAAAAATATTACTTCAATAACTCTGTTTATGGGTATTTAAAATGACTGAGGCATACGGGTGCAGTTCACTCAAAATGACTAAATCAACTATAAATTTGTATATACGCTGATAACAAGTTATCGTTAACAATGTAAAATAAATAAGGGTGAGGTGCTAAAGGACTATTCCTTTAAGGATTCATCACTGGTGATTATCTGGATATGGTTTTGAAAACTTTTTTAAAGAAAAGAGTTCACTTGGCAGCTCTGAATGGGTACGTAGCTGCCAGTAAGATGTCAGTTTGCTTCTGCTCCAGCCGATGCTTGTTCTTTGCAAGTTGTAAATTGGTTCTTCTCGTCAATGGTCAAGTCTGGGGGCCGCAACACGCCCCTCGTAGAATCGTGGGGTACTTGCGAAGATGATCCAGCATCTTTTAAGATCCGCCTGATGTTGGTGTCTAGCTTTGATTGAAGGCCACTTATACCACACACTTGTTCCACAGACAAGTACCACGAATTAGTACCACCGACTAGTATTGAGGAGTATCTAATTTGGGTCTTCAAATGTGTCTACATTCGCACAAGATTGCTCTTGGCAGAGTTGTAGATAGAAGGATAATGATGCTTCTATCCCAAGGAGTCTTCACAAGATGTTTTCAGAAGTCAAGAACAATGCTGCATAGGGCAGAGCATTATTAACATGTCTGATCCGTAGCCTTTTGTGAAGAATTAAGCAGTGGTTTTAGCCCATTCAAGCCCCCAGCTGGTGTAATCCAGCGACATTCTTTTATAAGTATTTGCTCTATAGATGTAAATATATGTCTAGATGAATATATATTAAAGAGTCTTGCTCATACGTTTGCTTTCATACCTACAATAACTGAATCAACAATGATTGTTTTGTTTTAAAATAACATGTAACAAATTTAATAGTCAATTCGTTTTTAACAGGTTAAAATCAGGATGGAATGATAGTGAATTTTAGATGTATATAAAAAGTGTCTTCACTGAGTCAGGGGTTGAGGATTTATAAAAAATTTGTCTTTTTGCTGTTTCCTTTAATAAGAACTTAGCTGGACTAAGTGAGTCCTGCAGCCGTGGTTTCGTGAATTCTTTGGTGATGAGGGCACTTCTTCACACAACTTGTCCAATGTAGGTGGTTAATGTTGAATCCCTGCTCTTGACTCACAGCTAGTGGCGAAGAAACTTTAGTCTTGCAGCTTCGTACCACGAAGGGCTTACATATGCAAATGCAGACGAATTACTTATTTTACATGACTGGCACTCAAGTTTCAGTTTTATTTTCAGCGTGTACACAGAATGCAATGTGTTTCTAAGAAGTTCAGTTTATATTTGAATCCGTACCACCATTATACCGACATTCATTTATTCTTCCCTCACTCATTCCAACAATTTTGTTACGGGATTTACTCCCATTGCTCTGCAGTGATGGTCCAACAGTGGCCAAACTTCGGAGTACAGTTGACATTAAAAAATCCGGCCATCGATAATCCGGTTCCTTCAGATTTCCGGCATGGATTTCGGAGCGCATTTTTTAATTTACCTCGTTGGCGCGCCACTGTTTTCTGGAGCCGTTTATGTTTTGATGCAGCTGTTGGGTCTTGCTTGCACGTATTAACAGGCATTCCTGTTCATTCCTTCTCATTTTATCATTTATTTGCTGCTGTATAGCCCCATTATGGATTCAGCAAATAAAAGAAGTGGTGTAAAACGTAAACATCGTGCGTTGTCGATCGCAGATAATTTAGTTTTTAATTTTCTTTCTTTAAGGACTGTACAGGTAGTCATTTTCTGTTAAATATATACAGCATACATAACCATAAAAAATCCGGCATTTTCAACAATCCGGCACTCCTCAGGTCCGGAGGTTGCCGGATTTTTGAATGTCAACTGTACCTGAGGGTCTTCAAAGGTATCTACCTTTAGCTCAAGATTACTCTTTGCAGAGAGGGAGCCTCATAGGAATTTAAGAAATCAAGTACTACGGCTGACAGGATCCAGGTCGTGTAAACTTTCTATCTTCCCTGACCCTCTATGAGAAGTAAGAATTTGCTCGTTTCGAAGATCCTCCAACTGATTTAAATCAGTAAAAATATTACTTCAATAACTCTGTTTATGGGTATTTAAAATGACTGAGGCATACGGGTGCAGTTCACTCAAAATGACTAAATCAACTATAAATTTGTATATACGCTGATAACTAGTTATCGTTAACAATGTAAAATAAATAAGGGTGAGGTGTTAAAGAACTATTCCTTTAAGGATTCATCACTGGTGATTATCTGGATATGGTTTTGAAAACTTTTTTAAAGAAAAGAGTTCACTTGGCAGCTCTGAATGGGTACGTAGCTGCCAGTAAGATGTCAGTTTGCTTCTGCTCCAGCCGATGCTGGTTCTTTGCAAGTTGTAAATTGGTTCTTCTCGTCAATGGTCAAGTCTGGGGGCCGCAACACTCCCCTCGTAGAATCGTGGGGTACTTGCGAAGATGATCCAGCGTCTTTTAAGATCCGCCTGATGTTGGTGTCTAGCTTTGATTGAAGGCCACTTATACCACACACTTGTTCCACAGACAAGTACCACGAATTAGTACCACCGACTAGTATTGTCACGAATTGCCTCCCCTTAGCGCGGCAGTACTGGTCCACCAGTGGCCAACACTCAGGAGTATCTAATTTGGGTCTTCAAATGTGTCTACATTCGCACAAGATTGCTCTTGGCAGAGTTGTAGATAGAAGGATAATGATGCTTCTATCTCAAGGAGTCTTCACAAGATGTTTTCAGAAGTCAAGAACAATGCTGCATAGGGCCGAGCACTATTAACATATCTGATCCGTCGCCTTTTGTGAAGATTTAAGCAGTGGTTTTAGCCCATTCAAGCCCCCAGCTGGTGTAATCCAGCGACATTCTTTTATAAGTATTTGCTCTATAGATGTAAATATATGTCTAGATGTATATATATTAAAGAGTCTTGCTCATACGTTTGCTTTCATACCTACAATAACTGAATCAACAATGATTGTTTTGTTTTAAAATAACATGTAACAAATTTAATAGTCAATTCGTTTTTAACAGGTTAAAATCAGGATGGAATGATAGTGAATTTTAGATGTATATAAAAAGTGTCTTCACTGAGTCAGGGGTTGAGGATTTATACAAAAATTTGTCTTTTTGCTGTTTCCTTTAATAAGAACTTAGCTGGACTAAATGAGTCCTGCAGCCGTGGTTTTGTCAATTCTTCGGTGATGAGGACACTTCTTCACACAACTTGTCCAATGTAGGTGGTTAATGTTGAATCTCTGCTCTTGACTCACAACTAGTGGCGAAGAAACTTTAGTCTTGCAGCTTCATACCACGAACAGTCTGATAGCTTCGTACCACGAACTTTAGACAAAATAAAAAGAACAAATGCCTCTGCTAAGTACAATTGTAGGCTGCAAATTAACTGCCGCATTGTCTCGCTGTCCACCCACCAACGTTAGCCTCTCTGAATAATTATTCTCCATGAGTATACACAGTATAACTCAGGGAATATGATTAGAAATCATCGTTATTCTTCAGGTACCTTAATGGGGAAAATGTGTCTGGACAGCGCGAGGGCAATGGCTTGCCTGAATTACAATTAACAAGGTACATGTATCTCACAAAATGATACTATATACTTTAGGCACATCACTCATCACTGCTCCATTAGGAGTCTGGGGTTGCTGCTACTTTCGCTTTTCTGTATGAACTAGCATAAAGCAATCACCAGCGCTTGCTGTAGTGGTTTATGAATATGCTATTTTCAAATGTTGAGGTTGCCAGCCTTCTATATAATCACTTAGCAAGAAAAACATGTCATCATCCACTCCCTGCTCCATATGGAACTAGGGACTACCTCTGCTTTTGGTTCTCTACGAGAAACCTGCATGAAGCAATCCCCAGCTCTTGCAGTAGTGGTTCATGAAACCATCTTTTTAAATGCTTGTGACGGTATTGCCTCCCCTGCTTTGCAGTAGTGGTCCAACAGTGGCCAAAACTCAAGAGTATCTAATATGCTGCTTTTGCTGAGCACGTTAATTCTAGAATCTGCCGACAACTTTTGTAAAGAATTAAGCAAAGATTAATTTTAGCTCGTTAAGCCCCCACCTTTGATTTACTGAGTGGAATTCTTATTATTCTGGTATAGCTCTGTTTAAAGTGTGGGTAGTAAATTGACTGAGACAAACATGCAGTACATTTAAAAGGATTAAATCGAAGTTAAATTTGTAAAATTACAAATAACAAAATTTAATAATCACTTAAGTTTTAACCGTTTGAAAAAAAATTATATATTTAACTTAGCTGCCAATGACGGTTCTGCTCCTTCTGATGGGTTGGTTCTTTTTACACTGCTCACGTTCGTCGCTGGTCAAGGTTGTTGGGTGTAGCTCTTTTCACAGAAATGTCAGGGAGAGTCTACAAAGTTGGTCCCTCATCTTAAAGCTTAGGCCACTGTTCAATTCTTGTTCCAGAGATAGTACTTTCTGCTGGTACCACCAATAACTATGATAAAGAATAGAAACGAAACACTCTCCTGGGTATTGCTTTTTCCGACACATAGTTATGTGTCCTCTTTCTTATTCCACCATTCCAGTTACTCTGAATTTACCCTCGATGAGAATTAAATTTAATCCCTCGGATAAAACTTTCTTTACATTTAAATTGATTAGCTTTAGCTTTACATTACATTTAAATAAAAAGATTAATAGGACTGATAGAATATGTTTACATTTACATTTCCACTGATTGAAAAGTGTTCACTATATAAATTGAATATGTTTTCCTTTGTGTTTACACTTATTTGAAAAGATTGAAACTTCCATTAATTTTAAAGCGAATATGTTTACATAGACATTTACACTGGTTTGAAACTGTAAGTATTATAATTAAAATGTACATCATTTTCTTCATCTTTCCCTCCCTGCTCCATATGGAACCTGGGACTACTTTATGCTTTTAGTTCTCTTTAAGAAACTAGCAATAAAGCAATCACCAGCCCGTGGAGTGGTGGTTCATGAAATCATCATTCTATATGCTGAGGCTGCCAGCCTCAAATGACTTGGACATCCACTAGCTATTTTCACATATTAATATTCACATGGTACTATATATATATATGTGTGTGTGTGTGTGTGTGTGTGTGTGTGTGTGTGTGTGTGTGTGTGTGTGTGTGTTAGTTCACATGTAAGAAATGAAATATAGAATGTAAAATCACAACTTACGCCAATCCTAGCTCACAGACGTTTTTGCTCAGATGAATAAAGTTGAGGCATTAGATCAGGCCTCTTACACGTGTTCTTGGGGTTGTTAATTTAATAAGTTCCCTCTCTGACTTTGTGTGTTTCCTTCAGTTTCCTAAGACAGCGGCTTTCCTTATTAAAATGATAGAGATTTCCTGGGCTGTTTTTTTTTTTTTTTTTTTTTTGTTGTTGTAAGTCCGTCAAGATTCTCCAATAAAAGGTCCGGCCTGAGAAAATGGAATTTCTGAATTCTAATTTATGGCAAGTCTGATTGTAGTCTGAAATATAGAATGTAAATTCCCAACTTACGCCAACCCTGGCTCACATACTTTTTTGCTCATATGAATAAAGTTGAGGCACTGGATCAGGCCTCTTACACGTGTTCTTGGGGTTGTTAATTTAATAAGTTCCATCTCTGACTGTGTGTTTCCTTCAGTTTCCTCAGACAGCGGCTTTCCTTATTAAAAGGATAGAAATTTCCTGGGCTGTTTTTGTAAGTCCACCAAGATTCTCCAATAAAAGGTCCGGCCTGATAAAATGGAATTTCTGAATTCTAATTTCTGGCAAGTCTGATTGTAGTCTCCTTGGCAAGCGATTTCTCAGTGTCTTAACACTGAAACGTGTCAGGTTATATTCACTGTCCTGCTCTCGCATCTGTCTGTAACGAAGCTAAGAAAGCGCCAATCGTTTCAAACAAAATGTGGGGTGGGGGTGAGTTCTAAATATTCCTGACATGGAAAAATTTTGAACGTAATGGTCACGTTTTCCATATATGGTAATCGTGACATTCAAATATTATCGTCACTGATTACATATAACTTCTTACATCTACCCGGAAATATTACAACATTTCCGTTCAGGTGTGTCTGTCATCGCACCAGGTCGATACTTGACCGGCGCTCCTTGTGTAAACACAAACTCCTGTTTGATCATCTGTGCTGTGTCTTGTCACGACAATAATTAGTCAGTCACACGAGCCATATCAGCGCTAAATAAACTCGCATGGCCATTTACGTGCGAAAACAGTCGCGCCCTCGTGATACAATAGGATTTCTGACGGTCAGCCTTGCATCGCCGTCTTTCTATCCGCAGGGATAAACAGGTAAACATACAGAAATGACGACTATCGCTGAGAGGAGTGTAAGAATATTTAAAATTGAGAAAATATCTGCTACACAGCAGAAAGAAATTGTGCTACTATTGAAAAGCATTCAATAAAATCAGTACAAAAATATAACTGATACTGCCGCAGTGAAACAGAAATCGAGAGGGGCCGCTCCATTCTGTCACAATGCTGAGGTTGCCAGCCTCGTATGAACTTGGACATCCACTAGCAATTTTCACGTTAATAATGCTAAATATTGAATTAAAAACTCACCCCAAATATCTTTGGACATACAGACTTCTGGCTCAGATAAATATATTTGGCAACTTGGTTAAGATGCCTCTTCCACGTGGTGTTTCAGCTATGCTGATGAGATCCTGGCCACCTTGGCTTCCTCTTTTGTTATCACAATCCATGTTCTTTTTGTTCTCCTCGTTTTTCTCTTCCCCTGTGGTTTCCGGTCTAGATCATGTCTAGTTGAACAGTTTTGTTGTTTCTTTGGGATGTGGTCTGTCAATTTCCATTTGCTCTCTTGTATCTCCGGTGGTGTTAACTGTTGTTCGGTTGTATTCCTCAGGTCTGTATTTTTTATTATTACATGTGGCCATTTAATATGAAGAATGCGACAATGACATTGGTTGGTTAATGTCTACCGTTGAGGGCTAATTTGGATTTGTTAATTCTGGCACGAACATTTTGGTTTGTCCTCCTTCTAAGTTAAAGTTACTTTCCAATGTAGGCAAAGCTGTGCACTTCTTCAAGTCTGATCGTTGATCTTTATCAGATCTGTTTGCCCATTTTAAATTCTCATGGCTCAGACAGACAGGAAATGGTCCTAGGCATACAAGAGATACTACAGGCGGTTTATAAATGGTGTGAGGAAAGCGGATCAAAGGTCAACCCCAACAAGGCCTGTGTGATGTGGTGTTCTTTGAACAACTCCATAGTGAAAGCAGACCTTCCAGACATCACTTTCAATGGGCAGAACATTGAATGGCAAGATGAGCTGAAGTATCTGGGAGTAACGTTTGATCGTGGGATATCGTTCAAGTATCATGTCGAACTGATCATACGGAAGTGCAAGCGAGGACTGGCAGCCTTAGAAACAATGGCTGCTGCGCGCTTGGAACAGAGACTACTGTTTCTCCTGTGTCATCAGCTCGTGATTTCAGTAATCGAGTATGGGCTAGGAATATTCACGCTTTCAGTGTCACAGTGTGAACGACTAGAACGTATTCAAAATGAAGGAAGGCGACTAGTTTTGGGCTGTACGCGAGATACCCTCATTGTGACAATGAGATACATGCTCGGATTGCTGTCGATTAAATCCGGATATGCGATGGCCCAGGCAAAAGCCTATATGCAGACAACTACCGACAAAAGACGCCCCCTACATGAGAAACGTAGCTGACATCAAAGGAGCAAGAATAAAGAGGGGGATGTCATGGATGGCACAGGCAGAGGCTACGATTGGTCAGGTGACCTAGGTTGAAAATATATCCAAAGGGGAAGAATGGAGTAAGTCAGGGGATAACTGGATAAACTACCAGCAGATCAGCATTAGCCTTGGCAGAAAGTGCAGATCTTAGGTCAATGGAAAAGCAGAGCTGGAGATTAATCAGCTGATAGGTGATCATGCTGGAGATGCTGATGCCATTGTGTACACTGATGGGTGTCAACTACCAATTTATGCTGTGGATTTAATAATGACATTTATTTAATACTTGGCTCGCTCCGCTAGGAGACGACCACAACATGAAAAAGGTTGACAAAGAAAGACAACACTTTCTACATGATTCCCTTTTTAATAGAACACTGCACACAGTATAGCCACACACGGCTGAAAACAGTATGGAATACATACAACACTGCCCGAGACACTTCTCGAATTAATATATCAAATTACTCTCACACATGACAGTATAACAGTACTATAAAACTTGGTACTGAAAAAATCGCTCACTATGGCGAACCAGACTACAACAATGGAAAACTCAATCCACTGGCAAATTATACCCGATGGCCTGGGAAACCAGAAAACACGTCCCTCTAAGACAAGCCAGCAAAACTATCTCTCTGCCTTTCCCGCTTAATCTATCCCGACTTCCGTCCTCTTCACGTGACTCAGCCGTTTCCTAAAAGTTATCAGGGTTGCCAAAACTCGCTGATAACGATGTCACCAACCTAGTTTTTCTGCCACTAGAAAATACGCCGTGACAATGGGTCTGTGGTGCGTGGTGAGAAATCAGGATGGGGCTTCTCTGCGAGAATAAAGGGCAGGGTCGTTGCTGAACAGAGTGGAGCCTACATGACAACAACCTCCAGCATGAGAATAGAGGTAAAAGTAGTTACTGCAGCATGAGGTGGATGTCTGAAACTCCATTAACCAGGGCAGTTATATTGTCAGACTCTCAAGCCATGCTTCGGAAAGTTCAGAACGGATGGCTGCGGCAGGAATGGAAAATATCAATAGAATCCTTAAGTTTTCAAAAACTGGCGTGGATCTACTGTCCTGGTCATGCAGGGGTACATGGCAATGAAAGAGCTGACGTAACTGGACATGGATAAGGGAGAGATACTAATGGCAATTAATGATCGCCTGCTAGATAATGACCCTGCAATAGATGAATCAACAAGGCTGAGACTGTTGGAGTTTGGCATCAAACGTACGACTAGCAGAGATGGACGTGAGAGTGGATCCATCCGTCGTATGTACAACCAGCGTGCTACAGGTACAATTAGCATTCATACTCTTTGACATTTGCTGAGGGAGAGTGAGCACCTATGGGTTTGTCCGGGATGCAGTGAGCTCGATTCTGATCAACAACAAATTCTCATTTCATTTGTTGTTTTTTTTTTTAGCTATTTTATTGTGTGTTCGTATATGTAATGTTGTTTATATGACAGAAGATAGGTTTTCCGGAGAATTCAGATTTTCTAGTTGTTGGTTAAATCTCCAAATGTATTCTTGTTTTATTCACACTGATGTGTAGCCATGTTTTTTGCTGCTTCTTTTGCTTACTTGTTTGTTCGTACATGTCATGTTGTCTATGTGACAAAAAATAAGTCTTCGAGAATCCAGATTTTCTAGTCGTTGGTTAAATCTCCAATATATTCTTTCCTTCGGTTTCAGTCATATCACCCAGTCCATGACTATGAAGATGGCCGACTCTTGAAAGAGGATATCTTTACCTGACAAAACTCTGTATTGTAATTATGCGGGAGATTGCCATTGTTGACAGTTCTACAGGTAGCCTCTTGATATTTTCCCTTTGGGCTCCAGAACAAGGACTACCCTGTAATGTTATCAGCTTGTTTCCTCCGTGTGTGTACTGTTCATCACTAATGTCTATTCCTCATCTCTATTTCCACTAGTGTTTGTATAGTTCTTTCCACTGGTTCTACATTGGTGATTTGATCGTAATGTTTTAATGCTTCTTGTGCAAACACCGATTTGTGAAAGTGTAACCTTTTTAGCTTGTTTTTGTTCTCGTATCGATAAGACTTCCTTAATATTTGAGCTGAAAGTTGTTCTTATTAGCGTGTGTGTGTGCTGAATTTTTTTTTTCCTAAATATTTCCCAATGCAGCAAGGCATCTCTTGTCTTTTGTATTCTGATATCACAGTCTGTCCTTCAACTTTGTCTATATTACTGACAAGATACAAGTCCACATCTTGAAGGGGTGATCCTCCAAATAAAATTTCACTAAGTTTGATACATTTATTCTTAAATCTTTGTCTTTTTCTGTTGTCACGGGTTGCCTCCCCTTTTCTCTGCAGTAGTGGTCAAACAGTGGCCAAAACCTAAAGTAACTAATGTGGGTCTTCAAAGGTGTCTACCTTCGCACAAGATTACTCTTGGCGGAGTTGTAAATAATGGGTAATGATGCTTCTACCTCGAGGGCATATCCACAAAATATTTCAGAAGTCAAGAACAACGCTGAATGCGTCTGAGCACATTAACTTTTTATCGGACCCGCCGCCTTTTGTGAAGATATATATTGTATGATTTAGCTCATTCAAGCCCCCAGATGATTTAATTCAGCGAAATTCCTCTTATTAGCTCGATAACTATATATATATATATATATATATATATATATATATATATATATATATATATATATATATATATATATATATATATATATATATATATATATATATATATATATCCGTATGCCATTCTCTCTGTAATTATTAATTCAACTATGAATTTGTCAAAATCAACATATACAAATTTAATGATCCATTACTTTAATGCTTTGTAAATAAATATGACTGGTGATTATGAAAAATAATTAAGTTTCTTCACCGAAAAGTCTTTAGGCTTGATGAATCTAGCAAAATAGGGTACAGTTGTGTTTGGCCTGTTTAAAATAGGACTTGCTAAAATGCTGAAGTGCAGATGCTGCTTTTCCGTAAATTCGTTTCTGTGGTGAGGGGCACGTTTTCCAGATCAGGTCAGGAAGTAACCTCTCCTGGTCAAGGCAAGAATTTTCAGGTGTTGATCTCAAGCTAAGAACCACAGACAAGTAGTACAGCAAATGGTCTCTCCGGGTCGTACCGCAAATAGTCGGGTCGCATCGTACTGGTACCACAAACTTTATAGGGAATAATGCAACAAATTCCGCTGCTAAATTTTTGTTTGCCTGATATTAATCAGGCGCCTTTTCCCGCTGTCCGTCTGCCATTTGTTTTCTGACTTTTTACTCTCCCTGAGCATATATCATATCACTCAGGACATGTGATGAAAAATCACCAGTATGTCAGTTAATTTAAGGAAAAATTTGTGACTGGACAGCGCAGTGGCTCGTGCCTGAAGAAACATAATAATTTTACATACATTCTTACTTACTTAGTCGTTCCTCTTCTACCATGAGGTGTAGAGGTTTGTAAGAGAGAGTGCCATACTATTCTATCGTCTGTCTTCCTCCTGGCTTGGTTCCATTCTAGTCCTCGGCCCTTCAAAGATTGTCTAATGTTGTCCTCCCAGCAAACTTTGGGTCATCCAGGAGGTCTGGATCCCTGGCTTTTAGTTTCCCATGCTTGCCATGGTAGCCGATCTTCTCCCATTCTGCAGACATGGCCAAACCATCTCAGTTGGGACTGTTCTACTTGGGTCTGCAGGGGTTGGGTTTTTAGGCCTTGACGTATCGTCTGGTTGCGGACCTTGTCTCTTCTTGTTACTTCAACCACCTTCCTCAGATACCTCATTTCTGAGGTTTAGATCTGGCTTTTGTGGGCTGTAGTCACTGCCCATGACTCGCATCCATATGTCAAGACTGGGACATAGGTGTATACAGCCATCTTCGTCTTCTTGCCAACCTCTCTTTTGTTGCGGAATCCTTTATTTAATGCTTGAAAAAGTCTCCCAGCTGCTGCTCTACGGGTAGCCAACTCTTCTTTAATGCCTCCCTTCCGGTCTATGGCAGCTCCAAGGTATTTAAAGTGGTCGACCTGCTCCAGGACCTGTTCTCCCAGCTTAATCTGATGTCTTCTTTCCTCTCGTGATATCACCATGGTTTTTGTTTTCGAGCTGCTGATGATCATCCCTCTCTTCCTTCCAGACTTGTAGGTTGGATTGAAGATGTGCCTCTGATTTAGCAATCAGGGCAACATCATCAGCAAAAGCCAGCTCTGAAATACAGACCTGTCTCATCTTCCAGTACCCCAGTGAATACTTTCTTGTTCTCTCCTTACATACCTTGATGACATCGTCCATGAGGAGTATGAAAAGATAAGGCGACAGGATATTGTTACGACACGTTTTAACGATGTCGTCTGCTACAGTTGTGAGCACTTGTAAGATTGCATATTGGATGCTTGAGATGTTTGTTAAATATAGAATGGGTTTTATGCTTCACGGTATTTATTGAACGCGAAGTATATAGTAGCTTTATGACGTGTCAAAATTGTTATGGTTCCGCTTGACTACGAGTCACGGTCACCCTTTCGATTATAAGCTCCGAGCGAGACGGATGCAATTTCTGTTTACTCCCAGGATATTGATAGTGCAAGTATTTCGTTATGAATTATTGGCTAGAGGGTCAGGCCTAATTATGTTGGAGGTAAGAATGGTTACGGAAACCATTAATTATTGAAGTCCATATATGGGAGAACTTGATCGTGTTTATGATTTATATTCGCAGACGGGCATGTCTCACTATCGGTTAACTGCATTGCATTAACGCGTATATATAGCTTGCCACGTTCTGGTGACGATAATGATTGATCTATTTGTTTGGACTGGACTACACTGATAAGAGATGAAGTTATAGAAGGACGGAGATTATTATATGTGAATTACTATGTGAACTGAACTGTAAATGTTAATAAATATGCTATGTACTTGTGGACTCAGAAGAAGGAGTTACTTCACTGATGACCTTCAAGGTTGGGTAAACAGTTGAGCCCCTTTTTATTCATTCATTATATGTTCAAGCACGATACTGCTCAGTTACGAATACTAATATTGATGAACTGTTGTATAGGGTTATGAAGGATAATATGATGACACTCGATTTATTAATGAATACCCTATTTCATCAATATACATCTTCAGCCGAGGATATACCCACAAAAACGGGAATGATAACTGATATAAACTACAACCCCCGTAACAGATATCACCTTGTCTTACACCAGTGGTGGTCCTGAATTCTTCTGACTTATGGTTTGCCGTCCTCACAAAATTAGATTCATAAAAAAATAAGTCTCATCATGGAATGTATCGGCTATCGTAAGCTTAATTTTAGAAAAGAAAGTTCTTTGTTTGGCCGGCTAAAAATGGGACTTGCCAAAATGCTAAAGTACCAATGCAGCAGGTTCCATAGATTCGTCTCTGTGGTGAGGGCCCGTTTCCAGATCAGTCAGGAAGTAACCGCTCCTTGTCAAGGCAAGAATCTTCACAACCCGTGGAATGTAGGTTTCAAGTGTCAATTACAAGCTTTGAGCCACAGAATGGTAGTACAGTGTCGTAGATTTTCGATAGGAGTATTAAGACTAGGGTTGGTCCCTTCAGAATAGGTTGGAATGAGTGATAGTCACAGTGAGAGCTGGTGAAAAAAAAAAACCACAATAGAATTTCCCACACGTGAGATGATAGAATGTGATAAAGAAGCTGTCTTTGAGAATCGAGATAATCTTCTCTCTCTCACACCTATCTTCTACGACCGCTTTTAAAGGCGTCAGACAGTCTACACACAGATATATATATATATTAATATATCTCTATCTACTCACGGGCACGCACATACACGTGACGACAGGTAAACACACAGACGTGGGAATCTATCACAATGAATTTATATGTATTTGAACGAGTTGACCAACGCACTGATTTAGTTCAAGAGAGAGATTTTTATTATTATCAAAAAAAATCTTCTCACAACACCAAAAATACATCAAGGAAAAACATATACAAATAGTCATAAAATTTAAGAAAAATGCTACAAGGATGATATCCCCGTTATGATCTTAGCTCTAGGTTTAGCCCACAGCCCCGTTAAGAGAACAGATGATGGCCCAAAGAGTTATAGATACGTAGGGTTTAGGCTAAGAGTTTTTCTTCTTTTCTCGTAAATGTATGCACAGAGTTGAATAATCTGATTTAGCCTAAGAAGTAAAGAAACTCTAGCAAATAGTAACAAATTCTGCAGGTTAAACAAAAAGAATTAAGACAGTAAATGGGTGACAATCTATAACTGTAAAATAACACTCTGATCTGCGTACACTCATTCATTCAGCCATGGCCATGCAGTTATACTCACAACTTTGCTCGCTGCCTCTGGGAACATACTCAATTCTAGGACCTTCACACAGACCCGAAAATGCAGTCCTTGACCAAGAAATCCCCAGTTCCAAAAGACGTACTAAACTCTCAGGGAACGATTCCTTGGATGTTCTAATTTTTCGAATGTCTGATTAAGTCACATAAAATATTGTCCAGGCACGAAAGTTAGCAGAGCACAATGTCATTAGCTTTGGTTTCTAGAATTCAAGGAATGTCGGATCGGTGTCTACTTTCAGGAAGTTACTATATTTGGTCGCCACAGTACTAGTCAAAACTCTGTCGGAATGTTTCTGATCTTTGCTTGCCACAACGGGCTGAATTGTACTGAAGAGTTATTCTGGAAGAATTAATTCTGGCGCGAAGGCCTCTTACTTCATTTAACTGTTACAGTTCAGGTAATGAAAGTGATTTGTTTCTTCCCAAATAAAGTTCACGTACTAGAACGCTGGTAAAGTTTGGTACCACCGTTTCACTATATAAAAGAAAGAACACATATCAAATAATTTTTACAATATGTACCCACTATAACTTACATTATTAAACCGCAAGTGTACTGCTTGACTTGTCATTTAAATTTCCCGTAAAGTAAGTTATATCTTAAAAAAAATCATCAATCCCCATGAATTTAGGAACACGTGCGTGTTCCGTCAACATCTCATGAGGTTTCTAGCATTTGTAAGTTAGCTTAGAAAAATATGATCTCGTCTGATTTCTTAGCAGTGTGATAAACGAGCGCAAAGGCCTTATTGCTCCATCTTTTCCTACATTCTTCATACTGTATTTTCTCCGACATTTGCTCTCTCATCTCATATTTGCGATCCACATTTGCTATTTCATTGTTGTGATTACTCGCGACCGGTATCTAGAGAACCACATTTGTTCTTTCATCGGGGGAAATAAAGTCCTTTGATTGAGTCCACATGCCTGACATTATCATTTGAAGCCCACATTGTATCGTGATAAATCTGGTAAAAACACATATGGTCATCCTAATCAAACTGTAATTTCTGTGACACCACATTGGACGCCCAGATTGGCCAGGGGAAAACGTGGCCGCGGTTCAGACAAGCGTGGGTTGACCACATTGGACGCCCAGCTTGGGCAGGGTGACTTCCAGAAATATATAATACCGCATAATCTACTAGAGTGAGGCAGTCCAGGTTTTTACCTTGTGAGGAAGAGATCAAACCCAAAAACGCATAGCCTAATACACGTGTTTATTCAGAGTGGATGATAATTCAGTTCCGTGATTAATTGTGTTCTTAAAGGATTTTGCGAAGGGAAAAGAAGGTTAGTAGATCTTATACTTATTAATACATTTTCTTAATTTTGTTTATTTTAACCTCACAGCTAAAATGTGCGGAAGATAAAGTTTCAAATAATTCTTGGCATAACTGATTAATAAAATCAGAAGATTTTCATAGAAGATGATAGGATGATAGAAGGTAATTAATAGTTCATATTTCACCTTTATCATCATCACAGTCTCCCATATGCACACACTCTCATGCACAAGATATTTAACATCATTAGAATTGAACTCAGAGAGAGGGAGATGAATAATGAGCAGTAGTTTAAATGAAAGTCAACCAGTGATGTTAAATGTGAAAAACTTACGAAGACTTTTGTGTGTCTTCAGTTCATCAGAAGTCTGAGTCTACACGCAACGTGTCTGACGTCTAACCAGAAATAAGTTATCAAAAACGGACATTTGGCTAGCAGAATTCGCCATAGGACATCTTTCATTCCTCAATTTAAAAGGAATATTGTCTCACCCACAAGTCATAAGGTGGACGCAGCATTTTTCGTCACCATATACTGCTTGCTCACAAGTTCAATACAGAGTTATCACAAGTTCAATACATCGTTATCACAAGTTCAATACAGAGTCATCATAAACTCTAATCACTCGAAAGATCATTATTATCTGAAGTCAAGCAAAAGAGCTCAAAAGAGGAATCGCATATTTATACCACGTGCAACACACTCTTAAGCGCATTTTATGAAGCAGACTCGAAAGTATATGAATCACGACTACATACGCAAGATTATGAGTCTACATATCACTAACATTTCGTGAAGATATCCAGTCTGACCAGTACCGTCGGGAGATTAGACCACAGACCTTTTGTTCATATGACAACTATTAACTGTTGATCCACACTACAGAGATATACTCAAACAGTGAAGGAATATACATAAATATCTCGTCAGCGTTCTCCGTACGACAACAGTATTCATCAGAACGTCCTCGACTTAGAGATACCCCATTCGACATAACGTATAACAACTTGGGACATTTTATGCATACATGTGAATCCTCATATCTAGGAGAAGCATTTAGAGACACATGGACTGTGTAGAGTACTCACCATTTTGGTAACACGTATCATATCACATCATCATTTCACTCTACACCAGTTCATCCTTAATTAACTATTACTTAATTAACTGTAATTTTATTATCTCATCTGTGTGTTTTGTGTGAATCGTCTTTCACCATCATCACGTTCTAACCATTACTAACCCTATATGTGTGGATATTTCATTAATAAACCCAACGATCAGTTGATCATTATCAAGAGTTTGTTAATGTATCACTCGTGCTGTCGGTGTTACATATTCACCTATAGGAACCTTTCTCTACTCAGATGAGGTTGGGGGCTTTTTCTTTACGGGATCTAAGGGCAGAAGCTAAGGTCGTGGGGAAACAGAACTCTTTCCATAATTTATTAGAAAACACTGTCTAGTGGAAAGCATTCGCATTCCTGTCTTCTTGTCCCTATCTCGAATAGGTCTTTTTTTCTTTCTTAACGAGCCAATTTCTAGAGACCTTATATCTAATATCTCATAGACTATTCCTGGCAAAAACTACTGTCGTAGTTGCCCCAGTGACTCACCACACGACAATTGTGGGCTCGTCTTGGGATTAGTGAACCCGGACTTAGAAGTGTGATAAATCACATTTTCATCCCTGCTTTACAATTGCGATAATTGCAAAATTTGTTGGCATTTCGAGGGATTATCTCCTAGACTGACACTTACTATAATTTGTCTATTTCATAGGGGGGATAATTTATATCTCTAAAGCACGAGTGATACTTTTTAAATTGAGTATCAAACGGACAGAGTAAACACTTTTTGAGAACAGAGGATACTGTAGGGAACTGAAAATTTTTTTTTTTTTCAGTAACTGCTGGAGAAACTGTTATCATAAATATTTAGTAAATTTTTCATAGAAACTTCGAGATAATCTGTTAATTAATTTTTCAGAATACGCTGAGTGAGTGATTTTTAAGAACTATTTGAACTTGATTACTAATTTAAACCTAGCTGGTTTTAAAGAGATAATTACTTGTGCGAGTCTATTAAATTTGTTTGGAGGTCACTGCCAATTTTTCCCTTCGCAAACCCGTACTGCATATCATGGCAGATGCTGCGAAAATTAGAAATAGTTTGATGGAGGCAGGGCGTGAATTCGGGTTAAGTGGAAAAGACCTGATGAAATATGTAAGCGAGGAAACTGATAAACTCCATGAAAGAGAGATGGAAATGCAGAAACTTACAATGGAGAAGGCCGCAGCAGAAGCAGCGGAGCGGAAAGAGAAGGCCGCAGCAGAAGCAGCGGAGCGGAAAGAGAAAGCCGCAGCAGAAGCAGCGGAGCGGAAAGAAGCAGCAGAAGCAGCGGAGCGAAAAGAGAAAGCCGCAGCAGAGCATGCACTTATGATGAAGCAACTGGAAATCCAGGGACAGACCAATCAAATAGAGCTGGCAAAAAGTGCAGCGGCTTCCAACTGTGATGGAGGGTACTCACCCCGCTCAGATGGTGTGCCTACTTCGCAACCTGCGCCACCCAATGCCATGAACTTTCCGCTGGAACCTTTTTCAGAAAGGAATGATACCATGGACGCCTTTTTAGACCGCTTTGAACGCTTTGCAACAGGGTTTGGACTTGAAGAACGGAAGTGGAACTTGAAACTTTCCCAGGGCCTAAGAGGAGCCGCCTACGAAGTTTTTAATAAACTTCCGGCCGGAGAGCAAGATGACTACCAGGCATTGAAAAAAGCTCTCTTGGTGAGGTACGAGCTTCATTCAGAGGCTTACCGGAAAAAATTTCGAGGTTCTAGGAAGGATGCAGGAGAGACTTTCTCACAGTTCGCAGCCCGTATTGAAGACTACCTAGTGAAGTGGTGTACACTGGGAAACTTTGCCGAGAACTATGACGGGTTGAAAGAGCTGATTGTGATAGAGCAACTGAAAGAATCTATGTCGGTGGAAATGCGTAGATTTCTCACTGAAAACGGCGCTGACCGGTTAGAAAATATTCTTACACTGGCAGAGCGATTCCAAAATGCTCTCATGGAGTCTCAAGGAGCCAGAAAGAAGTTTTCGGATCAGGCGCCAAAGCAACCTGCTCGCTCCCCACCAGACCAACAAAGCAAAGGACCACACATCTCGCATAAACAGCACGCAAAACAAGATAACTACAAAGAGCAAAACAAGAAAAATGCTGCGCCACACCAGAGACAGGGAGATAAATGGTGCAAGTACTGTCGCTTGAACAATCACAACACTAATGAGTGCAAGCGCAGACCTCCTCCCCAACATGCTGCCTGTCTGCAGACAAAATCGTCACCCCGGAAGGAGCAGAGAACCGGAAACGTTTCTCATCCTCCTGTCATCGAATCAGTCCTCGTAAACGGACAATCTGTGGAGTGCCTTTATGACACAGGACTTGCTTTTGATGCGGTGGTCAGGGCATCTCTTGTCACCCCTGACCAGATAACAGAAGAGAGTGTCGACATCCAAGGTCCGACGAAGGATGTTGCACCCATGACACTGCCAATTGCACTTATCAGAGTGGAATCTCGTTATGTGACAGGAGAGATTCGTGCAGCTATCATGGAAGAACCAATCTACTCTTTAATCTTGGGATGTAGATATGTGTTCCTTGGAGAACCTACTCAACCACTAGTCATGGCGGCCGTACAGACTAGAGGACAGTCAAGAAAAGACGCAGAGCAGGAACCTCCTACCAATATCCTCCCCGAGGAATTGAAGAGGGCCCAAATGGAAGATTCCACACTGGCGCCCTGTTTTAAAAAATTACCTAGAACACACAACCCACCTACCAAGGGAGACTTCTTTATGAAAAATGGATTGATGTATCGCCGAGCTGGAAATGAAGGACAGGAACACAACCAATTAGTAGTTCCTGCAACCTATAGGAACCAGGTGCTTGAGATGGGCCACTCTATCCCATTTAGTGGACACATGGGAATGAGCGCCACGACTCAAAGGATTGCCTGCCACTATTATTGGCCAGGGATCACCGGCGACATTGAACGTTTCGTCAAGTCTTGTCCTCAGTGCCAGAAAGTTGCACCAAAACACTGGACGGCACCCGCGACCCTTGGGGAGATGCCAATCTTGGGCACCCCATTTGAAAGAGTGGCCGTGGATATAATTGGACCTCTGCTGAGAACTAAGAAGAGGAACTCCCATATCCTTACCTTAGTGGACACCTGTTCCATGTGGGGCGAAGCCATAGCCATGCCAGCATGCGACTCAGTGCATGTAGCTGACGCTTTACTGAATATCTTTACTAGATTGGGCTTCCCGCATGAAATTCTCACAGACAACGGGTCACAATTTAGAGGCAAGTTGACAGAGGAGGTGCTTAGAATATTCAAGACTAGGCATATCCATACTTCGCCCTATCACCCCCAAAGTAACGGGCAAGTAGAGCGGTTTAACGGGACGCTCACCTCTATTCTTCGGAAGTTGGCACAGGAGAAGCCAGAAACTTGGGATCAGTATCTTCCTGCCGCATTATTTGCTTATAGGGAAGTACCGCATGCGTCAACTGGAGTTCCTCCGGCCACATTACTCTTCGGAAGACCTATTAAAGGTCCATTAGAAGCATTACTAAGAACATGGACAGATGCCAAGGCAGACGACACTGTCACATCAGCCTTCCAGTACGTCACAGACTTGAAACAACGCCTGAAGACTGGCTGGGAATTAGCCACAGCGAAAGTACGGGAGGCTAGGCGGAAACATGCCAAATATTACAATCGCAATGCGAAGGACCGAGAACTAGCAGTAGGAGAGAAGGTGCTACTTCTTCTGCCAAGTAGCAGTAATAAATTGCAGATTTGCTGGAGGGGACCCTACAAAGTGGCGGAAAAGATTTCTCGCACCAACTATAAAATCGCCGTGAACGGAAAGCAGAAAATTTATCACTTAAATCTGCTTAAGAAGTTTTACGAGCGAGCCCCTGCCGAACCAGCGCACCTCATGACTATGGCCATTGCTATGCAAATGGAAGAAGAGCCATTATCATCCGTAGAGTACCCGGTGAAACAGGAGGAATCACATTTAGATGTGAAAATAAGCTCCACCCTAACGGAAGCCCAGCAAGAAAGTGTGAGGAGATTGATGGAAAACCACGCCGACTCTCTGACAGACAAACCGGGCCGGACAAACCTGATGGAGTTTGACATGGAAGTCACGGATCCTACGCCCGTCCGAATGAGAACCTATCCGATTCCGTATGCCAAGGCGACGGCATTAAAGCAAGAAATTGATTACTTACTTAAGGAAGGCATAATTTCGAAGTCGGAGTCCCCTTACAGTGCGGGAGTGGTGCTGTTACGCAAACCCAGTGGAGAACACCGCCTGTGCATCGACTACCGACAGCTGAATGCGTTAACACAGTTCCAGCCAGAACCGTTACCGGACCAGAACCAGCTATTTACTAAGCTGAGCAGGGCTCGCTATTTTTCAAAGATCGACCTCAGTAAAGGGTACTATCAAATACCGGTAAAAGCTGAGGTGAGGAATCTGTTAGCCTTCAGTACTCCAGATGGACACTTCGAATTTAATGTGATGCCATTTGGACTGAACAATGCTCCTAGTGTCTTCACAAGGATGATGCGAAAGTTATTGGATCCTTTGAATCATCCCGCCATCAGCAATTTTATGGATGATATCCTAGTAGCTACTGAATCGTTTGAAGAACATATATCAGCGCTATCCTTGCTGTTTAACAGACTCAGAGAAGCGGGACTAACCGCCCGCCCAACCAAATGTCAAATTGGGTGTGAACAGCTAGAATTCCTAGGACATACTATATCCCATGGGACCATGTTTCCCGAGACTCGAAACGTTGAGAAGCTGAGAAATGCACCGAGACCGTCCACTAAAAGGGATGTCCGGTCATTTGTATCTCTCTGTGGATTCTACCAGAGATATATAAAGGATTTTAATAGCCTCTGTGCGCCGCTTACGTCGCTAACCAAGAAAGGAAACCCAGATAAAGTGACATGGTCAGCAGAATGTGAACATGCATATGCACTCTTAAAAGAGAAACTCACCACAAAACCTATTTTACGGCTTCCGGATTTAACTAGAAAATTCATCTTGCGCACAGATGCCAGTAACATTGGAATCGGGGCTACATTACTACAGCCAGATGACAGAAGCCCCCCAAATCTATTTCCGGTCGCATATGCGAGTCGGAAGTTAAACCGAGCAGAACAAAACTATTCCACAATCGAAAAGGAATGTTTGTCCCTCGTCTGGGGAATACAAAAATTTCAAGCATACCTGTACGGAAGGAAATTTACAATCCAGAGTGATCACCAACCTCTGACCTTCCTCGCCAATTCAAAGAATTTGAATGCTAGACTGATGAGGTGGTCGCTTGTTCTACAACCTTACACGTTCCAAGTGGACTATATCCAAGGAAAACATAACGTAGGAGCGGATTTTTTAAGCCGTCATCCTATGAGGCAGGACGAAGAGCACGGACAAGTAGAGGAAAGGGTGGAAACCGGAGAGAAAAACGAAGATGAGGAAAAGGATTAAAGAATCCCGAGCAAGAAGTCTAAGCTCTCCTGAGTACGATTGACATCACACTTGAGGAGGGGCTATTGTGATAAACGAGCGCAAAGGCCTTATTGCTCCATCTTTTCCTACATTCTTCATACTGTATTTTCTCCGACATTTGCTCTCTCATCTCATATTTGCGATCCACATTTGCTATTTCATTGTTGTGATTACTCGCGACCGGTATCTAGAGAACCACATTTGTTCTTTCATCGGGGGAAATAAAGTCCTTTGATTGAGTCCACATGCCTGACATTATCATTTGAAGCCCACATTGTATCGTGATAAATCTGGTAAAAACACATATGGTCATCCTAATCAAACTGTAATTTCTGTGACACCACATTGGACGCCCAGATTGGCCAGGGGAAAACGTGGCCGCGGTTCAGACAAGCGTGGGTTGACCACATTGGACGCCCAGCTTGGGCAGGGTGACTTCCAGAAATATATAATACCGCATAATCTACTAGAGTGAGGCAGTCCAGGTTTTTACCTTGTGAGGAAGAGATCAAACCCAAAAACGCATAGCCTAATACACGTGTTTATTCAGAGTGGATGATAATTCAGTTCCGTGATTAATTGTGTTCTTAAAGGATTTTGCGAAGGGAAAAGAAGGTTAGTAGATCTTATACTTATTAATACATTTTCTTAATTTTGTTTATTTTAACCTCACAGCTAAAATGTGCGGAAGATAAAGTTTCAAATAATTCTTGGCATAACTGATTAATAAAATCAGAAGATTTTCATAGAAGATGATAGGATGATAGAAGGTAATTAATAGTTCATATTTCACCTTTATCATCATCACAGTCTCCCATATGCACACACTCTCATGCACAAGATATTTAACATCATTAGAATTGAACTCAGAGAGAGGGAGATGAATAATGAGCAGTAGTTTAAATGAAAGTCAACCAGTGATGTTAAATGTGAAAAACTTACGAAGACTTTTGTGTGTCTTCAGTTCATCAGAAGTCTGAGTCTACACGCAACGTGTCTGACGTCTAACCAGAAATAAGTTATCAAAAACGGACATTTGGCTAGCAGAATTCGCCATAGGACATCTTTCATTCCTCAATTTAAAAGGAATATTGTCTCACCCACAAGTCATAAGGTGGACGCAGCATTTTTCGTCACCATATACTGCTTGCTCACAAGTTCAATACAGAGTTATCACAAGTTCAATACATCGTTATCACAAGTTCAATACAGAGTCATCATAAACTCTAATCACTCGAAAGATCATTATTATCTGAAGTCAAGCAAAAGAGCTCAAAAGAGGAATCGCATATTTATACCACGTGCAACACACTCTTAAGCGCATTTTATGAAGCAGACTCGAAAGTATATGAATCACGACTACATACGCAAGATTATGAGTCTACATATCACTAACATTTCGTGAAGATATCCAGTCTGACCAGTACCGTCGGGAGATTAGACCACAGACCTTTTGTTCATATGACAACTATTAACTGTTGATCCACACTACAGAGATATACTCAAACAGTGAAGGAATATACATAAATATCTCGTCAGCGTTCTCCGTACGACAACAGTATTCATCAGAACGTCCTCGACTTAGAGATACCCCATTCGACATAACGTATAACAACTTGGGACATTTTATGCATACATGTGAATCCTCATATCTAGGAGAAGCATTTAGAGACACATGGACTGTGTAGAGTACTCACCATTTTGGTAACACGTATCATATCACATCATCATTTCACTCTACACCAGTTCATCCTTAATTAACTATTACTTAATTAACTGTAATTTTATTATCTCATCTGTGTGTTTTGTGTGAATCGTCTTTCACCATCATCACGTTCTAACCATTACTAACCCTATATGTGTGGATATTTCATTAATAAACCCAACGATCAGTTGATCATTATCAAGAGTTTGTTAATGTATCACTCGTGCTGTCGGTGTTACATATTCACCTATAGGAACCTTTCTCTACTCAGATGAGGTTTGGGGCTTTTTCTTTACGGGATCTAAGGGCAGAAGCTAAGGTCGTGGGGAAACAGAACTCTTTCCATAATTTATTAGAAAACACTGTCTAGTGGAAAGCATTCGCATTCCTGTCTTCTTGTCCCTATCTCGAATAGGTCTTTTTTTCTTTCTTAACGAGCCAATTTCTAGAGACCTTATATCTAATATCTCATAGACTATTCCTGGCAAAAACTACTGTCGTAGTTGCCCCAGTGACTCACCACACGACAATTGTGGGCTCGTCTTGGGATTAGTGAACCCGGACTTAGAAGTGTGATAAATCACATTTTCATCCCTGCTTTACAATTGCGATAATTGCAAAATTTGTTGGCATTTCGAGGGATTATCTCCTAGACTGACACTTACTATAATTTGTCTATTTCATAGGGGGGATAATTTATATCTCTAAAGCACGAGTGATACTTTTTAAATTGAGTATCAAACGGACAGAGTAAACACTTTTTGAGAACAGAGGATACTGTAGGGAACTGAAAATTTTTTTTTTTTTTTCAGTAACTGCTGGAGAAACTGTTATCATAAATATTTAGTAAATTTTTCATAGAAACTTCGAGATAATCTGTTAATTAATTTTTCAGAATACGCTGAGTGAGTGATTTTTTAAGAACTATTTGAACTTGATTACTAATTTAAACCTAGCTGGTTTTAAAGAGATAATTACTTGTGCGAGTCTATTAAATTTGTTTGGAGGTCACTGCCAATTTTTCCCTTCGCAAACCCGTACTGCATATCATGGCAGATGCTGCGAAAATTAGAAATAGTTTGATGGAGGCAGGGCGTGAATTCGGGTTAAGTGGAAAAGACCTGATGAAATATGTAAGCGAGGAAACTGATAAACTCCATGAAAGAGAGATGGAAATGCAGAAACTTACAATGGAGAAGGCCGCAGCAGAAGCAGCGGAGCGGAAAGAGAAGGCCGCAGCAGAAGCAGCGGAGCGGAAAGAGAAAGCCGCAGCAGAAGCAGCGGAGCGGAAAGAAGCAGCAGAAGCAGCGGAGCGAAAAGAGAAAGCCGCAGCAGAGCATGCACTTATGATGAAGCAACTGGAAATCCAGGGACAGACCAATCAAATAGAGCTGGCAAAAAGTGCAGCGGCTTCCAACTGTGATGGAGGGTACTCACCCCGCTCAGATGGTGTGCCTACTTCGCAACCTGCGCCACCCAATGCCATGAACTTTCCGCTGGAACCTTTTTCAGAAAGGAATGATACCATGGACGCCTTTTTAGACCGCTTTGAACGCTTTGCAACAGGGTTTGGACTTGAAGAACGGAAGTGGAACTTGAAACTTTCCCAGGGCCTAAGAGGAGCCGCCTACGAAGTTTTTAATAAACTTCCGGCCGGAGAGCAAGATGACTACCAGGCATTGAAAAAAGCTCTCTTGGTGAGGTACGAGCTTCATTCAGAGGCTTACCGGAAAAAATTTCGAGGTTCTAGGAAGGATGCAGGAGAGACTTTCTCACAGTTCGCAGCCCGTATTGAAGACTACCTAGTGAAGTGGTGTACACTGGGAAACTTTGCCGAGAACTATGACGGGTTGAAAGAGCTGATTGTGATAGAGCAACTGAAAGAATCTATGTCGGTGGAAATGCGTAGATTTCTCACTGAAAACGGCGCTGACCGGTTAGAAAATATTCTTACACTGGCAGAGCGATTCCAAAATGCTCTCATGGAGTCTCAAGGAGCCAGAAAGAAGTTTTCGGATCAGGCGCCAAAGCAACCTGCTCGCTCCCAACCAGACCAACAAAGCAAAGGACCACACATCTCGCATAAACAGCACGCAAAACAAGATAACTACAAAGAGCAAAACAAGAAAAATGCTGCGCCACACCAGAGACAGGGAGATAAATGGTGCAAGTACTGTCGCTTGAACAATCACAACACTAATGAGTGCAAGCGCAGACCTCCTCCCCAACATGCTGCCTGTCTGCAGACAAAATCGTCACCCCGGAAGGAGCAGAGAACCGGAAAAACGTTTCTCATCCTCCTGTCATCGAATCAGTCCTCGTAAACGGACAATCTGTGGAGTGCCTTTATGACACAGGACTTGCTTTTGATGCGGTGGTCAGGGCATCTCTTGTCACCCCTGACCAGATAACAGAAGAGAGTGTCGACATCCAAGGTCCGACGAAGGATGTTGCACCCATGACACTGCCAATTGCACTTATCAGAGTGGAATCTCGTTATGTGACAGGAGAGATTCGTGCAGCTATCATGGAAGAACCAATCTACTCTTTAATCTTGGGATGTAGATATGTGTTCCTTGGAGAACCTACTCAACCACTAGTCATGGCGGCCGTACAGACTAGAGGACAGTCAAGAAAAGACGCAGAGCAGGAACCTCCTACCAATATCCTCCCCGAGGAATTGAAGAGGGCCCAAATGGAAGATTCCACACTGGCGCCCTGTTTTAAAAAATTACCTAGAACACACAACCCACCTACCAAGGGAGACTTCTTTATGAAAAATGGATTGATGTATCGCCGAGCTGGAAATGAAGGACAGGAACACAACCAATTAGTAGTTCCTGCAACCTATAGGAACCAGGTGCTTGAGATGGGCCACTCTATCCCATTTAGTGGACACATGGGAATGAGCGCCACGACTCAAAGGATTGCCTGCCACTATTATTGGCCAGGGATCACCGGCGACATTGAACGTTTCGTCAAGTCTTGTCCTCAGTGCCAGAAAGTTGCACCAAAACACTGGACGGCACCCGCGACCCTTGGGGAGATGCCAATCTTGGGCACCCCATTTGAAAGAGTGGCCGTGGATATAATTGGACCTCTGCTGAGAACTAAGAAGAGGAACTCCCATATCCTTACCTTAGTGGACACCTGTTCCATGTGGGGCGAAGCCATAGCCATGCCAGCATGCGACTCAGTGCATGTAGCTGACGCTTTACTGAATATCTTTACTAGATTGGGCTTCCCGCATGAAATTCTCACAGACAACGGGTCACAATTTAGAGGCAAGTTGACAGAGGAGGTGCTTAGAATATTCAAGACTAGGCATATCCATACTTCGCCCTATCACCCCCAAAGTAACGGGCAAGTAGAGCGGTTTAACGGGACGCTCACCTCTATTCTTCGGAAGTTGGCACAGGAGAAGCCAGAAACTTGGGATCAGTATCTTCCTGCCGCATTATTTGCTTATAGGGAAGTACCGCATGCGTCAACTGGAGTTCCTCCGGCCACATTACTCTTCGGAAGACCTATTAAAGGTCCATTAGAAGCATTACTAAGAACATGGACAGATGCCAAGGCAGACGACACTGTCACATCAGCCTTCCAGTACGTCACAGACTTGAAACAACGCCTGAAGACTGGCTGGGAATTAGCCACAGCGAAAGTACGGGAGGCTAGGCGGAAACATGCCAAATATTACAATCGCAATGCGAAGGACCGAGAACTAGCAGTAGGAGAGAAGGTGCTACTTCTTCTGCCAAGTAGCAGTAATAAATTGCAGATTTGCTGGAGGGGACCCTACAAAGTGGCGGAAAAGATTTCTCGCACCAACTATAAAATCGCCGTGAACGGAAAGCAGAAAATTTATCACTTAAATCTGCTTAAGAAGTTTTACGAGCGAGCCCCTGCCGAACCAGCGCACCTCATGACTATGGCCATTGCTATGCAAATGGAAGAAGAGCCATTATCATCCGTAGAGTACCCGGTGAAACAGGAGGAATCACATTTAGATGTGAAAATAAGCTCCACCCTAACGGAAGCCCAGCAAGAAAGTGTGAGGAGATTGATGGAAAACCACGCCGACTCTCTGACAGACAAACCGGGCCGGACAAACCTGATGGAGTTTGACATGGAAGTCACGGATCCTACGCCCGTCCGAATGAGAACCTATCCGATTCCGTATGCCAAGGCGACGGCATTAAAGCAAGAAATTGATTACTTACTTAAGGAAGGCATAATTTCGAAGTCGGAGTCCCCTTACAGTGCGGGAGTGGTGCTGTTACGCAAACCCAGTGGAGAACACCGCCTGTGCATCGACTACCGACAGCTGAATGCGTTAACACAGTTCCAGCCAGAACCGTTACCGGACCAGAACCAGCTATTTACTAAGCTGAGCAGGGCTCGCTATTTTTCAAAGATCGACCTCAGTAAAGGGTACTATCAAATACCGGTAAAAGCTGAGGTGAGGAATCTGTTAGCCTTCAGTACTCCAGATGGACACTTCGAATTTAATGTGATGCCATTTGGACTGAACAATGCTCCTAGTGTCTTCACAAGGATGATGCGAAAGTTATTGGATCCTTTGAATCATCCCGCCATCAGCAATTTTATGGATGATATCCTAGTAGCTACTGAATCGTTTGAAGAACATATATCAGCGCTATCCTTGCTGTTTAACAGACTCAGAGAAGCGGGACTAACCGCCCGCCCAACCAAATGTCAAATTGGGTGTGAACAGCTAGAATTCCTAGGACATACTATATCCCATGGGACCATGTTTCCCGAGACTCGAAACGTTGAGAAGCTGAGAAATGCACCGAGACCGTCCACTAAAAGGGATGTCCGGTCATTTGTATCTCTCTGTGGATTCTACCAGAGATATATAAAGGATTTTAATAGCCTCTGTGCGCCGCTTACGTCGCTAACCAAGAAAGGAAACCCAGATAAAGTGACATGGTCAGCAGAATGTGAACATGCATATGCACTCTTAAAAGAGAAACTCACCACAAAACCTATTTTACGGCTTCCGGATTTAACTAGAAAATTCATCTTGCGCACAGATGCCAGTAACATTGGAATCGGGGCTACATTACTACAGCCAGATGACAGAAGCCCCCCAAATCTATTTCCGGTCGCATATGCGAGTCGGAAGTTAAACCGAGCAGAACAAAACTATTCCACAATCGAAAAGGAATGTTTGTCCCTCGTCTGGGGAATACAAAAATTTCAAGCATACCTGTACGGAAGGAAATTTACAATCCAGAGTGATCACCAACCTCTGACCTTCCTCGCCAATTCAAAGAATTTGAATGCTAGACTGATGAGGTGGTCGCTTGTTCTACAACCTTACACGTTCCAAGTGGACTATATCCAAGGAAAACATAACGTAGGAGCGGATTTTTTAAGCCGTCATCCTATGAGGCAGGACGAAGAGCACGGACAAGTAGAGGAAAGGGTGGAAACCGGAGAGAAAAACGAAGATGAGGAAAAGGATTAAAGAATCCCGAGCAAGAAGTCTAAGCTCTCCTGAGTACGATTGACATCACACTTGAGGAGGGGCTATTGTGATAAACGAGCGCAAAGGCCTTATTGCTCCATCTTTTCCTACATTCTTCATACTGTATTTTCTCCGACATTTGCTCTCTCATCTCATATTTGCGATCCACATTTGCTATTTCATTGTTGTGATTACTCGCGACCGGTATCTAGAGAACCACATTTGTTCTTTCATCGGGGGAAATAAAGTCCTTTGATTGAGTCCACATGCCTGACATTATCATTTGAAGCCCACATTGTATCGTGATAAATCTGGTAAAAACACATATGGTCATCCTAATCAAACTGTAATTTCTGTGACACCACATTGGACGCCCAGATTGGCCAGGGGAAAACGTGGCCGCGGTTCAGACAAGCGTGGGTTGACCACATTGGACGCCCAGCTTGGGCAGGGTGACTTCCAGAAATATATAATACCGCATAATCTACTAGAGTGAGGCAGTCCAGGTTTTTACCTTGTGAGGAAGAGATCAAACCCAAAAACGCATAGCCTAATACACGTGTTTATTCAGAGTGGATGATAATTCAGTTCCGTGATTAATTGTGTTCTTAAAGGATTTTGCGAAGGGAAAAGAAGGTTAGTAGATCTTATACTTATTAATACATTTTCTTAATTTTGTTTATTTTAACCTCACAGCTAAAATGTGCGGAAGATAAAGTTTCAAATAATTCTTGGCATAACTGATTAATAAAATCAGAAGATTTTCATAGAAGATGATAGGATGATAGAAGGTAATTAATAGTTCATATTTCACCTTTATCATCATCACAGTCTCCCATATGCACACACTCTCATGCACAAGATATTTAACATCATTAGAATTGAACTCAGAGAGAGGGAGATGAATAATGAGCAGTAGTTTAAATGAAAGTCAACCAGTGATGTTAAATGTGAAAAACTTACGAAGACTTTTGTGTGTCTTCAGTTCATCAGAAGTCTGAGTCTACACGCAACGTGTCTGACGTCTAACCAGAAATAAGTTATCAAAAACGGACATTTGGCTAGCAGAATTCGCCATAGGACATCTTTCATTCCTCAATTTAAAAGGAATATTGTCTCACCCACAAGTCATAAGGTGGACGCAGCATTTTTCGTCACCATATACTGCTTGCTCACAAGTTCAATACAGAGTTATCACAAGTTCAATACATCGTTATCACAAGTTCAATACAGAGTCATCATAAACTCTAATCACTCGAAAGATCATTATTATCTGAAGTCAAGCAAAAGAGCTCAAAAGAGGAATCGCATATTTATACCATGTGCACCACACTCTTAAGCGCATTTTATGAAGCAGACTCGAAAGTATATGAATCACGACTACATACGCAAGATTATGAGTCTACATATCACTAACATTTCGTGAAGATATCCAGTCTGACCAGTACCGTCGGGAGATTAGACCACAGACCTTTTGTTCATATGACAACTATTAACTGTTGATCCACACTACAGAGATATACTCAAACAGTGAAGGAATATACATAAATATCTCGTCAGCGTTCTCCGTACGACAACAGTATTCATCAGAACGTCCTCGACTTAGAGATACCCCATTCGACATAACGTATAACAACTTGGGACATTTTATGCATACATGTGAATCCTCATATCTAGGAGAAGCATTTAGAGACACATGGACTGTGTAGAGTACTCACCATTTTGGTAACACGTATCATATCACATCATCATTTCACTCTACACCAGTTCATCCTTAATTAACTATTACTTAATTAACTGTAATTTTATTATCTCATCTGTGTGTTTTGTGTGAATCGTCTTTCACCATCATCACGTTCTAACCATTACTAACCCTATATGTGTGGATATTTCATTAATAAACCCAACGATCAGTTGATCATTATCAAGAGTTTGTTAATGTATCACTCGTGCTGTCGGTGTTACATATTCACCTATAGGAACCTTTCTCTACTCAGATGAGGTTGGGGGCTTTTTCTTTACGGGATCTAAGGGCAGAAGCTAAGGTCGTGGGGAAACAGAACTCTTTCCATAATTTATTAGAAAACACTGTCTAGTGGAAAGCATTCGCATTTCTGTCTTCTTGTCCCTATCTCGAATAGGTCTTTTTTTCTTTCTTAACGAGCCAATTTCTAGAGACCTTATATCTAATATCTCATAGACTATTCCTGGCAAAAACTACTGTCGTAGTTGCCCCAGTGACTCACCACACGACACGAGGCTTGTTCTAGTCTTGACTGCGAAGTTACTGAGTGATAATGAAATCTAGCTCATTCTAGCATATATGAAAACCCAGACAAAGAGATGAACGTTTATTATCCAAAACCGAAATAATTTCCCCTTTCTCATAACAACTACGTAACAAGAAGAGGCTGTCGTAAACTGCCACTTTCTGCGTGTCAGTTGCGAAATCTCAGACAACCTGTCTCCAATGCAGGGCAGTTTCCACACTACAGCTGACCATGGCCCACAGTGAGCGCCGTGTCAGTTTGGGATTTTTCAGACAAATGTCTGAATACTGACCGGTGCAGATGTAAAGTATCACACCTCACCGGGACTTATGCCGAGAAGAAGCTCGCGCGCTCGGTGAGAATGTAGACGATTGTCTACGCCCTATGTTCAGCGAACCGACTTATCACGCCTTCTGACGCCCTGACATCTACGTAATATCGTCCTAGCGCGATTCTCAGTTTTGAGAAAGAAACAGGTAAAGTTTAAAAATACTGAAGAAAATATTTTTCGCAACCAAGTGATGCGAAAAATACAGGAAAAACAAGTATGGAAAGAATATAAATGAAAGGATTAGGGTGAGAGAATAGGAAGAAGATGTAGGTAATTTAATGACATAAAGACCTACGTGACATACAGCAAATGGTCTTTTCAGGTCGTACCCCAAATAGTTGGGTCGCCTCGTGCTGGTACCACAAACTTTAGATGGAATAGAAGAACAAATTCCACTGCTAAGTCTTTGTTTTCCTGATGTTAATCAGGCGCTTTTCCGCTGTTCGTTAGCCGTTTGTTTTCGCAGATTTTTTACTCTCCCTGGGCGTATATGGAATCATTCAGGGCATGTGATGAAAAATCACCAGTATGTCAGCTAATTTAATGAAAAATTTGTGACTGGACAGCGAAAGTGGCTTGTGCCTGAAAGAACATATTAAGTTTACATACATTCACAAAATAAAACTATGCACAGGTTGATGTAATCATCACTCACTCCCTGCTCCATTCGGAGTCTGGGGTTACCTCTGCTTTTAGTTCTTCCATGAGAACTAGCATGAAGCAATCACCAGTGCTTGCTGTGGTGGTTCATGAATGTATCCTTTTCACATGCTGAGGTTGCCAGCCTAGTATGAATCTTTAACATTACAAGAATAAACATGTCAAATTCACAGCATAAAATTTATGTTTACAACTTACCCCAATAGGGATGATAGATTTCTTGCTCAGTAGAATAGTCTTGGCAACTTAACACAAATGCCTCGAACACGCATCTGGAGTATTATTTCTATTTCAGAATCCCTCTGTGATTTGCGAATGGTCCTGTAGAATTCCGGGTTCTGTATTAATATTGGTGAGTTTTCTACTGATGTACAGAGATGCGCTTAATACGCTTTTGTGTGTCCAGTCCTATCAGTTCAGAATCCAACTCTATTCTTTTCTGTGGCAAGGTTCGAGTTGTCTATGTTGACGATTTCTGGAATGCAGTGCCGTATGTCACACTTTTTCTAAGTTATATCGTAGGTTCCCGGCCCACGCTTCCACCTGGCGTTTTTTTACAATCTCCCAAACAACGTGACGATTCGCACCTCAGATGCCAGCCAATACATTCAAAAGTTCATGTTCATTGTTATGACAACTTTTCATCATGTAATATTTTCCATGACTCATGCGTTTTAAAAATTCAAACAGTTATTACCCATGTAGGAGTTGTGATATCCATAACATTTTGTCAAATTTTATTTATATCACACTTATCGCTCACTCTTCAAAATGTCTTCCAATATTGCGTTTATCTATAATCACCTACCCAAGTAATTCAGAAGTCTGATTACATAGTTTATCAGACCCTGCTGACCTCTTGTATCACATGACTTGTCGCAAACCGACTGCCTGCCTAGACAAACCGTGATCTATACAATTAAACCTGTACTGCCAGTCCATTCTGCTGTCGAGTCGGAAGTGCTTATGCAATCTTAAGCAAACACGTCATGCTCGCATTTACCTGGAGTCAATGTGGTATTAACATGTTTAATGATACAATGAATCTCTCAGGGATGGGCAATTGTCTGGCCCTGTCATGCACCGAAGCGTGAAACGTGAACAATGACAGTAGGGAAAAAGGGTAACAATTCTTAGTAGAGGATAGGCACAAACTTAAGTGCATAAAATATGCAGAAATAATAGATAATAACGGTGGTGAGAGGAAATAATGAAAAAGCAAATGAGCCATCATACATCATATCTGTGCATTCTAAGACTCCATTGCTATAACTTCTCATCAAGTATTTTGGTTATAGTTATGAGACAGAAAAGCCTTGCCTCCATCACCCTTCATCTCCCTAAGGAGCATAAGCCTTCAACAAACTTACGCCAAGTTTTCCTGTCCCATGCGATCACCTCAAGGTTTTTTCATCCATGTCTTCCTCATTCCTTTCATGTCTGTCTCCAGTTCACTTCTCCATGTGTTCCACCTTTATTATGTCATCAGCAACATCTAAAACATCATGCTGTTTAGTTACAGCCCACTGACTTCCATTTCTGCTGGTTAATGTCTTTGTTTTCATAATCCAATCTAGAGCCAGTAAGAAGAGAAATAGTGACAACAGGCATTCTTGTCTTACTGTTATCTAATATCATTTTGCAAGTTGTCTAGCATGAATAATTCTGTATAGTGAAGAATTAGAGCATCTGACTGACAAGAGTGGTTAAAGTGCTGGTCTCTCATGGCAAAGCTGCAGGGTTCAATTCACAGTATCGACACGTTTCAGTCTACCCAGCTGTAAATGGGTACCTGACTTTGTAAATGAGTTAAGAAAGGAAAAGGCAGTGAGGAAAGGAACTGGTCACCCTCACTTCTCAATGTTGGACCTAGTATAGCGAAGTCTCTAACATTTCACTCCCCTAAGGCAGTATCTTCTATGGGACTACCCATACCTTTTTTTAGTGCAGAACTGCTTAACAGTGATTGTAAAGAGGGACAGACAGAAGAACAAAGCAAAATACTCTAATACTTCCATGAATAAATAAAAGCTGTGAAAAATATATATCAAAACAAATAATTTTTTTTGTCAAACACAATCACCTATTATGAACTGCTCATTTGAAGCAATCAAGACAATGTGCATACCAGCACAGAAGGCAGATGCTGGAACGTGATTGGCCATGTCTTCAGAAGAAACCCTGAGACCAACATATGAACTCCAGTGCATGGAACCCAGAAAAAAGACGAAAGGAGGCAGACCAAAAACAATCTGGCGGAGAATTTCCAGGGCCAAGATTAAAATCAGGAACCAGAATTAGGGCACTGCAGAAAGGATGGTCACAACTGAGTAAAATGGAGAGAGTTTGCTGCTACCCTGCAAAGATGCCACTAGACATGATGGATTGCTCTGTCAGTTCATGGCTAAGGATCCAAGAAGCAGAAGATAAAAGAAAATACATGTTGGCAGTACCTACCAAAGTTTTAGACATACTGCACATTAGCCATCACGATATGCAAATTCTGTATGTGTATTAAGTATACTGTACTGAGAAGAAAAATGTTTACTGAGAAAACAAATCTAACACAATGACAATACTTTTGATAAAAATGTATTTCTTTAGTACACTTACTAACTTAGCCGTTCCTCTTCTACCGTGATGTGTAGAGAATTGTAAAAGAGAGCGCCATACTATTCTATCGGCTGTCTTCCTCCTGGCTAGGTTCCATTCTAGTCCTCGGCCCTTCAAAGATTGTCTAATGTTGTCCTCCCAGTGGACTTTGGGTCGTCCTGGAGGTCTGGATCCCTGGCTCTTAGTTTCCCATGCTTGCCGTGGTAGCCGATCTTCTCCCATTCTGCAGACATGGCCAAACCATCTTAGTTGGGACTGTTCTACTTGGGTCTGCAGGGGTTGGGTTTTTAGGCCTCGACGTTTTCGTCTGGTTGTGGACCATGTCTCATCTTGTTACTTCAACCACCTTCCTCAGATACCTCATTTCTGAGGTTTGGATCTGGCTTTTGTGGGTTGTAGTCATTGCCCATGACTAGCATCTATATGTCAAGACTGGGACATAGGTGGAGCAATACATAGCGATCTTCGTCTTCATACCCACTTCTCTTTTGCTGAGGAATCCTCAATTTATGGCTTGAATGTCTCAAATCGGCTGCTTTTCAGGTAGCCAACTCTTCTTTGATGCCTGCCTTCCGGTCTATGACAGCTCCAAGGTATTTAAAGTGGTTGACCTGCTCCAGGACCTGTTCTCCCAGTTTAATCTGATGTCTTCTTTCCTCTCGTGATATCACCATAGTTTTTGTTTTCAAGCTGCTTATGATCCTCCCTCTCTTCTTCAGCTCTTCCTTCCAGACTTGCAGGTTGGATTGAAGTGCCTCTGATTTAGCAATCAGGGCAACATCATCAGCAAAAGCCAGCTCTGAAATACAGACCTGTCTCATCTTCCAGTACCCCATTGAATACTTTCCTGTCCTCTCCTTGCATGCCTTGATGACATCGTCACTTTGGTACACCCCCACGTTAATTAAAAAACTTAACTGAGTGTGAGAAAAAAGAGAGAGATAAACACAGAGAGAATTAATTAAATAATGCATTAAAATCTTGAAACTCAGAAACTGCAATCTGACTAAAACAGGCTTATATGTAGAACGGATAATTGCACTTAATACAAATACAGACAACAGTTATAAACAGTCTCATCATTAGAAAATGCCTTTATTATTATTGTGTAGTAGCTAATGTTGTTTAATATAAAATGAGTTGATGTAACCATACACTGTACATAAATTACCCAGTTAATTCTTATTTACTGCGTATCATCTCAGTCATATGTTAACAGTCCTTATTTCAGAATTAAATATGTCTTAAAAAATCATATTAAACACTTAGGAAATTTAATACAACCTGCCTAAGGAAAATTCTTTGAATTTTCTGGCTGAACACCATCACCAACCAAGAACTGCTAACTTGGAGGCACCAAGAAAAGCGCACCATCATAACATAGATGCTGGAACTGGATTGGCCATATCCTCAGAAAAGATCCTGACACCATCACCAGAACTACCATGCTATGGACTCCAGAAGGAAAGCGAAAGCGAGGCCGACAAAAAGTTACCTGGCAAAGAACTGTGGAGGCAAAGATGCAAAGCACGAACCAGAGCTGGGGGCACCACATGAAGGACGGCTGCCAACCGAGCAAGATGGAGGGAATTTGTTGCTGCCCTACAAGGCACCACCGGGCATGATTGCTCTATCAGCCAGTGGCCAAGGACCAAAGAAGAAGAAATGTAATGAATACTGACAGTGTCATTAAATGTCTGTATTTTTTTTATAAACAATTTTTCTACCCTCCTTTGTCCTACGTCTTAGGTGATTGATCAATGTGTTATTGTTTGTTTCCACATCGGTTCATCTTGTGCCGTTATCTGCGTCTCAGCAGAGATCTTTCCTGTTCATTTCTGACTATTTTCTGCCTAGCTTCCTTTTCTTGTCCATTTAATTAAAGTACTGGACAACTGATTAGATCTTAACGTGGTAATACCATAAAGTCTGCATAGTTTTATGATTGTTAGTAGATCCTTAGCAGCATTATGTGGCAGAGTGCTTGCTTATCAAGGTAAGAGACCAGGTTCAAAACCAGGTCACATGATGCTCCAGTCTACTCTGCTTTAAAAATGGGGGCTTGCTTTTGAGTTATGGAGGGCAAAGGTTGCGAGGAAGGAAACTGTTTACCTCATCTTATAAAGCTGAGACCTCATGCAGGTGAAGTCTTTTAAAATGTACTAGTCTCCATTTAGCATTGATTATGGTACTACTTCCATTCATTCCAAATTCAGTAGTCTTTTGGAATTTCTTCTTCTTCTTCCGTCCTTAGCCATCGACCGGCAAAGCAGTCAGTGGCCATTACGCCTAGTGGCGTCTTAAGGGCAACAACGAATAGATTTTCTTTGCCGTTGTTCCCATCACGCCTAATGGTGTCTTTAGGGCAACGACAAATCAATCCGTTTGCTGTTGTTTCCGTAATCAAAGTGACTGGCAAACGGGTGATCAGCCCGTTGGGTTTTGGAATTTAGTTGTCTGTATTTCTCTTGAAATAAGCTGTGTTTTTGTTGTTGTTCAGGAAACTAATCAATTAAATAAAGATCCTTGTCTACATTGACTAGCCACCACACTTTTTATTCACGTCTTCTCTCTGCTTTATTTTTCCACCTGTCTCTGGATATGAAGTTCAATATTTAGTTCTGTTTTGGTGTATTTTTTTTTCTTATTTTCTCCACAGGTTTCATTGAATAGATACTCAGAATCTGCATTTCCTATACTGAATTTACGAATTAGTTCCCATACGTTGCATCTTACAGGACATCAATACTGGAACTAGGAAATTGCAGTATCATTTATCTTTTTGTTCTATGACTAGTCTTTCCTCATCCCTGCAGGTTTGATGTCACACTGACAAGCTATGCTACAGCTTAGCTCAATGATTTTGCACGCTGTAGTGTAAGAAATCATCACCAACAGTAGCACAAAACAATGTCTTAAGGCAATGCCTTTGGTAAATTATTAAATTAAAAGATTTGCTGCGAGAAAAATCTGCTTATTCTATAAAATGTCATGAGAATTAATGTGGCATTTATTTAGACTTGAGGTAAACTGCTGTGAAGATATAGTTTCCCTCTTCACTCTATAAAAATTATACACTAAATATGTTGTCATACTGATGTAAACTTGTAAAAGTATTTTCAAGTGTCAGATTAAGCCCCTCCCACCGCTTTGGTTTTAATCCAAAACACAAACATGTTTTTTTCTTTCAGACTCCTATGTGTTGTGTGTCATAAACCGAATGCTCAGTTCTCATAGTTAACTCCTTAAGTTTGAATGACTGTTATCTCTTGTTAACTGTCAAATATTTAGCATGACAGAAATGAGACCTTCAGAAGCCTTTATTTTACTAAATGCTGAGATACGGAGGCAACATTTTTTTTCTTAAGTTTTAGAGTAAATATAAACGTTTGAATACATTCAAAATTCAATACTTCTGTTTCAATTCAAATTTATTATAAGCTTAACGCAGAAAATTCAGTGCATAAGAGATACATCAATGTATTCTGAATATACAAATCAAACTAAACAGTGTAGAGCCGTTTGCTTTGTAACTTTTAAAAAAAAAATGGTTTCTTCCTTGTTTTGCCCTGAGTAAAGTCTGATTTGTCAATGTGTTGTCTACTTTATTCTTATGATCAACTATTAATAATGTGTGTGTGTGTGCTAAATTTAACATTTTTAACTGAAACCCAGAAGCTAGTTTTTTTAACATTTATTTAATTCTTTTGGATCTTTCAGATGTTGAATTACATTTTTGGCAAACTCATCTTCAAACCAACAGCCCATGCTACACCTGAGTTTGTAATCTGAGCATGTTTCTCTCCTGATTTCCCCCCTCCCCCCATGAAAAAAACATTTTTTTTTTTTTAAAGACAGTTGTACAAGTATACACAGAACAAGATTTTGAAAGCACTCTACATGAAATACTGCTATGTTCAATAACAGGTCACAAGAAATATTACTTCCACAGTTTAAAGCAAATAACAGGATATTATTATTATTATAAAACATGATGGAAGAATTTACCAAAAACAAAAAGTGAAATAATGTACTATTGATGTAAAACAGAGTAAAATTATTTACACATGTTTAAAATGTACAGGTTTTATATTATATGTAAATATGTATAATTAATTATATGCCACAGCATGAGAAAGTTTCACAAATGTCAAAATTTCAAAAACATGCAAAATAAATATGAACTGAAGCAACTAATAAAATATTCAATGACCTTACTTCCCCCTTCTACAACTTCAAATGCCGTTTCAAAAAGAAAACAAAATATTTATATATAATAAACACACCAAACAACGTTCTGTCCTCAGAAATAACATTGCTAAACTAAAAGTGTAACAGCAGTGACTGTACCAGTGGAGGCACAAGGTATAAATTTTCCAGAGCAATCTGTTCCTCACATAACTACCAAGAAACTGGCCAAGACTATGTATATTAAAATGTGTAACTGAAGATCCACAATGAAACTTTATGGATACTAAAGCCCCGCATACACTGGTTAAGAGGTTTTTCCTTCACCTTTTCTGGACACACAGATTTAAAAAACTGTACACACACGCAGATTAAACCATCACCAACTTCAGGAAATCAGCAGCTAAAGACTGCCAAACTATATCACGCATGAAATGGTGCCAAATCATTCTTTCACATTTTTCACAAAAAAAAAAAAAAAAAGCATCTCATAACTCAGTTATACAATATACAAATACCTACCAAACAACAAGTTTACTATCCAGGAATGCCATAGTAACAGCAAAAAGGATGTAAACTATGACCTGGTTCAATCATTAGACAAGAGTTATATGACTATTAAATAGGTGAGTGATGTGATGTAAACATTTTCAAGTTAGATAAAAGCTCAAAACATCAAACAGACAATGAGCATGACACCATAAGACATATATCGTAACAGGCTTAAGTGTAAAGAACTGGCTCAAACCAGTGTAAATAAGCAAAAACATTTCAACAGTTTATATATCAGCTGTATACTTTTGAGAGTTGAATCTGTTATACCTCATGCAGAAACAATGTATTTGTAAAATGGCAATTATAAAATTAGAAATTACCTACAAGATCACTATACCTGCGTCAACTCTGACAAGTTGTGCACAGTGAGAACATTTCATTTAAGCTGGTGAGATGTTAGGGAGACAGGCTCACAAAATGCTGCATTTTGGCTTCTTCTTTGGCTTTGGTTTTGGGCACAGCACAGCACGTATAGCCTCATCAAATACATTCTTCAGGCCTTTCTGTGTGAGAGCCGAGCATTCAAGGTATTTAACAGCACCAATCTCTTTAGCCATTGCTAGACCTTGTGGGTATGTAATGGGAGACAGCTTCTTCTCACGGAGTTTCTCAACTGTCTCCTTATCTTCCCTCAAATCAAGCTTGGTGCCAACCAAGATTATAGGTGTGTTAGGACAGTGGTGACTGACCTCTGGAAACCACTATCAAGAAATGGAAAAAATAAACATAATCATCACAATGTACATTACAAAATAACAAATGAACTAACAGATACAGTAGTTGATGACTTAGACTACAGAGTAGTTAGATGATGATATGAAAGTAATGAAAAATGAAGTAAATTTATTAAAACAGGAAAAAACATTCCATGAACAAGGTGACCTGAGTATAAAAAGGTGGTCATTTGTGTAACTTAGCTGTATAAAATCAAGTTTACCCTGTTTCCAAAAAACTGATTTATAACAAAGGTCAGGCAGAAGTTATCAATAGGGCATACCAAATGGATATGTGCAAACACTAGAACAAATGAAAGAAAGCTCAGCCTGTCAAGGGTTAATATATCAATTGTGTCATACCTTAGCTCGAACATTCTCAAAGCTGGTGGGACTTATGAGGGAGAAACAGATAAGAAACACATCCTGTGGAGAAAAACAAATCTTTATGGCATCATCAATCATTTCAAATGAATCTGTCTGGCTCAAAAAACTTAATGTGGGTCTCTGGCTCTAAATATTCAGTATTGTCTCAGAATCTCTGTATTTAAATTCTTTTTTTTTTTTTTTTTTCATGAGATTCTGTTCAAAGTTCACATTCAAACGCATCCAGTCACTTTATAACTGTATTAATTAGTGTCAAATTTCCGTTTCACAACAAGCATGAGCCAGACATGACATTTCACAATTTGACTTATGTTTGGATCTCTAAATATTTAAGTATCTTTCATCCTTAGGATTACTGATCTTTAAGATAATTTTGTCAGTCTGATTTTTCTAGGATGTGCTGATGTCAATGTGGAAAAAACAGAAAAATAATAAGACAGACTGAATGAACATAGCCAACAAGTGGAACTGAACATCAACCTGAAGACTGAGGTAATGACACTACATGTAATAAATCATAAGCCCATTAAAATAAGGTATCAAAAGCTGCAACAAACAAATACATTTACATATCTAGAAAGCATAGTAACACTAGAAGGCAGAACAAGCAAAGACATCAGTAACAGAATGAATAATGCCAGAACAGCCTTCGCCAACCTAAACAAAATTTGGAAATCTTCTCAGTACAGCACAAATACCAAATTAATATTATACAAGAGTTGTGTATTTTCTGCACACTTGTACGGTGCAGAGTGCTGGAGAGTAACAGAAAAGGAAATGTCCAAATTATCCTCCTTCCACACAACCTGCCAAAGGAAAATTCTTTGAATTTTTTGACCAAATACCATCTCCAACCAGGAACTGCTTACACAGTGCAGCAAAAAAGATACGCAGACAATCATTGCAGGCAGACGCTGGAACTGGGTTGGCTATATCCTCAGAAAAGGCCCTGACACCATCTAAAGAACAGCTATGCTCTAGACTTCAGAAGGACAGTGAAAAAGAGGAAGACCAAAGACAACCTGGCGGAGAACTGTGGTGTCCGAGATGCAAAGCATGAACCAGAGTCTGGGCACTGCACGAAGGATGGCCACAGACAGAGCAAAGTGGGGACAGTTTGTTGCTGTCCTACAAGACGCCACTACGCGTGATGGCCACTGACTGCTTTGTCAGTCAGGGGTCAAGGATTCAATTAAAAAGAAGAGAAATTTATACAATATGTTTCAGAAAGTACATTATATTTTAGGGACTGAAAACAAAAAGGTTTTAGTGGTATTGGCAAAGCATATGACAAAGAAGCGATACCTACAGTTTGTGGGTATGATAGAGGTCGTAGTCTGTCATAGTCCTCTTGTCCAGCTGTGTCCCATAATCCAAGGTTAATAGGTTTGCCATCCACCATTACATTGGCAGAGTAGTTGTCGAATCTGTTATGCGATGACAATTAAAGCTTATGAAAATACATCTAATACAATAAAAAAAATTCTCCAATCATCAACAGTTCTATGCCTACAGTACACATACAGTAAAAAAAACTTAGTACGGCTACATTTCATTCTGTGACATCTAACTTTGATTTTATTGATGGATTATCACTTTCAATTGCTTCTGCTACCAATGAATAAGATTACTCTGTGATAAATGCAACAGTTTTCAATGATTATTTCTTCTGTATTTGCATAGTAAATTAAAGTTCAAGAAGCGACTTAATTTCTAGATTAAAATATTGAAATTTACAATATGAAATGTATCACTTGCATCCTGATAGGATGTGCAGTACAGGAAACAGTAACTGATATGGTTACTGCAGTAAAACTGTGATACAACAAAGTAATGTATTACAAAAAAATGTGTAAATATCAGCCTGACAATGATAAATTTGACAGTTAACATAATTACGTCATAACCAAGGTGATGTTTACTAACATTGCAGGAACATATATTACAAAAGCTCAAATTTTATTAACATTACTCTAGCAAACCATAATCACTCCAAATGACATTTTGTGCAACTACAGAAAGCCTCAGGTTACACTGGTACAAACAAGCCCAGAAGACCCATTAATCATTCATTCTGATTAAATTTCAAATAATTTCTACTACTGTAGCAATTTCCGTTCATTACTTATGAACGTAGCAAACTAGTTCTGACATGGGTAAACAGCAGACATATGCTGGTCGCAAGTGATGCTAACACGTAGGAACATATTATTTTAACTTTTGTTCACTGTTGTCTTGCGTAGGGTAGAGATACTATAATATTAACATTTTTGCAGGCTGAATAGTCTGTATTTTGCAATTCAGTGTTTTTTTTTTTTTTTTGCTACACTGCCATCATTAAAATGCTTTAAGCATTTTTCAGTAAAATACATACTATAAAGCATTGTTTTTCTGATCTTTTATTAACAGATACATTTCCACATTTACTGGGACGCATGTTCCAATATATGTACAGAATCGAGTTACAAACACCTTTAAGAAAAGAACTTGTTTCATAACCCAAGACCTTACTGTATACCAAAATTACAATACAATGAATAATGATCAACTTGAACTACCCATCAATGAGGTGTGGCAATTCAAATTCAAAACACAACAGCTTACAAGAGGAGAGTGAGGATTTCATAAACTCAACAAAGCTTCTGGCAGGGCCGTAGATAGGACTTAATAAAGTGGGGGTTTTAATATAAAAAAAATTTTTTAATGCACTATTTTGGTACCGGCAGAGTATAATTTCTCCCCCCTTCATATCTACGGCCCTACTTCTGGGTACATTTAGACTGTGGAGTGTATATTTATCACTAAAAAGGTCACCAATATCTTCTTGCTATAATGATGGTATGTTAATACTTACACAGTTGGAATGTATTCTCCAGGGAAGGCATTTGTTGTATAACTTATCAACAGACAAGTCTTACCAACAGCACTGCGGATTAAAGTTCAGAATGCATATAAAAACAAACTTTCCTAATATTCTGTAATGACAAGATGAATGAAAACATGAGAAGTCTTACAAGGACACAAGAAAAAATACAGCTCAGGTTATGACAGTGAAGTTTTCATCAGGAACAGGACATGAAAACAGTACAGAAAGAAAGTGTAAGCTATGCACAAAAATAAAACTAATTCCAAATTAAACTAAAGCCATATCCACTCACTGCAGTGGTGGCTCTAGCCCTGGAAACTGCAAAAAAGGAATATTAGGAAGAAGTTATATTTTCCTATGTGTTATTTAACTACATGTAGAGAGATAAAGCAAGTGATCTTCATTTAGAGTAAATTATAACACAAAGAAATAACACTGGATACCAAAAAGAGAAAAAACAAAAAACATCACGCACTCCAATTTTCTATCCTGCATAAGTATTTGTAGGAATTTAATTTGCTGGATGGTTTTTCAATGACGAATCAATTATCCACATGCATTTTTCTACCTCTATTTTAAATCAAAATTCCAGCTAACAAAAAACTTTCCCCCAATTTTAAATGAACATACTTTTTTCTTTCTGTATACAGCAAGTATGTTTCAATGTAATGTGCCAGTCCCAACATATTTAATTTCATATTACTTGCTTCCACAATTATATCTCACCTTCCTTCTTGATACAGTGTTCTAACATTCCATGTTCTTAATTCTTTGATAGATTCTTCCAGATTCAGGTAGATTTTCTCAGACCAGTTTTTAGTTCTCCATACTCAGTACTACCTCATCATGTAAAACAAATTGCCAAAGAAACTCATACACCTTTCAGTTGCCTGGCAAATGATTAAGGCATTGAGTAGCCACACCTGAGTGGCCCAATATCATTTATTCTCCCTGCAGTGAAACATGCTGAGAACCCAACATTGCACACCAAGCTTGGGGGAGGAACTTGAACCCCAGACTGAACTCCAGCTTTCACCTGGTTAAGCTGCTTGCAAGAGGATCTTACAATGAATAGATTAAAGGCATGGGGATCTGCTCTAAACAGGACACTTCCTTGGGAAAGCCAAAAACCCAAGCACAATATTTTAGCCCTGCTTATTAGGAGAGCCCCCACTGATAACAGGGATTGCGCACTATGTCACCCCATTCCCCCTTCTGGCTTGAAACCAGATGTGAGGATCCTTTAGATGCATGCTAAGCCTGGAAAGGAAAAACTCAAGCTCATGACTCCAGCAAGTTTCAGAATGACAAAAAAGCCACAGGAAATCCTACATCTAAAATGAAAATAATGTCAAGGATTATTCAATTTGGCATTGGTTGCAAAAGAGCATCGAACTCAGCACCTTTAGTTAACAATTACTTTTTTCTTTGCTCTATAGTTCTGGATGCAAAGTGGCAAGTCCAGAACTAGTAAAAGGCCCATGTTGCATATCCAGATCTCACAACAGGCAATCGTTTATATTATTTCACTTTGTCAGTTCATTTTTCCTTTTGCATTTTTGTTAATTAGGCCTAACTTCTTTACACTGATATTTATTTCTGGTTTGGTATTTTTGTTTGCTTATTTAGTGTTACTTTTTTACTTGTGTTTCGTCTATCCTTTTTCATCTTTCTGTGTTGTTCACCATTTTCTATGTATAATCTACAGTGTCTTCTTTATCTCTTAAGCTGTTTATATGTTTTGTCTGTATCTTCAATATGTGACTGTGGCTGAAGAAGGATAGGGCCTAATCCTCGAAACGTCCCGTTTTTGAGTGTAGAGTTCAATTGTAAAAAAAGGACTACACAAATTTTTACTTTTTGTTGTTGTTGCTTTATCTTCTCGTTTTAGCGCAGCCTCATTTATTAATAACAAGATAACTTAACGGGATTATGACTATCTGTCAGAATATGCCTCTCACTCACTCTTTACTCTACCGGCTGTCATACAAGGAAGTGAAAATTTAGGTGGGCAACTAAACGGGACTATGGAGATGAATTTCATGCACTCTGGGCCATATTCTTGATACATAATCCTTACGTACTAAGTGACGTGTGATAACTACTTACCCATCTCCTACTACTACACACTTGATCGCTTGCATATCTGTATAGTAAATAAGCAATCAAGTGTCAGAACTACAAACTGTTGACCAAATATCCAACAAGTGGAGCAAAAATGGCTCCAACCAGAAATCTCACAGGCCTAGCAGGGATGTTCTAAAATTAGAATGTCTGAAAATAGGCGTGGCTCATGCTGCTTACAACTTAACGAAATATTCAAGTGGTGCAGTTATATATTAAGCTCGTTAAAAAATTATGTTATTTGGAGAAGACGTGATTATTGGCCTACACTTTGATAAAGTTAAAGTGATTTCTGTCTTAGAAATTTAGACAGGGTTATTCGAGCTTGCTTTTGTTGTAACAGGTATTGGCGGCAATGTTGCCAACTTAGAAAATTATTTGTTAGTAGACGATGTTCACAAAGTAGCTAGATTGATCCTTTAAAACTTGATCCTTGACTTTAAACTGGTAAGAATCGTGCCTGTGAGAAAAACAGAGATGCTAAAAAGAGGCCATTACATAATTTTACTCGCGCGTTTATTCCACCCAACCACAAATATTGCACGAAGTGCAGTAACCCATGTAGTCCCCCCCCCCCCTTTTTTTTAAAAATTACAAGTATCCCGTTCAACCCTTGATGAGTTATAATCATAATATTATGATTTCATGTTCCATTTTTATTTTCTGATCCATATCGCATCTATCCCTTCTTAATCCTGATTGAGTCTGGTTGTATATTTTAGTCTTTTCCAAATAAAACTGTAATTTACTAATACTATGGTTTCTAATATTTTACCTAGATGGGAAGTTAAGGAAATTGGTCTGTATGAACTAGCATCATGATCATCTTTTTCTGGTTTTAGTATTAGAGTAACTACTTCCACTTTCCAGGTATTGGAAATTTTCTCCACATTTTAAATTTTATTAAATAGAGATGTTACAATTCCTAAGGCCCTCTTTGGTATATATTTCAGTATTTCATAGCTTAAGACATGATACCCTGGTGCTTTATTTGTTTTTTCCTGTATTACATTTTCCACGTCCTCCATTGTAATTTCTGCAAAGAAATATGATAACTCTTCTGTATTCTTTGTACTACAGAAAAAAATTAGACCTAAAGGTCTTTTGTATTTGGATATGCGCCCTAATATAACCGACTAGGTTGAACAGGATGCGCCTCGACAAAAGAAGGCAAAAATTTTTATTTTGAAAAGAAAAAAACTCATTACAAAACCCAGTGAAAACGTAACTAACAATACATAATTTTTTATTTTATTTCTTTTGCTCTCATTCTGACTTAGCTTTTTCATGGAGCTAACATTGTGGTATAATCTGGCCAGTACATTTGCTTTTTGAATGTCAGTATATGCTATTACTGAGTTTTTTTTATAGTAGGTATTATTATTTGTTTAGTTCTGCCTTTTGTAGCCTTTAATTTATTCCACATTTCTATAATAGAGTCTTCTTCTTCTTCGTTCACCCTCAGATGTCAACTTGAATAAGTTCAGAGAAAGTAGTGGTCAGCCTGAGGCTGTTGATATCTCGGTAGATTTTCTCCAGGAATGGTACTGGTGATGGTCATATGCGTTTTCTCTGTTCCTCATATGTTGGGCACCTTTGAAGCAGATGTTCGGCAGTCATTTTATCTATAACAGAGTGCATTTTTGGGATTTAGGGTTTGACAGAATTTTATTTCGCAAAATAAAAACTAATACCAACGATATCAGCCAAAGAATCGACCCATCGATTTCTGTCATGATTCAGAGAACATATTCTGAAATCTCAAAAATGACTACAATTTATTTTATTTTTTCCCTTTGCTTAAAATAACTCTTTGTGGGTGCTCAAAAATCAAGAGGTATAAAAAAAAAAATGTAAACTATATTTGTCTTTTACATCGTCATATTTGTGTCTGTGTAATTGAAGTATGCTATGGTCAGCAATAGCCTAGCGATAACATGTGCAATCTATTTGGGATTTCTTGGAGATATCAATGTTTGGGAATCACTGCAGGGCCTTACGCCAGGCAACCATGTCAAAAGTTACTCCAACGAATAAGTACATCGGACAATAGAAGGAACACAAGTAATAGACAGTGTGAAGATTCAAACCCAACCCTTTCAGTTGAGGACTTTAAAAAATTTTGAATGGCAAGACTTTAGTAATCAATATTTCTCAATTAATGTAGACCTGAATCTCATAGTTAGGGTTTTGAGCCTGTGAAGGGTTTTGCTTACTGAAACACTTTTTATGGGGTGTTGAGTTGGCCAGATCCCCCCCCCCTGTCTGTCTGTCTGTCTGTCTGTCTGTCTGTCTGTCTGTCTCTCTCTCTCTCTCTCTCTCTCTCTCTCTCTCTGTTGATCACTTTTATTTAAATTTACGTTGGATTTGTGTATTTGCCACATCTCAAATCTTTTTTATCAGTACATTTTAATCTATTAAGATCTGACCGGCCCTGACCCAGTCGATGTTATATCGTAACTAATAACAATGTAAAATAAGTGGAAATAGCTCCATTGAAGCAAGGGCTTTAAGTAAGTGATACTTGTACGACTGTTGAAGGGTGAGAGACTTCCGGGCAACGCCGGGTAAAGTATGAAGATGATAAATGTTATAGTATTATGTGCGCTGATGAAGGACAAATGAGCATTCGTCGGGCTTACAGGTGGCCGACCAGGCGTGTGGGTGTATAGACATCAGTGAACGCGAATGCATGTAGTTCTAACAAAAAAGTCAATAATAGTCACACACACACACCAACACACATGTAGAAGTCAGCAAAAGGTTATAACTCCTGATCGTTCTACACTGTTTTAATACTCCACAGTCACGAGGACATCACTAAGCACATTGTCACAGGTTACAGTACATAGCAAAATAGGATACGTGTCATGAACACCAAATCCGTAAGTGGTTAAGGACATAATATAAAAATCCAAGCACAACAGCTGCATAAGTACGGCAGCTCATAATGATAAAGTTTCCTGGCCCAAATTATCCCTACATTAAAGGGAACTGCCTATCGCAGTACAATAATCTCTATACCGTCAGACTCAACATAACTCATGGGAGAAAAACACCTTCCCTATAATAATAATCTGTCGACCTTCACAAATCTCCCTCATCGGAGATATCAAACATAACGGCCTATCCATGGCCCGAAAAAATCTTTGACAACGTCCATTCTGCAGAATATATTCAAGCCTTTATATCCACGGCTTTATGAAATCTTAGGAAATATCAAAATCCCTTTCGCCAAAACAATTCTCTATATCGGGACACACTGACCATAATCGTCAGTCCCTTCTCTCAGCTATCTCAGCATTCGACTGTCACGAAAAATTTCCCCGCCTAAAAAACAGCTCAGTAAAAAATTTCATCCCCGCGCAAAAACACCGCTGAGACGTGAGCTGAACTCATCTCGAATATTCGAGAAAAATCGCGATCATAATTCTTTAACCAAACTAGAAGCTACTCAAGGGAGATAAGAACGATCTGTCCTGTACATACAAGTATATTAGCGTTTTAACTCCCCTAGACCAAAACACGACCTTAACAGTAAGGGAAATAATTAACTATAAATATATACTATGTTTCGTATTTGAAGAGACTATGTCAGACGGCGAACTGTGAAGTGCCGATTAAATCTTCATCTTCAAACAACTAGGTTGTTGTTTTTGTTATTGATCCAGCTCTCGCCCTTCGGCCCAATGCCATGTAGTGATATCTGCATGTTTTCGCAAGTTGTTTGGTTTCTCCGTACAAGGCGTTCCCTTATCTGGCCTCTGAGGAAGGAGCATTTTCCTAACATCATCGAGTGCTGGGCACTCAAAGAGGTGATGGTCAACAGTTTCGTAGGGGTAGTTACATAGCTGGCACTCTGGAGAGTGTTGTGGTTGGATTCTGTTCAAGTTCTGTTCTGTTGAGTGGTATATGTTGTGTTCTGAGCCGAAAAAATAATGCTCGGATCCCTCCTTTTAAGATGGCCAATGTTGTCATTAGGATCAGGACCGGCCATATGTCTGTAAATGTCTGTTTCCCATGGCCCATCTGTTCAGCCAAGTTTCTTTGTTTGTTGTTCATATGAGTGATTTCGCTGTTTGGAGAGTTGTTGCTGTGAGTGGTTGTTCTTGTCTTGTTCCCTTTTTTGCTAATCTGTCTGCTGTCATTACCTGGTGTATATGAGTGACCAGTGATCCACTGCAGAACTATTCTGATGACATAGGAAGTGATAAGCTGATCAGCATCCAGGATTAATTTTGCTAATTCAGTTCTGCAATGTCCACTGCCTTCCAAAGCTTGAAGGGCAGACACTGAGAGTAAAAATGACGATGTTTTGAGCCTTTGAGAGAAAGGTATCGAATACAGTCTTCAGATGGTATACGGCTGTTTCCAGTGCAATGATTTCAGTTTCATAGTTGGAGCAAAACTTCCCGCATGCATCAAACAGCTCGTCGGAGGATCCATCTGAATAACATATGTAGACTCCATAACCTGTTTTGATGGTGGCCTTAAATGCAGATCCGTCAGTATAGACATGCGACCATTCTTCAGGGTAGGCACCAATGGTTCGTTGTGATGCACTCATGAAACTGACTGGGTCGGAGAGTTTGGTTGTTCCATCTACTAACTTTATGTGTACTTCTGGTGTTTTTAAGCGAGTATGTGGTGGTAAATTCTTTACTACTTTCTGTAAATCTTGTCTTCTTTCTGGGAGGTGGTATCTATCTTGAATTTCATGGACATGGTGTAAAACTGACCTGTGTTTTATTCTTTGCTTGTGTCCCCAGTTTTCTACAAGGTGTCTATTGGGGTGGTTTCGGTACATTCTCCTTACATCTTTCATAAACTTCTAAAGCAGCTTTATCCTTACGCAACCCAATGGGTTCCACATTTGTATTTCACATGCAGCAGTTGTACTTGATCTCATAGCTCCACTAATTTGTCGAAAGCCATTGCTTTGCACTCTGTCAAGACAGTCTAGGTTTGTCTTGGAGCAGGTTGTAAGCAGTGAGTTATTTAATTCTATCACAGAACGGACATAGCCAAGGTACTGTGATGGGGCCGAAAAGGAGACGCCCGCCCCCTACCTGTTTCTAGGCAGATTATTTTCGATGTGCGCGAAGCATTCTGGGTTGTGAAAAGTCTGAAGTAGAAGATATGTAATGAGGCCACAATAAAGCCTGAGAAATTAATTGTGGTGTATAGTTGTGAATCATATTTGATACTCGTGTGTTATATTAAATAGCTGTAGGTTTTATTTGTGTTTTCGCTATTCCTAAAGCGATAATCGCGTGTGATATTTAAGTAGCCAAGATTAATACGCCCAGCGCGCAGTAACTTGAGTGAGTAGGCTAGGGCTTATAAAAGAGAAAGCGGCCGGCAAGCGGGCCTATGTTGCCACAGCCGCCCAGAGAGAACAGACGAAGTTAGACAGACAGAGCCAAGCTGTAAATGCCTTGAGCACATTAGCATCGGGCACTGTTGGGTGTTTTGTTTAGTTTTGTTTGGTGTTATGTTCCTTGGTTTATTTGTTGAATGTTTGCTTTGTCATTGAATGGGTTATAAAAATAAATATAGCCCCTGCCTCTAGAATCAAGAGTTTTATTGTTGTTCGGGTCGGTGCGAGTGTGACAAGAGAGTGATCACACATCACAATATAATCATCATCATCATCTCGCCCACCCTATCACAATTGGCGTCGTCGGCAGGATAAGGCAGACAGTGACACTGAGCAAACAGCAAGCGAACAAATATTGTAAACACCCAGCAGTGCGGTCCGGCAGCAAGATGGCCGCGAGGAGCACACGTGCTACGAGCAAAGGGGAGCATGAGGATGCAGATCCAACACAAGTGGTCGGGGCATCAGTGGTGCCAACTGAAGGATCAGTAGCAGGTCCACTGCCCCAGACAGGACACGGACAGTACATGTTGGTGTCAACCCACAAGAAAGTGAGAATTTTTGGAGAACGCACAGGGCCAAACGCGGAGGACTATGCAAGGGAGGTTAGAGCTGCGTGGAGGTCCGGCTACATGAGTAAGGAGGATCAAACCGATGTGATACTCGACAGTGTGACCCCAGTTGTCCGCAGGGAGCTGCGGATACAAGTAAGAGACAATGACCCGGAGGCAATGCTTCAGGCCATACTCAGGGTGTATGGAGAATCGAGGAGCACCCAAGAACTAATGGCGCTATTTTATTCAGCGTACCAAGGGCCACGGGAATCGGTGCGTGAGTTTGCCTATAGGCTGCATGAGATATTTGAGCAGGCAGCAGGGGCGCAGGAGAAAGCCAGTGGTGTCAAGCTTGACGAAACAGTGCTAAGGGACCAGTTTGTTGCCAGTCTAAGGGACGACTTGACGCGGAGAATGATGGAGGACAGAGTCCGGCACGACCCTGCAGTATCATTTGTGTCCATAAGAGATGATGCTCTGAGATGGGCTGGGAGTGGTCAAACAGCAAGAGCTGGGATAGCCACAGTCACAGCATCCAACGAAGAAATGGCACCCTGGTCACATGAAGGAAACGCCCTAGTGGAGCAACTCAGAGCAGAGGTCGCACAGCTGAAGCGCCAGATGGCTGAAATGCAAGACAGGCAGAGAAGGCCGGCGAGGGCCATCCGATGCTTTCGGTGCAAAAATTTAGGGCACGTCCAGAGGGAATGCCCACAACAGGCACTAAACTAGACCCCTCTGTGGCTGGGAGTCAGGCTGTGGAAGGGGAGCTTTGTGACTCGAATAGACAGAGTACAGGTAGAGGGGGCAGACAATCACAGGTTGGCATGAGGAAGAATGTAAATGGAAGGGAAGGGCCTGTTTCTCCAAATAATAGGGAGACTGAGATGTTGGTGCGACAAGTGGGGGTCATTAACAGGAGGACCATCTCTAGACGCCACGGGAACAGCCGCAGGTACAGAAGTAGAAGGAAACGTCATTTGTGGAATGGCAGCCAGAGAATCAGGTGCTATAACTGCGCTGATTTTGGGAATCATATAGCTGCCAGGTATCCATGTGGTCCTCTACCTAGAAGATGTTTCCAATGCAAGTCAGCACAACATTTAGTGGCGAGCTGTCCGTTTGGTAACTCTGCGGCTAGGGCATCACACAAAGTGGAGCGCAGGCAGAAGGACCGCCACTCAGAAGGAAGGTTAGAAATTCAACCATCACAGGAAATGTCGACCAGCAGCGGACCAAATCCCCAGGAGCTTGAAGAAAGAAACGTGAAGGGAGAGCACCAAGAAAACCGGATCAAGATGGTAGGAGGTCGGCCTGAAGGAGTAGTGCTGATGGAAGGGAAAGAGGTAAATTGTGTGTTTGACACAGGTTCACAGGTGTCTACCATCACAGAGCAATGTTTCAGGGAGATGTTTGGAGGGCTCCCCTTGGATGAGGGTAGATGGGTGCGCCTGACAGCAGCAAATGGTGCCACCATTCCATATATTGGTCACTTAGTGGTGGACATACAAGTTGGGTGCACAGTAGTGAAAAACTGTGGGGTTTATGTTGTCAAGGAAGTACAAGGACCTAGAAACCAGAAGAAAACACCAGGGATCATAGGTACTAATGTCCTTGTGGAAATCCCAAACATACAGAACATACTAAGATGGGACCCTCCAATGGATCAGGGGATGACGCAGAAGTCAGACTCTATAAAAGTATGGGTAGCTGGGAGAAAGCAAACCCACATACCTGCTCGATCGATCAGGGCCATAACAGTCAAATGCAGGAGAGGAGGCCAGTCAGAAAGTACTTTTCTCTTTGAGCCAAACAGAGACTTAGAACACAGAGGGCTGATTATGAGTCATACATTGACTGTTCTTAGAAGTGGGTCCTGTGATATTCATGCCATAAATTTGGGAGATGAGGACTTGTTTTTAGCTCCCGGGACACAAGTAGGAATGCTGACAGAAGCTGGGGTGGACTATAGCACATATTTCAGAGTTGTAGGAGCTCAAGAGGTAGAAATGTCAGCAAGTCCACCATACACGAATCCAGAGCAAGAGATGTGCCCAATTGACCTGACCGGGTTTGAGGGCAGTGAGACTGAGGAGCAGGAAGTAAGAGCATTGTTGAGACGCTATGCCGATCTTTTTGCCACAGATGAGACAGATGTAGGGTACACGGACAGGGTAAAGCACACCATCCCATTAACAGATGACACCCCAGTTAAGCAGCCTTACAGGAGAATACCTCCTGCTTTCTATAAAGAGGTACAGGATCACCTACAAGGATTGCTTGACAAACAAATAATCAAGGAGAGTTGCAGTCCTTGGGCCTCCCCAATAGTTTTGGTCCGGAAGAAAGATGGTCGGCTTAGACTCTGCGTAGACTTCAGGGCACTCAACAGCAAGACGAAGAGGGATGCATACCCTCTACCCCGAGTAGATGAGTACCTGGATGCGTTAGGAGGAGCAAAGATATTCTCATCGCTTGATCTGGCAAGTGGTTACTATCAAGTAGCAATGGACGAGAAAGACCAAGAGAAAACCGCCTTCACTACCCCTTTTGGTCTTTATGAATACACCAGGATGCCTATGGGCTTAGCCAACTCGGCCAGCACCTTTCAACGATTAATGCAGAGCAGTATGCATGATTTAGTGTTCCAGCTGATACTAGTATACCTTGATGACATTTTGGTGTACTCTGCTGACTTCACTAACCATTTGAGCCGACTGGAGAAAGTATTCTCTAAGCTACGCCAGCTAGGGCTGAAGTTGAATGGGGGAAAGTGTAAGCTGTTTAGGACGACAATTGATTTCTTGGGGCATACTATATCAGCAGATGGGATAGGTGCTATGGAAGACAAGGTGAAGGCTGTTCAAGAGGCCCCTGTACCACGTTCCCAGACTGAGTTACGGTCATTCCTGGGATTGGCCAGTTACTACCGCAGATTTGTGCCGGGCTTTGCAAAGATAGCCAAACCGCTACATGATTTAGTAGCTGCGCTCAATCAAGGCATGCAGACTAAAAGACGAAGTAAGTCACCCATAGGAGAGTTGTGGACAGAAGAGTGTGCTATAGCCTTTGAGACACTGAAAAAGGCACTAACCTCCACACCGCTACTAGGGTTCCCTAACTTCTCGCTACCATTTATCCTGGAGGTAGATGCATCATTTTAAGGATTGGGAGCAATTCTCTCGCAAGTACAAGATGGAACAAAGAAAGTCTTGGCATATGCAAGTCGCACACTTCGACCCTCTGAAAGAAACTCAAAAAGCAGTATGAGACTGGAGCTGCTAGGTCTTAAGTGGGCCATGACTGAGAAGTTCAGAGGTTACCTGCTAGGATCACAAGTAGAGGTATTTACAGACAATAGGGGTCTGGCCTTCTGGGAGAAAGCTAAACTGGGAGCTATAGAGCAGAGATGGATGGCCCAGATGGCGATGTTTAACTACACAATCCGACATCGGGCAGCAAGAGCCAATGGAAATGCAGATTGTTTGTCCCGTTTTCCTATTGAAACCGCAGGCGAGGAACTGGAGGATGACGCAGATGTTGCAATAAGTGGCATAACAGCTGAGGTTATAGGAGAGTTTACCCAGATACCATATGAGATAGGGTTGATGACAGCAACAAGCCAGAAAGATATCAGTGAAAGGGTACCGGCCGAATCAACCACAGCACCAGCAACAACTCAAGCATTTCCCACCTATTCGCGTGAGGAATTGATAAATCTCCAGGGAGCGGATGATGTGGTAGCGATGGTTAGGAAGATTGTAAAGGATGGTACCAGACCTGCAGGAAAAGATGCTCGAAAGATCCCCTTGGCTGCAAGGAAACTACTTAATCAGAGTAACCGGCTCGAAGTGACAGATGGGTTGTTATACCGGATAGTGAAGGGATCAGATGGATCCAGCATAAAACAACTGGTAATACCTGAGTCCATGAAACCACGGATACTAGACTCTGCTCACAGGGTGGGCCATCAGGGAAGAGAGCGCATGCTGCAGTTGCTGAGAAGTAGGTGCTTCTGGGTAGGCATCACAGCTGATGTTGACGTCTTTTGTCGCAGATGCAACCGATGTAACGTCGCCAAGGCACCTCAACTGAAGTTTCATGGGCCATCGGGAAACTTGATTGCCTCCAGACCGCTTGAGGTGGTAGCAATGGATTTCACACTGCTAGAGCGGGATTCCAAAGGGTTTGAGAATGTATTAGTGCTGACAGATGTGTTCAGCAAGTACACCATTGCTATACCAACAAGAGACCAAAAAGCAACAACAGTCACCAAGGCCCTGGTGGAAAAGTGGTTCCAGTATCTCGGAGCTCCTCAGAGGATACACTCTGATCAAGGCCGGAACTTTGAGTCAGCGATAGTCGCAGAACTGTGCAAGGTATATGGAGTCCACAAGAGCCGCACTACAGCTTACAATCCTAAAGGCAACGGGCAGTGCGAGCGCTTCAACAAGACGTTGCATGATCTGCTGAGACCCATGACAGCCGACCAGAAGCGAAGGTGGTCTGAGCATCTAGCGGAGGTGGTTATGGTCTACAACTCTACCCCCCACTCTTCGACAGGGTACTCACCATACTACCTCCTCTTCGGCAGAGAGCCGAGGCTTCCTCTAGACTTCATGATAGGCACGCGCCCAGATGAAGAGCCGGAGACAACTGACGAGTGGCTGCAAGGTCACCTAGAGAGGTTGCACATAGCCCACCAAAAAGCTGCAGAGATAATGCAGAAAATGGCCGCTGACAGGAGGGAGAGAAGTAATCATCTTCCAGGCCCCACACCATTGCGAGTGGGTGAAAGAGTGCGGAAAAGAGTGCACTACACTGACAGGGCCAAAATACAAGACGTGTGGTCCAACGACGAATTCATTGTATCGTCAATTCCAGAAGCAAGCGGTGGTCCTTATGTGATAAGGCCAGCAGGCAACGAAGATCTAAAGATGAGGGTTGCGGCGCACGAACTGAGACGAAGTGAGGACAAAGATGATTCTCCGAATCTGGTAGATGCTACACTAGGCCTACCTGAGGCACCAGCTTCGCCAGATGAGACAGATCCTGGGGAGGACGTGCAAAGTCTAATGCCCGAACCAGGCTGGTATGCCCTGCAGCCAATAGAGGGTCCTGCTCCGAGACGATCTGAGAGGTTACAACTGAAGCGCCAGAGGGAGTGATGTTGTCGGGACGACAACAAAATCAGGAGGGAGATATGTGATGGGGCCGAAAAGGAGACGCCAGCCCCCTACCTGTTTCTAGGCAGATTATTTTCGATGTGCGCGAAGCATTCTGGGTTGTGAAAAGTCTGAAGTAGAAGATATGTAATGAGGCCACAATAAAGCCTGAGAAATTAATTGTGGTGTATAGTTGTGAATCATATTTGATACTCGTGTGTTATATTAAATAGCTGTAGGTTTTATTTGTGTTTTCGCTATTCCTAAAGCGATAATCGCGTGTGATATTTAAGTAGCCAAGATTAATACGCCCAGCGCGCAGTAACTTGAGTGAGTAGGCTAGGGCTTATAAAAGGGAAAGCGGCCGGCAAGCGGGCCTATGTTGCCACAGCCGCCCAGAGAGAACAGACGAAGTTAGACAGACAGAACCAAGCTGTAAATGCCTTGAGCACATTAGCATCGGGCACTGTTGGGTGTTTTCTTTTGTTTAGTTTTGTTTGGTGTTATGTTCCTTGGTTTATTTGTTGAATGTTTGCTTTGTCATTGAATGGGTTATAAAAATAAATATAGCCCCTGCCTCTAGAATCAAGAGTTTTATTGTTGTTCGGGTCGGTGCGAGTGTGACAAGAGAGTGATCACACATCACAATATAATCATCATCATCATCTCGCCCACCCTATCACAGTACTGTCACGAAATGGATTTAGGACTAAAGGCTGTCTACATATAGTGACAAGACATTAGTGAGACGAAAGACTGAAATGATAGATTTAGATGAAAAATGACAGTGCAAATGTGAAAGCGAGACCATTGGCTCCGAGGTTGAGAACCGAAGTTAAATCTCCCTCGCCACTTCGGACGTCTTAATTGCTATGGCCTCGACCACCTTTAACTACCCTAAGGGGATAAGGTTCAATTATGATTCACATACACCACGATACAGACAACAGATAGCAACTGTACGTAAATGAAATGACTGGTCCAGACTATAAAGGTTCAAGTTTTATTTACACCTATAAACAAAACTCATATACATGTCAAATACATAAAAATTGCAGTGTAAGCACTCCTGAAAACAAACAAATTCAGGAAAAATTACAAATGGTGTATCATCAAAACCCAACCCTTCACCCACAAGTTTCACCTATATGGAGAGAGAAGGTAAGATTAAATGAAATAAACTACACTGTCCTGGGTGGGGTCTCCGATGCCGAGCCTCCACTCCAAACTCTAATATAAACTCTAAGTACCCAATCAGCTGGATCTACTACGAAGTGTCCACACCAACTCTGCACAGACTTCGTTTCTACACAACCTATCCTGAAAATCTCCCGAACACTGCTACATAGCTAACTGCACCTCTACACTTCAACAGCTGTTCTCTGCTATGATCTTCACAAAACTATGTCTCAGTTCTGTCTTTCTGGTCTACTACCTGTAGACTACACTTCAGCAGCTGTCCTCTGCTCTAAAATCTGTGGAGAGGATTTTGACCCTGTTGCTCCCCACAATTCTTGCAATTGACGACTAGGTTTCACCACTGGCTTATGGAAAAACTACGATTTGGTAGCTGGTTTTGTTGCTACCACTCTGGATTTACCTGCCCGCTCCCTACTCTGGGGTCAGGCCTTCGGCGTTATTATGGCCGGGACGAATCGAAATAAATTTACAACCACACTGGCAACTTGCCGATTTGCGGGTGTAAGAAGATTGAGCATCAGAGCTCTGGATTTTCCACCAAAATCCCTTTCAACTGAAGAATGTCTTCCCTGCCTTGGGAAAACGTATTTTCTTTCGCTCCGTCCGCCACTGGCAAATTAACGCACGACTTTGCGTGTCGGCGAATGCCACAACTTTGCCGTGGGAGAAATTTTGTGGTATCAAAAATTCTGCTCTTCCCCACAAAAAGCCGGTACCTGCTGTTTAGAAAAAAGAACAAAACAACAGCTAAACACACAGTAATAATATATTTCGAATAACAAATAACTCCCTTACTCTTCAACACGTAACTCTCCTCTCTTCACTCTCCCCGAGTCAAAATAAACATTGGCTGACCCAGATCTTCCGTTCTGCGTGACTGGTTACAATCACAACAGTTTTTCACTGAGGCCGAACTGTCTAAAATACTTTGGCCCACTTCTCGCTGACACTGAATGCAGCAAAAATGTTTAACACAAAATAACTAGACCTCTCTAGGAATTCCTAAAATTCCCGTCAATAAATCGTAAATCACATAAAAATGTAATACAAAATAATTTCCTTTAAAATTACTTCTCCCGTCTTTCTGAATACACAGAACAACAAATGCACAATCAATGACATATAACCCTTTTAGATGCTAGCCTATACATCTGCCTAGAAATATTACATAACCCCAGGTTATCAATTAAATCTCAGTAGTTACCAACACGTGTTTACAATTCTTACGACCACGTGCTTCTCTCCCCCTCACCCCTCTGCACATCGTCTCAAATAAATATTCAGTAACCAACGCGTGCTTACCGATTACACCTCTTTCACTCCCGTCCACAGATAGATGTGTAACTATATAAATAACTAGCAGCATTACACTCTCAAAAAATCACAAATACCCATGCTCCCGTCATTCTGTAAATTCATAAATCAGAGATGCGGGTTTCTCTCCCGACCTACTTTGAAATAATACAAAGCACGCCGGTGACATCTCAATACCGCTATTCCTTCAATAAGGAAATAAATGAACCTCTGAAGTTTCTCAAGTCTATCACTAAGATTGAATTGATGGCTCTGGCGTTCAGAATTAATTTAAACTTAAACTTCCCAAGAAACTTAACTGATCGGCCTAGGACTAGACAAAATTAAATAAAGTATCCCGCAAAAATGTATGCTTACCAAATCTCGAATTTTCCCACTGAAAGGCAATCGACAATTTGACTCAGGCACGCGGCTGGCAATTACATTAAGAGGACGAGAATTAAATTACGGCCCTATTTATAATCATCTAACAAACAGCACGCTGACCTCGTGACGTCATATACGCGGCTTTTGTTCCTAGCCCAATGATTTCAAATGCCGTTAGCTCTCAGCCAATCAGAATTGTAAACAATACTGATGCAATCTGTTACTGCTAGACAAAGAAACGGGATATCGTACTCAGCCCTCTACTGCCAACTGAAGCAAAATGGCTGATATATATATATATATATATATATATATATATATATATATATATATATATATATATATATATATATATATATATATATATATAAAATCCCAAAAATGCGTCTAGCCGCATGCCCTCAAATCTTTAAAAAGACAAACTGGTACCAATCTGATCTAGGCTCTAGAGTCTTTCTTCTAGAATAACACTGCCCCAATTCTCTACACCCCAACTCTAAACTCATAAAGAAGAACCATAAAGCAGATGAGATAAAACTCCACCGTTATCTCACTCTGGAAAACGTAAATAATAGAAGGAGAAGAACCATGGAGAAGGATTTTCTGTAATCCCTCCTAGAAAGTGAACAAAAAGGCAAGGAGAAAAAGACATGGGCCATTTGAAAGACAGAATCTCAGTACTTTCGTCACATCACTCCCACCTGTGATAAAGTGGGATTTTATAAATATTTATAGGGGACTTAGTGTACTGACTGAGATCAGCTGTGAATGTATCTGTATCTAATAAGTGTGGTGTATTACAGATGACCTTACTTGCTACCACATTTATACCTCAGTCAGAATTATTCTGGAATATTGTGATGACTACGTTAAATGTCTAGGGTTATGAAAATGATGAAGTGTAAGTCACAACAACAACAGACAGATAAACAGTTTAATTTATTCCACAACACTTTACAACACTGTGACACTCACACACATATAACACTCTATAAGACTATCTTAAATGAGTCAAGTGTTTAAGTTTAAAAATATATGTATTAATTCTTTCAATAATGGGTATCCTGATTCAACTACATAGTGAACCAGGAATCACAATCAAATGTAATTACAAGTATTATGTACACAGTTTATATATATATATATGAACATTGTATAGACATAGTTTATTATTATTATTCTATGTGTGTAATTTGTGCAGTAGTAATATGAGGTAATACTGGTTTTGTTCAAGCTTGGTTGTTGTTTTTCATCATGACTTCAAGTGTTTGATTATCGGGGAAATAGTATTGGGAAAAGTTCACAGTTCCTGTCATTTGAACCAATTAATTGTCCCTCTGTGTTTAATAAAGTGTCAATTTTTGAGGGGGCACATAATGTTGAGCTACTCTGGCCACAGAAGCTTATCTTTCGTGATGGCGGCAGGAAAATACTCCTCTGCTCGATTGCTTCACTGTGTTCTGGAGACACCTCACTGGTCGCTATCTGGACCAAGGAGTATGCTGTCAGCCTCTGGATTCAGCAAAACTCAGACCAGGTGCTGCTTCAGTAACTAGGACCACAGTCCCTGAAACAAGAAGGTTGTACCTCCTACTTCAGATCTAATTTATAATCTATTTCCACACTGAACGCAATACATAACAAACACTGAGTTCAGAGCGGTAGGCCAACTGCTATCTTCATCTGAAACAATTTACACCAGTATACTCCTCCCTAATGGTTACTACGCCTCTGCAATTCCAGCATTATTTCCTTCTAGTCAATAAGATAGGTGTTAGTGTACTATTTGGCAATTCCATGCAGTTTTCTTTTCTCCGACACGTTCTGTTCAGGTTGGAGCACTATCTAGGCCTTGCCTCATGTTCGCTACTGAACCACGCACATATACAGACATAAATTATCAATTTACATTCAATTTTCATTAAAAAGATATCGAATATGTCAAGCTTACCACAATTCATGGAAATAATACACAGATACGTTGACTGGCGATGAATAATGGCACAAATTCCGATCTGCCTCTGTCCCAGACTTTTATTTAGAAAAATATGATCTGGATCTCAACGCACTGTTTCTTAGTAAGTTTATTTTAAAAATGTGGCACTGAACTGACGCTCTTAATTGACTATATTGGCGGTCTAACCAATCGGGCCATGTTTACACAGCTTTTCAAAAAAAGTACCCTTACTACCGTTTCCCCTAACAACAAAGAATTAGTATTTGTAGTCCGACTAATCGTGTTTAGCCTTACATTTACTTCTATCCAATCAAATAGGATTTTACATGGTGGCCCATTTCCCGTAAAATAGTGGTTTCCAAACATGCCACTGTGCGATTATTTTTTGGTGTTGTCTGACACCCTCACTATTTTCTTTTGGCTATAATTTGTTAATTCCTAGACTATTTGCGTAACACTTAACATATTCTTTGTCAGCAAGTCCTAAGGAACCCAAATATATAAGTTTAATGGGGCTAAGGGGCTGCGTTCAAAATGTGCATTTTCTTCTACCTCCCGTTCACTTCGATACGATGTGGTGTCTGGGTACTGTCAGGCTTTCAGACATAAAACAGTATAATGTCATGTTTCCTAATAAGCGTTTTTCAGGTTTTTAAACCTAACTCTCGTATGGGTAGTGTTTTTTATCACGGTCTATTTGAAAAAAAGTTAGTGCTTCTGGCCTTTCGCGCGGGGAGGGTGGCATTAATTGTATATCGCGAGACGCGTGTTAGTGTTGCATGCGTTCCTGCTTTCAGCCCTCCCTCTCTCTATCCTAAGTTCATCTGTCTTTCCGTTTATGTTAACGTAGTGTATAAAATGAAATTAATGGAAGTATTAATTTAGGTCATTACGCAGTGTGCCTAGCTCAAGGTTTTCTTAGAAATACAGTACACGTTTTATTGTAGAAAGCGTGTAGTGATGCAGTAGGCTTTACTATCAACGTGAAACGTTACAATTTGCAGACGAAGTAGAAAACAAGGGGGATTTTTGTACGCCATTGGGACAGCACTGTACTGTTACCATTTCTCTTTCCTTTTATTGAATTTATGTGTTAGGCTTTACATTTACCTTTTAATTTATATATGTGGATTTAGAATGTTTCACGACACCACCTTCGAAGATTGAGCAACGATCTCATTACTGAAATCTCTGTGTTTCACACTGGCCCTTAACTCTGTCTAAAAGCTGTCTGTCAGTTCTCCTTCCTATTCAGTGTTCTTTGACCTTCCTTTCTTGCGTTTCTTCCTTCTTCCTCTCCTTGAACAAGCTCCTATGCTCCGTTGGGAGATTTGATCTCTCTTCTGACCTGTGCTGTCTACCGGTGGGTCTGAACTTTCCCTTGTTATGACCGTCAAAAGGCTGCCTTGGTCAGCTGACGTGACCGGCTGGCGCTGTGGTGGTCTGACGATGGCGACTTCCTCGCTGCGCGTCAGCAGGGTTGTGACTGCTGGTACTGTGCGAGAACGATGCAACGTCTCGGGTTCCTCTGGTGTAGAGCCTCCGATTTCTTGCTGGGTGTCTATTGGATCACGATCGACCTCAATAGCTTCTACCTTTGAAGAAAGGTAGGTAAGATCTGCCCCTGGCAGTGGTTTTGGACTCGCTCTTCCCCTACCAATATGAAGCGGGACAGAGCTCTCCAAAATAGCTCCTTGCGAAGTTATAAGGCAGTTTCCCTCACTAATTCCTGGCCTGGAAAGTTTGTGAGATGCCCGTATAGTTCCAGAGAGTCCTCCGTCTAAAACTCTGGTTCTAAGAAAATTCTCAACCTTGCCCTCCCCTGTGAGAGTTACTGGCGTCAGTTGGAATGTGTCCTGCAGTGACACTTGACGGTTTAAGATCCCGTTAGATCGCGGAGAATCTGAGATAAAGCTCTCAGTGACTGGTTCCAATGTTCCTTGAAACAAATTGGAAAATATAGCCAATTTTTCAGGCTCCTCGTTACAAGAGTCGTTTCCTGTAAACGAGATACGAGAGTTGTGGGGCCCACCTCCGTCTATAGGCAAACGGATACTCAGATCACTGTCCTCCTCCGTTTGAGTAAAGTGCTGGTCGGATGGGGCTCCAGGGCTGGTTGGAACTATATGCTCGCTCAGACCGCTATCTTGTGCCCTATGAAGATGGTGCTGGTCGTTGACATATGTAATACCGCTCTTGTCAGTATGTCCCTCACTTGAGGGAGCTAATACCATCGGGGGCCTAATTCCCGACAACAAAGAGTGTACTTCCTGAATCAGAGGCGTCACCACTGTTTGTCCGTTAGGCTGCACAGGGTTGACAGACGAATTCGCCTCTGCATATAACATACCACTGTCCTGAGAGGCTTCTAACCTCTCCTTAGCACGACAGGGCTGTTCGAGCTCGCTCGGGGCTCCGTGAATTAGGGGTTCTCCTTTTTCACTTATCTGGCCTGCAGTAGGCCCCCCTTGCATCAGCAAGGATTGGTGTGGGCGGGTTCCCCAAAACTAAATATGGGTTGCCGAGAATGAAGTCATAGGCTGGCTGAGCCGTTACAGCTGCCTTGATGGTGCCAGACACGAACTTACATTTCACTTTAATATTGGCTACGGGATAGCACTGTGAAGTCCCTTTCCTTAAAACTCCACCAATATTGACCTTTTCCTTAGTCATCTGCCAGGGCTTTACCAGATGTCGGGCGACTATGCTGGGGTAAGTAAGCCCGCTGTCAAATAAGCATGTAGTCTCAGTCCCGTTCACTTCGGCTGGTCCACTATTGGAGAACAACTTCTCTGACTGGAAGGGTTTCCACTTCTTCCCTTGTTTCACCCTCACAGGCCTTAAACAAGCCACCTGATGAGCGGGTTGTTTGTTTGGGCACCGTGTTGTCCAATGAGAGGTAGTCCGACAGAACCTACAATATCTCTCATTATCTCCCCGGTTCCTGACGGGTTCATGAGAAGTCGGCCCCTGTGTTCTGTTAGGCGGTTGGGAGCGCATGTTATGACTGGGAGGGGGCTCCTTGCGAGACGGCCCTTGCTGTTGGTGAGCTGAAGAGGAAGGCGAATGCGATGAGGATGCTCCTTTGTCCGGGGCTGGCAGGTCAGGGTGTTTTCTTTTCTGGCCCAGTACTTCGGCCTGTGCGTCTGGAACCTTTCTGCAAATAGAATTATCTGGTCCAGTTGCTGGGCGCCCTGCTCCGCCAGGTACTTCCTTAAGTCTGGGGACATGTTTGCCTTAATCTGTTCGCACATGATGAGCTCTTCGAGTCCTTCGAAAGATTTCGCCAGTCCCGACAACTCTTTCCAGCAAGTGAGATAATTCCTCAGCCTCTCGGCGAACTGGGGAAAAACTTTCTCCTTTTTCCAGACGACTTTCCCGAAACATGGTTTGGCACTTCCGGGGAGTCCATTGGAATCGCTGTAACAGGGCGTTACGCAGGGCCTCAAAGTTATTCTGGTCGTCTACTAACATCTTGCTATAGACATCATACACCTGGTTTTTCAGCGACTGAGATAATTTGAGACACCAAAGACTATCATCTAGCCCGTATGCCTTTGCCATTCTTTCGAATTTTTCCAAAAATACCTCAATTTTCTCATTTCCGTTAGGAAAAGAGTCCATCGGAAAATTCATGGCTGCCATCCGGGGGCCTCCATTTCCTGAGGTGTCTATCGCCACTGCTCTGGGGGAATTTCCGTTAGCCGAACTGCCCTCCGAAGATCTATGCTGCAGTTCCAGAGAACGCATGGCAAGTTCGTGCTGTCTCTCGGCTGCCTTTTCCCTTTCCTCAACTTCTGCGGCCCTTTTTCTTTCCTCAACTTCTGCTGCCCTTTTTCTTTCAACTTCTGCTGCCCTTTTTCTTTCTTCAACTTCTGCTGCCCTTTTTCTTTCTTCAACTTCTGCTGCCCTTTCCCTTTCCTCTTTCTGATTATGCCTATCATTTTCTCTGATCATATAGGCCTTAGTTTCCTCTTTGTCCATACCCATGTCCTCAGCAGCCTCACGCCAGGCAGCTCGTAACTTAGCCATATCTGCCATCTTACTTGCGAACTGCTGTAAGCTTGCGAACACAGAAAACTGATAAAGAGAAGAAACAAAAAGGAAGGAACTATCTGTTACCTGCTAGGAATATGCTGTTGCAAAAACCCGCACTCAGACTAGCACCAAGTCTGACTACTAACTACCTGAAAAAAAGTTATAGTTATCCAGCTATCCAAAACCCGAATTTACTTTCCTGTTAAGAAAAAAATTCAATTAGCCATCAATTACCTCCAGGTCATAAACAACCTTACTACCACTATCATCTAAACTAACTGGAACCTGTGGAAAAAACTTATAGCTGGATCAGTCTTAATATAGCTCAGTCTAGGGGATTATTTTTTTAAAAATCTATTTTCCAGAACTTTCTGTAGAGACAATCTATGAGTCTAGAATTGATCCAAACAAAGATGATCCCAAGGACGAACGCCACCCACTTTGTCACGAAATGGATTTAGGACTAAAGGCTGTCTACATATAGTGACAAGGCATTAGTGAGACGAAAGACTGAAATGATAGATTTAGATGAAAAATGACAGTGCAAATGTGAAAGCGAGACCATTGGCTCCGAGGTTGAGAACCGAAGTTAAATCTCCCTCGCCACTTTGGACGTCTTAATTGCTATGGCCTCGACCACCTTTAACTACCCTAAGGGGATAAGGTTCAATTATGATTCACATACACCACGATACAGACAACAGATAGCTACTGTACGTAAATGAAATGACTGGTCCAGACTATAAAGGTTCAAGTTTTATTTACACCTATAAACAAAACTCATATACATGTCAAATACATAAAAATTGCAGTGTAAGCACTCCTGAAAACAAACAAATTCAGGAAAAATTACAAATGGTGTATCATCAAAACCCAACCCTTCACCCACAAGTTTCACCTGTATGGAGAGAGAAGGTAAGATTAAATGAAATAAACTACACTGCCCTGGGTGGGGTCTCCGATGCCGAGCCTCCACTCCAAACTCTAATATAAACTCTAAGTACCCAATCAGCTGGATCTACTACGAAGTGTCCACACCAACTCTGCACAGACTTCGTTTCTACACAACCTATCCTGAAAATCTCCCGAACACTGCTACGTAGCTAACTGCACCTCTACACTTCAACAGCTGTTCTCTGCTATGATCTTCACAAAACTATGTCTCAGTTCTGTCTTTCTGGTCTACTACCTGTAGACTACACTTCAGCAGCTGTCCTCTGCTCTAAAATCTGTGGAGAGGATTTTGACCCTGTTGCTCCCCACAATTCTTGCAATTGACGACTAGGTTTCACCACTGGCTTCTGGAAAAACTACGATTTGGTAGCTGGTTTTGCTGCTACCACTCTGGATTTACCTGCCCGCTCCCTACTCTGGGGTCAGGCCTTCGGCGTTATTATGGCCGGGACGAATCGAAATAAATTTACAACCACGCTGGCAACTTGCCGATTTGCGGGTGTAAGAAGATTGAGCATCAAAGCTCCGGATTTTCCACCAACATTTCTTTCAACTGAAGAATGTCTTCCCTGCCTTGGGAAAACGTATTTTCTTTCGCTCCGTCCGCCACTGGCAAATTAACGCACGACTTTGCGTGTCGGCGAATGCCACAACTTTGCCGTGGGAGAAATTTTGTGGTATCAAAAATTCTGCTCTTCCCCACAAAAAGCCGGTACCTGCTGTTTAGACAAAAGAACAAAACAACAGCTAAACACACAGTAATAATATATTTCGAATAACAAATAACTCCCTTACTCTTCAACACGTAACTCTCCTCTCTTCACTCTCCCCGAGTCAAAATAAACATTGGCTGACCCAGATCTTCCGTTCTGCATGACTGGTTACAATCACAACAGTTTTTCACTGAGGACCGAACTGTCTAAAATACTTTGGCCCACTTCTCGCTGACACTGAATGCAGCAAAAATGTTTAACACAAAATAACTAGACCTCTCTAGGAATTCCTAAAATTCCCGTCAATAAATCGTAAATCACATAAAAATGTAATACAAAATAATTTCCTTTAAAATTACTTCTCCCGTCTTTCTGAATACACAGAACAACAAATGCACAATCAATGACATATAACCCTTTTAGATGCTAGCCTATACATCTGCCTAGAAGTATTACATAACCCCAGGTTATCAATTAAATCTCAGTAGTTACCAACACGTGTTTACAATTCTTACGACCACGTGCTTCTCTCCCCCTCACCCCTCTGCACATCGTCTCAAATAAATATTCAGTAACCAACGCGTGCTTACCGATTACACCTCTTTCACTCCCGTCCACAGATAGATATGTAACTATATAAATAACTAGCAGCATTACACTCTCAAAAAATCACAAATAACCATGCTCCCGTCATTCTGTAAATTCATAAATCAGAGATGCGGGTTTCTCTCCCGACCTACTTTGAAATAATACAAAGCACGCCGGTGACATCTCAATATCGCTATTCATTCAATAAGGAAATAAATGAACCTCTGAAGTTTCTCAAGTCTATCACTAAGATTGAATTGATGGCTCTGGCGTTCAGAATTAATTTAAACTTAAACTTCCCAAGAAACTTAACTGATCGGCCTAGGACTAGACAAAATTAAATAAAGTATCCCGCAAAAATGTATGCTTACCAAATCTCGAATTTTCCCACTGAAAGGCAATCGACAATTTGACTCAGGCACGCGGCTGGCAATTACATTAAGAGGACGAGAATTAAATTACGGCCCTATTTATAATCATCTAACAAACAGCACGCTGACCTCGTGACGTCATATACGCGGCTTTTGTTCCTAGCCCAATGATTTCAAATGCCGTTAGCTCTCAGCCAATCAGAATTGTAAACAATACTGATGCAATCTGTTACTGCTAGACAAAGAAACGGGATATCGTACTCAGCCCTCTACTGCCAATTGAAGCAAAATGGCTGATATATATATATCCGAAAATGCGTCTAGCCGCATGCCCTCAAATCTTTAAAAAGACAAACTGGTACCAATCTGATCTAGGCTCTAGAGTCTTTCTTCTAGAATAACACTGCCCCAATTCTCTACACCCCAACTCTAAACTCATAAAGAAGAACCATAAAGCAGATGAGATAAAACTCCACCGTTATCTCACTCTGGAAAACGTAAATAATAGAAGGAGAAGAACCATGGAGAAGGATTTTCTGTAATCCCTCCTAGAAAGTGAACAAAAAGGCAAGGAGAAAAAGACATGGGCCATTTGAAAGACAGAATCTCAGTACTTTCGTCACAGGTACAAACCTCTCAAAGTATCCTTGTCTGATCCCTGTGTAGTGCCAGCAAGCCACTTCAATCGTTGTAATCGCCTCAGTGGTTTGTTCTTTGTCTTCTCAATATGGTTCTTGAGGAGCTGCCGATCAAGTGTGACTATAAGATACGTGGGATGTTAATCTTTTGTCACTTGGTATTTCTCTAGCCACAGGTTGATAGTCTTCTTGGCTACTTTATGGCTTTTGGTAAAGATAGTGTACATAGTCTTTGTATAGTTGACCTTTAGTTTCCATGTGTGGCAGTACTCATGCAGGCTTCTAAGGTCTGAGCTCCACTTTCAACATTCTCATGACTCTGCCATATTGCCAGGTTATCAGCGTAGAGAGCTTTTTCGGCTTTGATCTGGTCAGCTAAAGTCATTGATATAGATGAGAAATAGGTAAGGTAAGGGTAAAGGATCCCGTTACATGCATATTGAGGCATATTGGGAATACGGTGTTAGGCTGATATTTTCTTGACCATCGGCACACTAGGGGAGATGTGGTCAGCATCACGCCGGCCGCCTTAACCTTCCCAGAGTTGTTCTGGTACCCAATTCATGAGGCTGGGTCGACCCCGGAGCCGTTTGTGGTGTAAAAAATGCCACCTCAACTGGGGATCGAACCATGGACCACCGAGCTAGGAAGCCAGTGCACTAAGCACTGCGCTACCGCGGCTCCAGATGAGAAATAGAGTGCAGCTTAATGATGAGCCTTGTAGGAAGCCCTCCTCTAAGACTTCTTTAGATGAGATTGCATCGTCTTGGGGCCAAGTCTGTTTTTACAGAAAGAGGGTATGGTGTGTTGGTGGTGTGTGAGTAGTGGATTCTTCACCCTAGTCCTTGTGAATTCATTTTTCATGAAAGGAGCGACCATTGCGGTGTCAGTCTCTTGGCCTAGCAAAACCCCTCATACCCTAAGATCGTTGTGCGTGGTGAAGAGCCACACCCTCCTCGAGGTAGTCCTGGTAACTGAGGGTGCGAACCCCCAGGCTAAACAAAACGGACCTAGAGGAGCAAACCTCGATAATAAAACCGGTGCACTACACCGTACACACCCTCTGTGGGCGGGAAGAAGCCAGATGGATACTAAACAAGTTTTAGGAGTGGGAACTTCTTCTTCGTCTTCTTCTTCCTCGTTCGCCCTGAAAAGGACGGTGGTTGCGTTGTGTCTGTTTGCGCCTAAGCTGTGATATTTGCACCTTTCGGTCGACACATCCGACTTCTGCACGGCATTTTTTAGGGACCGGGTTTGCCTTCCCATTTCGATCCGCACTCGCTCAGCCAGCCTGCACTGCTGCAGACTGTTTCCAGGACCACCACGTGGAGGTGGAGTGCGGTCTTGACCAGCTCTGGTTCGCTGGTCCTGACGCAGGCAGTCAAGCTATGAGTCGCTGACTGCATTCACTATTGCTGCATCTTTGGGTCCCGGAGTGGGAACGAGTATTAATTACTTCCTGCACACCGGAACCCATCGTACAGGCACAGAGACTCAGAACGTGAAAATCCTATTACCTTCAACATTTGGTCATATGCCTAGAACCTCGGCTAACCAGCAGGTAATTTGGTGGCGCGGAATGAGCACTGTGAATCCTTCCGTGCCTACGTATCTCAGGGAGAAGCAGAAACACCCTCTTTATCTCCCCTAGAGCTGGCACAGTACACTTCTGGCTTTTACCTGGGTTGGGTAGATAATCCACGGCCACCCCAGCATCACAATGATGATGAAAATGTCAAACAACTAGGTCATTGAGTCATTTTTCTAAATGCCAACTTTCATGTAAGCTCTATATTAGGTGTTTAAACTTAATAAATTCTATTTTATTCAAAGATGAATTGCACAGGATGTAAGTGACAATAGTTCCGAAAAATTAATAATCACTTATGACTTAAAACCATTAGGGACATCTAGTTTTATTCTATGCAATACAATTATGGAAAATTTATTTTCTGTCTTTTGGTGTATTCGATAACAACAAAAAAAGTGGTCCCAAATTCTTGGTTTTTTTTTTTTTAACCTCACTTGTTTACAATTTCAGCTGAACAGACAAGCAAGTGTCTATTGTTTTTCTCTTTTCTGTTGTCTGGTCTATTATTCTTCAGTGTGCTAACAACTTCTTATGATAGTGATCATTTTACTATTTCATCTACTACCATAAGCCTCTACCATCACTGGTGTCTATACCTTGATGCGGTATGGCGGCTTGCGTACCCTGACAATCCCCAGAGCTATGCCAGCGGGAGTTTTACTCCTAGCAGGTTCTACCAAGCTGACAGGTCTGCGCAGGTAGGGGTCATACGAAAGCAGACACCCTGGTCCTCCAGGTTGGGGGTTTTAGGACAGGGCCGACACCCCTGTCTATGTGAAAGAAAAAAAAAATGAAGTTACGGAAACGGCAAAAATGAACAAATTTTGCTGCGGAATGGACAACCGAAGTATGAAGCTCGTATAACTGCCAGTGGTGAAAGCCGAAAGGAAGCCACTGACACGAAAACGGACGTCCTGATTGCAAAACATTAAACAAGAATAGGATTTTGGAATGTCAGGACAATGAATGAGACAGAAAAATTGAAACAGATCACAATGGAAATGAGAAATTACAGGTTACATATCCTAGGGATAAGCAAGAGCAGATGGACTGAGACAGGTAGAATTAAAACAGCAACAGGGGAAACAGTGCTTTGCTCTGGAAGAGAAGACAGTCAACAGTGAAGGCGTAGACATTATTCTAAAAAAGGGAATAGAAAGACTTGAATGGAAACCGATCAGCAATAGATTGATAAGAGCGAGACTGAAAGGAAGATTCACCAACATCACCATAACACAATGCTACGCGCCAACAAATGACAGTGACAAAGAAGTCAAGGATAAGTTCTATCAAGAACTACAAAAAGAAATGGAAGCTATACCTAGATATGACATTATCATAGTAATGGGAGACCGCAATGCCAAAGTTGGATCAGACAATGCAAACTATGAAAGGGTCATGGGGAGATGCGGTAGTGGAGCTGCAAAAGAAATTCATAAACTAACGTGGGAATCACTAATTGGCCACGACAGAAACCAGACAGATCACATAATGATCAATGGTAGATGGAGGCATTCATTGCAAGATGTGAAAGTAAGAATAGGTGCAGATGTGGGAAGTGATCACCACCTAGTAGTAGCAGTAATAAAGGTGAAGCTTAGAACTATTGGACCTAAGGTAAGGAAACCAAAAAGATACGACATCAACAAGCTGAAGAGCCCCCTTGCCAAAAAAGCATTTGTGGCAGATATAAAGAAACGTTATGGAACTGCCCAAAGTCAGGAGGGCACAGAGGCCGATGACGTCGACCAAAAATTCAGAGGCCTTTCAACGATATTTAGGAAAAGTACGGACGCATGGTTGGGTTTTCAGGAAAAGAAGATACAAGATTGGATAAAACCAGCAACATTAAAAACCATAGGGATGAGAAAAGTATCAAAAGAAAGAAATCAGAAGCAAAGTCCCTAGGTTAAAGGAAAAAGACACTGAACAGTACAATCGGTTGAACAAGGAAGTAAAACGTCAAACCTGAGCTGACAAAAGAAATTTCCTAAAAGGCCTTGCAAGACAGGCAGAAGACGCAGCACTGAGGAATGAACAAAGCACAGTATACAAAATAACAAAAACCATTAGTGAAAAAAGGGGTGCAAACAATATTACACTTGTAAGAGACAAGCAGGAAAATCTCAGCAGCAAAATCTCATCACCACAGAACAGGGGCAAGAAGCAAGATGGGCTGAGTACTTCAGAGAAATGCTCAATATGACACCACCTGAGATGCAGCTGAACATTCCTGAGGCTGAAAATGACCTGGATATCAATACAGATGATCAAAGAAAAGAAGAAATCATCACAGCAATCAAAGGGTTAAAAAAATGAAAAGCTCCTGGTCAAGACAACTTAAGCGTATAACTATTCAAAATTGATCTTGAATTATCAGCTGAACTCTTAGAATCACTCTTTGCACAAATCTGGCACTTCCACTTGAATGGAAGAAAGGAACAATTATCAAATTACCAAAAAAGGGTGACTTACAGACTGCAGGGAGCTGCGGTGCACTTGCTTCCTAGCTCGTTGGTCCATGGTTCGATCCCCAGTCGAGGTAGAATTTTTTAGACCACAAACGGCTCCGGGGTCGATCCAGCCTCAGGAATTGGGAACCAGAGCAACTCTGGGAAGGTTAAGGCGGCTGGCGTGATGCTAACCACATCACCCCAAGTGTGCTGATGGTCAAGAAAATGTGGGCCTAACACAATATTCCCAATATGCCTCTATGGGCGTGTAATGTGATCCTTTACTTTACCTTTTTTACAGACTGCAACAACTGGAGATGAATTACGCTCCTCTGTTCCCAGTAAAATATTGGGCAGGATAATTATGCACAGAATCTCAAAAGCAGTAAATCATAAACTGAGGAAGGAACAAGCAGGATTCAGAAAGAACAGAAGATGCACAGATCATGTTTTCAGGAACATAATAGAGCAGTGCTCAGAATGGCAAAGGCAACTATATATAAACTTTGTCAATTTTGAAAAGGCTTTTGACAGCATACACAGGGATAAAGGGTAAAGGATCCCGTTACACGCCCATTGAGGCATATTGGGAATATGGTGTTAGGCCCATATTATCTTGACCGTCGGCACACTAGGGGTGATGTGGTTAGCATCACGCCGGCCGCCTTAACCTTCCCAGAGTTGCTCTGGTACCCATTTGGGGCTGGGTCGACCCAGGAGCCGTTTGTGGCCTAAAAAAAATCCCATCTCATCTGGGGATCGAACCATAGACCACTGCGCTAGGAAGCCAGTGCACTAACCACTATGCTATCGCGGCTCCCATACACAGGGATAGCTTATGGAAAATACTACGGGCTTACAGAATCCCTAGGTGTATTGTTTCCATCATAAAACGTCTTTATGCTAACTTTACATGCAGTGTTGGAATGGGTAACCTTACTTTTAAAGTGAAAACGGGTGCACGCCAGAGTTGCCCTTTGTCTACTATTCTATTTCTAACTGTCATTGACTAGGTGATGCGCCAGACAACAGAGGAAATCCCTAGAGAAATAATTTGGACAACGTTCACCATACTGGAACATCTACAATACGCAGACAATATTGCACTACTCTCACATTCACATTAGCACATCCAAGAAAAAACAGACAGACTGAATAATTATAGCCAACAAGTAGGACTGAACATCAACCTGAAGAAGACAGAGGTCATGACACTCATTGTAATAAATCCTGAGCCCATAAAAATAAGGAACCAAAAGCTGGAACAAACAGATACATTTACATATTATGAAGCATAGTAACACCAGATGGCAGAACAAGCAAAGACATCAGTAACAGAATGACTAAAGCCAGAACAGCCTTTGCAAATCTAAACATTTGGAAATCACAGTACGGCGCAAACACCAAATTAAGATTATATGAGAGTTGCATACTTTCTGTACTTTTGTATGGCGTGGAGTGCTGGAGAGTAACAGAAAAGGAAATTATCCTCTTTCCACACAACCTGCACGCTTGTACGGTGCAGAATGCTGGAGAGTAACAAAAAAGAAAATGTCCAAATTATCCTCTTTCCACACAATCTGCCTAAGGAAAATTCTTAAAATTTTATGGTGATACCTAGATGGCAGGGAGGATAGTTTGATTCGCTTGCATTGCTAGGCGGGGTTGTCGCACGAAGGGTCCTGGGTAAGCCACTCACGTCTGTTGTTTTTCCGTTGTCTAGTTTTCTACTTCTTTATTTCTTACGAGTGCCTGAAAACATACCTTTATTTTTGTCTAATATTTATTGACTAATATTTCCTACATGAACAACAGAAAATACCAAAATTAGATTATTTACAAGCATGCAATTCACTCATAACTGTAGAACAGGTGTTGAGAACTGCACAATATAGTAAAATAGTATAAAACAAAAACACAAAAAGACCTAAGAACACAGAGAAGAGAGCTGGAAACAGACATGAAAGGGTGACAAAGACATGGATAGACCTCAAGTCGTGAGGCCCCGCTGACTGTGGTAACCCTGAGCAAATAATTTATCAGACCTCAAGTCTTGAGGCCCCGCTGGCTGTGGTAACCCTGAGCAAATAATTTATCAGACCTCAAGTCGTGAGGCCCCGCTGGCTGTGGTAACCCTGAGCAAATAATTTATCAGACCTCAAGTAGTGAGGCCCCGCTGGCTGTGGTAACCCTGAGCAAATAATTTGTCAGACCTCAAGTCGTGAGGCCCCGCTGGCTGTGCTAACCCTGAGCAAATAATTTGTCAGACCTCAAGTCATGAGGCCCCGCTGGCTGTGGTAACCCTGAGCAAATAATTTGTCAGACCTCAAGTCGTGAGGCCCCGCTGGCTGTGGTAACCCTGAGCAAATAATTTGTCAGACCTCAAGTCGTGAGGCCCCGCTGGCTGTGGTAACCCTGAGCAAATAATTTATCAGACCTCAAGTAGTGAGGCCCGCTGGCTGTGGTAACCCTGAGCAAATAACACTGACAAACAACATTTTTCTTTCTTATATAAGAATAAGTGTTCTTAGGTCAGTTTCGTGCGCTGATTTCAAATCTGAAATCCGTTTATCTCTATCACGTCGGGTTCTTAAGATATTTGTGAATAAATATATTTTTGGGAAACCGTTATTTGCTCCGTTTCATTTTTACTATATAACTTATTAAAAATTAATAAAATGCAAAATAATTCTACTTTTTATACTGCTAAAAGATGAATGACATATGTTACGCTATTTTTCAAATAGTTACTGTATTTTGAAATAATTCTGAGCGAAATATGGCTTCTAGAAGTTGTAGAATCGGTATCGAAACCAGTGCCTCATGATCCAATCACGTGTCCGATCCCAGTTCCACCATAACAATATCCGTTGGACGTCGCCCAATACTCCGATATCTAAATTTCGTCATAGACACAGAGAACTTGTTCAATACTTTGAGATGGATGATGGCATTTGCTATTGCAAAGATGTAAACGGTCTAATGGTGCACCTCGGTGGTGAGCACATAGTCAACGAATGGCGACTTTTCATCGACTCTTCCAAGACTAGTCTAAAAGCCGTGTTATTGCATAACGGAAATTTATTTTCATCAATTCCAGTCGCCTACTCTGTTCATATGAAAGAAACTTATGACAATATGGCTATACTTTTGGCAAAAATAAAGTACAATGACTACCAATGGCGGATTTGTGGAGACCTAAAGGTCATTGCAATTCTCACGGGCATGCAGACTGGGTATACTAAATTTTGTTGCTTCCTATGTGAATAGGACAGCCGCAACAGACAGGAACATTATGCAAGAAAGGTGTGGCCTATCAGGGATCGTATGCAGCTCTGGCATAAAAATGTAATACATGAGCCATTAGTTAACAAAGACGGCATCATTTTACCACCGTTACATATAAAGTTGGGGCTCATGAAGAATTTCGTAAAAGCGTTAGATAAAACGAGCAAAGCTTTCACTTATCTTCGAGAAAAGTTTCCGCAAGTTAGCGATGCAAAGATAAAGGAAGGTATCTTTGTAGGACCTCAGATTAGGAAAGTTATTGCAGACAAACAATTTGAGAACTTGTTACATGGTAGTGAACTTCGCGCATGGATGGCATTCAAATCGATCGTCGATAACTTTCTGTGAAATCACAAATCTGTCGACTATGTGCATATTGTTAAGCAGTGCATAGATGCATACAGAATTATGGGCTGTAACATGTCCCTCAAAATCCATTTGCTTGATTCGCATCTTGACTTTTTCCCTGACAAACTTGGCGAAGTCAGCGATGAACATGGAGAACGATTCCATCAAGATATCGCCATAATGGAATCACGCTATCAAGGACGGTGGAGTGTGACCATGCTTGCCGATTATTGTTGGATGCTTCATCGCGATGTACCACATGCCATTCACCGACGAAAGTCGACTGCAAAGAAATTCAAGCCTACATAACTGTTACACTTCTTGTATGAATGATGTTATAATACTTTATGCCTTGTTAAAAAACTTCAATTGCGTATTTCTAGAGATCCCGACCTGATAGAGAAAAACGGTTTGCAGATTTAAAAACAGCGCATTAAAATTGACCAGAAAAACATAGAAATGTTAGAGAAAGAAAAAAAAAGTTTTTTTTTGTTAGTCAGTGTAATTTGTCAGACCTCAAGTTGATGGCATGGGATAGGAAGATGTGGCATAAGTTTCTTGAAGGCATATACTCCTTGGGAAGCTGAAGGGTGATGGAGGCAGATAATCTCTCTAAGCTCTCGCCCTATCTTTCAACTGGTTCATTTCTTCCTTACTGTTAGCAAAAGTTCTAGTCGGGACCAAATAATAGTTTTTAATGTGAAGGGTATTTGACCATGGGGAGCAGCTAGCTGGTTTAATCATTTTTAAAACAAAAATAATCATGAAGACAGCAGAAAAAAATAAAACAGCACATTTTAAAGCTGTTCAGTAAATACTGGAGTTTATTAAGAGAATACAGCATAAACTGAACTCTTGATATGTAGTGAATGATAAATGGACACCAGTATTTATGAACGAATCATACAACAGAATGTATCACATTTGATTGCTTGATGTCAGAGATTAATATTACATATGTCTATAATATGAATATATATAAATAAAATGAGCATTTACACTGTTACATTAGTAATATACATCTATAACCTTCACATTCATGTTTCCCAAAACAGTGATATCTGAGAGGGTTATGTGAGATTTTAGGAATTTTCATCAAGAAGAATATTAAATAAAGAATAGTACTCATCGTATGCGAACATGGTAAAAATTTTAAAGACAGTACGTGAATGACTGAAGTTTGGGAAACACTACTTTACAAAAATGTACACAGGATGTCCACCATGAAATATAAAAACCTGAAGTGCTACAGTGTGAAACGTAAATTATATGAAAAGTTTTGTCATCTTTAAATGGAGCAATGTTGAATCTTGCACTGATGTCACATCACAGTTCGTAATTCTGTACTCCAGGGCACAGCATTGCAGAGATGAAGAAAATATATTATGTTAAGGATGCTCTATAAGGTATCAGACCGTAAGGAGGTACATGAAGTACTGATGTGATAAAGTCTATGCTGACGGTGTACATCTGAGACTGTATTAAATAAACCACATAAGTGTGTACTAATGTGCCAAATATAGAAGATAACCAAAACAAGACATTTTGAAAAGTTTTAAATAAAAATGTTCAAATAAAGAAAGAAAAGCACAATTTAGCAATATGGTAAGACAAGGTGGATTTTAGTCATTTATTTTGAAAGATCATTATCAATAGCGTACAGTAGGATAGAAAAAAAGACGTTTTTTCTTGATACAAGGAAGGTCATCATTGGCATACAGTAAGACTGCGAAAACAATGGTTTGACAGTACAAAGAAATGGTTACGACTACTAAACCAGTAGATGTGCCCTCATATCAGATAGGATCATGTATACTGAAGATTGGCTGAAATGGATCTCCAATACTTTCTATCTCGAGCCTTGATGGTAAACTCAGACATTGTTAAGTCTCACCTATCTCTTGATATTTCCTTCCCAGTTGGTCATTCACATGCTTGCTTCTTTGGCTTTATTTTCCCTCTTTATATATATATATATATATATATATATATATATATATATATATATATATATATATATATATATATATATATATATATATATATATATATATATATATATATATATATATATATATATATATATATATATATATGTCTTTCATTAAGTTTTATGTCATATGATATGTTTAAAAGATTTTGTGTCATTTTATAAGTTTTTTTTTTTTTCAAAGAGACTGGAAATTCATGTTTGTCACTCTGAACAGCCAAGAAGACAGATAGATTTGTTATGGCAAGTAAAAACTATACACATTAACAAAAACTGCGTAGATCCCTTAGGACCAGTGAATAAAGAAAGCAATAGAAGGAGTTTATAGATAACTTACATTTACAATCTACATCTTAAGAATTTACAGATATCAAATCTCAATGTGGACACCCTACACGTAAAACATATTAGACGTGACTCACCTTTATAGACAATGGTCAGAAATAACTTACATTTACAATCTACATCTTAAGAATTTACAGATATCAAATCTCAATGTGGACACCCTACACGTAAAACATATTAGACGTGACTCACCTTTATAGACAATGGTCAGAAAATGTTCAGAATTACATGGTGGATAAATATAAAAAACAAAAAAAATAAACCTACCTATATAGTAACACTGCAGACAGTTATCAGGATTACTTTATAATAATTTTGTATGAAAGGCTAGGGTAGAACAAAAATAAAGTTAGAAATAGCGAAGACTTATTCATATGTTTCATAACATTTAAATTAGTGTCAATGATTAACTCTTAGTATACGAGCGACCTTTCATGACTACCATTACAGATTTTGCAATAAATAATTTATTTATAAAGATAACATAAGTGTTATATATCAAAATGTGAAGAAATGAAGCCCCTATATCATGCACGTAACTAAATTGTTCAGTGGTTTTAAACATGCATTCAGCTATAAATTTTCGCTATTGACGGGGATCGATCATCGGCCTTTCTAGAAGGCCGCTCGTATACTAAGAGTTAAGTTCATTAGTACTTACCTACAACACAAGGATATCAAAATATTTAGAAAAGTAACAACCAGCATATACCCTCATATCTTGCAATAAATTTACACATAGGTGTTTTTAAGGGGCAAAAACGAGCATACATTCCATGTTATAAAAACATTTGCAGATAGACTTGTACATAAACGACAGCATATGAAAACAACAAATAGATTAAAGAAGCAGGGAGCTGAACATATGACTGTTATCAACCCATTTTCTGTCATGGTAAAATTCTCTGTCATTAATCCCGTTGTATAAAATGATATGTTGCTACACAACATTCTTGTACAGACACTACATACATTTTAACCACCATTTACTAAGGTAAGAAAGAAATACTTCACACTGTCAATCTCACAAGCGTAAGCAGAAATAATAAGGACTTCTATCATAATTTCAGTCATGCCATTAGTAGCTCAAGAAGAAGTTAAAATGATACGGGACATTATGCACTAAAAATATATGTAAAGAACAAAAATGGTGGTACATTGAAATGGCCCATACCTCTGCAAATGAACACACGCAACACTCATGATTCATGGGCTCATCCACAGGTGAATCACTGATCTTAGATCAAACTCAAACTACACTATCCAAAGACCAGAAATAACTTGGAACAAAAACTTTCTGTATGTCCTCAGAAAGTCACAAAGCTTCATTTGGGCACACATATAAATCAACATCCAGTCCACAAAGGCCTCTTGTCAAAACTGATGAGTATTTTCCACTTACTTACGCAGAAGGGAAGGAATTCTGCTATTATGAGTAACCTTGGCATAAAAAAAAAAATATTGACAGGCCAAACGATGATAGATGTTACTAATGTTACTTTTGTAACTTTTCAATGGTAATATGTACCTTAAAAAAAAAAACAACAAATGAAAATAATATACCTCCATATTTGAATTAAAATGCATGATGACTAACAATGTATACACAGAGCTCCCCTCTCAAGTGTTCAAGAGTACAGAAGCTGTTACTTTGTACACCATAAAATTCACATACACATACGTCATTTTCCTTGATCAGTAACAACATTACATTTTGTAACTGACAAAAAATATATGGATATGTTGAAATCTAGTTCAGAACCTCTGTTAAACATTTCTTATGGTTTGATATATATATATATATATATATATATATATCTATATATATATATATATATATATATATATAATATATATATATATATATATATAAATATATATATATATATATATATATATATATATATATAAACTCCGCCAATGCCGGTCCCAAGCCCGGATGAAAAAGGAGGAGGGCGGCCTGCATGGAGGCCGTAAGGAGGCAGCCCCTCCACCATGCAAAGGCACAACAGGCCAATCACCTGTTTGCTTTAAATCATGATTACGCGAACTACAAGAGAGAAAACCGGACTGATTCTAAAGGCGACAAACTGGAACGGACTACGGACTACGACTTATGGAACTTGGAACACAAGAAGTATAAATGGGAAGGAAGAGGAGCTGGTGGAAGAGATGAAGAAAGCAAAACTAGAAATCCTGGCTATAACGGAAACGAAGAAAAAAGGACAAGGAGTCATGGATCTCGATGGCAACATGTTGCTCTACAGTGGTGTACCCATATCTGAAAGGGCTAAAGGGGGCGTGGGTTGCATTGTGGCCCAAAATCAAAAAATAGTATCAAGGGATGGAACTTTGTCTCGGAGCGCATTATGGTTGTAAAACTAAAAGAAGGAGAAACCATAGTCAACCTGGTCATAGTGTATGGGCCAAATGAGGATGAGAGAGCAGAGGTCAAGGAGGAATTCTTCGAGCTGCTTCAAAGGACAGTGGATGACTGCCTAGATGAAGTTATTATGCTCGGAGATTTTAATGCCAGAGTTGGAAATGACCATGCTAGATGGGGTGGAGTTATCGGAAGATATGGAGAAGATACTCTCAATGACAATGGAAAGCGACTCCTTAGATTCTGCAGTGAGCAGAATCTGATCATTACAAACACAAAGTTCCCCCATAAGCGCATACATGCATACACTAGATGTGAACCAACCAAGAATGAGAAGTCAGTGATCGACTATGCCATTGTTCGGAGAAGCTCATTCAGATATGTCCGAGATGCAAGAGTCTGGAGGGGGCCAGAGATTAGAAGTGATCACTACCTGCTAACAATCAAACGAACAACTGAAAGAGTTGCTCAGCCTAGGAACTGCCCAACATCACGCAAGAAACCAAGTAAACGAGCAGGAGAAATGAGCATTAGGACCTACAAGCTGAGAGAGCCAGAAATTAAGACCAGATATCAGGGGCTTATTGCTACAGCAGTGAGCAACACAGAAGAACGACCTGATGACTTGGAAACCCTCTGGAATAAATTCAAGGATATCATAAAGACAGCTGCTGCAGAAGCATGTGGTGAAGTCCGACTTGGGAACCAGAGAAAGAGGACACCTTGGTGGACAGAGGAAGTCAAAGAGAAAATAAGAGAGAAGAAAATGGCATGGAAACAATACTTAGGAGCTAAAAACACAACAGGACAAATGGAAAAATATAGAGAATATGTGACACTCAGAACAGAAGCAAAGAACAAAGTGCTAGCAGCAAAACAGAAGTCCTGGGAAGAATTTGGAGAAAAGCTAGAAAAAGATGCACAAGAAAACCAGAAATTGTTCTATAAGACCCTAAAGAACATGAGGAAAGAAAAACAATGCCCTCTCAAATTTATAAAGGACAAGCAAGGCAAATTGCTTACTGCCCCGAAGGAAGTAATGGAAAGATGGAAAGAATATTTCTCAGAACTCCTGGATGGTGAGCATGATGAAGCATCAGAAATGATAACCACTGACACAGAAGAGGAAACCAATGATGGTGAAGATGACATAAAGATGGAAGAACTGAGGGCAGCACTAGAGAAAATCAAGATGGGCAAAGCAGCAGGGCATGATGGTATAACACCAAAATGGTTAAGTACATGGGAGCATCAGGCGACCTATTACTCTTAAAGGTCCTACAGGCAGCATGGTGCAACAAGACCATACCAAAGGATTGGGAGATTGCCATCATAACACCAATTTTCAAAAAGGGTGACAATCGACAATGTGGAAACCATAGAGGCATATCCCTTCTCAGTGTCCCTGGTAAAATCTACTCTAGAATCCTAGAGCAGAGACTCCGACGCCTAGCTGAGCCACAATTGGATGAGGTCCAGTGCGGATTCCGAGCAAACCGAAGTACTCAAGACCTAATCTTCACACTCAGACAGCTGAGTGAAAAGGCCCTTGAGTATAAGAGTGAGATCCATCTTTGTTTCATAGATCTGGAAAAGGCGTTTGACAGGGTCCCCTGGAGCAAACTTTGGGACTGTTTGGCAAGGAAGAATATTCCAGCACCTCTGATTCATGCTATACAGAGCTTCTACAAGTCTTGCAGAAATTATGTGAGGACAGCAAACCATAAGTCAGAAGAGTTCAGGACCACCACTGGTGTAAGACAAGGTGATATCCTATCACCTTACCTCTTCATACTCCTTATGGACGATGTCATCAAGGCATGTAAGGAGAGAACAAGAAAGTATTCAGTGGGGTACTGGAAGATGAGACAGGTCTATATTTCGGAGCTGGCATTTGCTGATGATGTTGCCCTGATTGCTAAATCAGAGGCACATCTCCAATCCAACCTGCAAGTCTGGAAGGAAGAGCTGGAGAAGAGAGGGATGGTCATAAGCAGCTCTAAAACAAAATCCATGGTGATATCACGAGAAGAAAGAAAACATCAGATTAAGTTGGGAGAACAGGTCCTGGAGCAGGTCGACCACTTTAAATATCTCGGAGCTATTATAGACCGAAAGGGAGGCATCAAAGAAGAGTTGGCCACTCGAAAAGCAGCAGCTGGGAGACTTTTTCAGGCCATAAATCGTGGATTCCTCAGCAAGAAAGAGGTTGGTAAGAAAACGAAGATGGCTGTATACCGCTCCACCTATGTCCCAGTCTTGACATATGGATGCGAGTCGTGGGCAATGACTACAACCCACAAAAGCCAGATCCAAACCTCAGAAATGAGGTATCTGAGGAAAGTGGTTGAAGTAACAAGAAGAGACATGGTCCGCAACCAGACGATCCGTCAAGGCCTAAAATCCCATCCGCTGCAGACCCAAATAGAACAGTCCCAACTAAGATGGTTTGGCCATGTCTGCAGAATGGGAGAAGATCGGCTACCACGACAAGCATGGGAAACAAAGAGCCAGGGATCCAGACCTCCAGGACGACCCAGAGTCCGCTGGGAGGACAATATTAGACAATCTTTGAAGGACCGAGGACTAGAATGGAACCAGGCCAGGAAGAAGACAGCTGATAGAATGGTCTGGCGCTCTCTCTTCCAAACCTCTACACCTCACGGTAGAAGGGGAACGACTAAGTAAGTAAGTAAGTAAGTAAGTATATATATATATATATATATATATATATATATATATATATATATATATATATATATATATATATATATATATATATATATATATATATATATATATAATATATATATATATATATATATATATATATATATATATATATATATATATATATATATATATATATATATGGTAGAAGAATGCACAGAATAAACTTTTTAATTTGGTACAAATTTATATTTATCATCAAAGTAATTAAATTATAGAATTAAAATTTAACAGCAGGCTAGACTTCACTGAGGGTTTATTGGTATATGAGAGGTTGAACCTAGAGACAAAAATCCATCACCATTTTCTCGCTTTCTGCATTTTGATGATACAATAGATATAACACATCACAAATGTATCTGTAGGTAATGAAATTAGAAAAGTGTGAAACACAACAATTTTATAATAATTTTGTGAGGTTCTGCTTTTAGGATACTTTCACGTTTCTTTTTTAGAAAAATAATTATTATTTCCTTTTGCACTCCTTACGGATCATGGAGCCATCACTGCACAACTTCATATTTAGACACCTTGTATGACTACTACCTGATAGTGCAGTAGCCCTATACTTTCTTTGTCTCTGAGGAAACTACATGGGGCAACAACAAAAATACCTTGCTCAAAGTAAGAAACAATGGTTAATCTTAAGTTGCTTTGAAACAAATGTCAGAACCTCAATTTTTAGTTGTTTTGAAACAAATGTCAGAGCCTCACTTTTTAGTCATTTTGAAACAAATGTAAGAACTTCACTTTTTAGTCATTTTGAAACAAATGTGAGGACCTCACTTTACACAATTTAGTAAAGCACCAATTGATCTATATGGTGTAAAGGATTGGGAAACAAATATAAAACTTACAACATCATGTATAGATATATTAAGCTAAAAAAGTATATGCATAAATCTAGCACAGTAAATACCTTTTTGACATTTAAATAATGATATGTGATACAGACACCCTCTGGTTAATGTGTAATAAATACACAAATATTTTGTGCAATTATTTGCGTAGCAAAATTAACTAAAGTATAAAGAGAAATAAAATGTAATGGAATAGAAAAGTTACTTCAATAATGGATCACAGGATCACTGTTACAAAGGCAACATCTTCTGATTTAAAAAAAAAAAAAAACTATTTTGTTAAATGTCATACATATAATAATTATATCATACCTTTATTGTGATCTGGTAAACCATTCTGAGAAACAAGTCTATGCACATTAATTGCCAATGCTTATTTTTTTCATGTAATATTTTTAATGCATTTGATACAAAGATTTAAAAAAAAAAAGCAAGTTGAGTTAACATTCCATAATTTTGACCCTTATAATCCTGACACATCCAGATAGTAACCTGCAGACTGTGCTGACTACCCATTGAAGGTTGGTAATAACAGATGTCCAGTGTTTTCAGTCTACTGCCTTGTCTATACATTCTGTAGCTATTTCCTGTCCTTCTCTTGATTTTCTTTCATGCTTACAGACCAGTCATCCTAAAGCCCATTTGAAATTTTTTTTTTATTATGGTTTTTACTAAAGTGCCATGTACCTTAATTTGTCTAATTTTCTTCGATCTCTTTCATTAATATTTTTCTTTCATTCCTAGTTTTTCAAAGATTTCTTTTTTCCCCCCTGCTTCCATGAAATGTATCCTATTTTTCTGTATATCAACAGTTCATTATTCCAACTGCTTGTTCATTGCTCATCGCTCCTGCAAAATCCAGTGACGAAGTAATATCACACCTGATGACTATGATGAAGTGTTTAAACATTAACAGAGAGAAAATATCATTATGGAGAAATCCTTGTTGATCAGAATCAACGTCACTGTACTCTGGGCAAACCCATAGGTGCTCAGTCTCCCTCAGAAAATAATGAAGGGTATAAATGCTAATTGTTCCTGTTGCGCGTTGGTTGCGTACACACCGGATGCATCCTCTCATTCGTCCATCCCTGCTGGTCTTACGTTTGATGCTAAATTCCAGCAAACTTAGCCTTGATGATTCATTGATTGCAGTGCCATTCTTTAACAAGCGATCATTAATTGCCCTCAGTATCTCTCCCGTATCCATATCCAATGCACCTTCTTTGGGTGCCCTTGAAGCTAGTCTGTCAGCTCTTGCATTGATGCGCAGCGCTGCATGACTAGGTCAGTAGATCCACACCACTTCATGAAGATTCGAGTCTTCTATGGACATTTTCCATTCATGGCAGAGCCATCCACTTAGGACCTTCCGAAGCATGGATTGTTAGTCTGATACAATAACTGCCCTTGTTAATGAAGTCTCAGACAACCACCTTAAGGCTGCAGTAGCTACGTCTACCTCCATTCTCAAGAATCCTTAATAAGCAATATAAAAAAAAAAACGTTCATGTTTTGTCCCTATAAGAATTGAAACATTTCAAAACCAAAAATAAAATTATTTTGTGAACTGAGATTTCTTTCTAATGTGATACAACTGCCAACAATAGTGTATCCTGATATATTATTTATAAAGGCATTACTGTAGTGTATAAGTGTATGTATGTTCAAGTAAGTATGGGTTCTTGTGTGATTATTCACCGGGAAATTATATTTGTGGCAATTTATAACCAAAACCGAGCACCGTACTCTTTCTTGACTGACTTTTTCTTGACTGAAAAAGGGAGGGCAAGTTAAAAACAAAAAGTGCGTTCATTCTTAATTGACACGAACCGTGCGTACGGGTTTTACCCTTCGTCAGCCCTCCCCCCTCCCCAGCCACAGTTACAAACAGGTACATTTAATTTAACTCAATTAAGGGTTAACAATAAGGGTAGTCACGTAGCATATTCTGCCGTAGGGGAGTGAAGTGTTATAGACTTCGATGTACTGGGTCCCAGCTTTATGAGGTGGGGTGGCCTGTTCCCTTCCTCGCTGCCGTTGCCTTCTCTAACTGAAGATCAGAGTCAGGTACTCTTTTACAGCTGGTTAGACTGATGCAAACTCCGCCAAGGCCGGTCCTAAGCCCGGCTGAAAAAGGAGGAAGGCGGCCTGCATGGAGGCCGTAAGGAGGCAGCCCCTCCACCATGCAAAGGCACAACAGGCCAATCACGTCAGAACGGAACACACAGACACATGTTAGATTCCTACATGTGTGAATTTTTGTGGCGACATCGGAATAAAGTTCGTCAGTCAGACCCGTTCGACAATATCCTGCTTGACATTGCAGACTTTTGGCCTCCTCTGTAAATTATGCAGCTACGAACGAACATGTGTATGTCCTGATATGTGCCAAGCTTCAGCGATCCTTGGTGATCTGTTCCCCTCACGGTCCTTTTCAGGGCCCACAAAACTGCACCTACCATGGTCCTTTTCAGGGCCTACAAAACCCACAAAACTGCACCTACCATGGTCCTTTTCAGGGCCCACAAAACTGCACCTACCACGGTCCTTGTCAGGGCCTACAAAACCCACAAAACTGCACCTACCACGGTCCTTTTCAGGGCCCACAAAACTACACCCACCACGGTCCTTGTCAGGGCCCACAAAACTGCACCACGGTCCTGTTTAGGGCCCACAAAACCATACCCTGGCAAGAAATCCTTTATTTGTTTTCACTGCTGGGTGTGGAGGGCTGGGTGGAGAGGGCTGGGTGGGGAGTTGGTCCCCTCCCTCACTATGCACTGATCCTTGTCAAATATTTACATAATCAGAGCCGGATTAACGTAGTAGCAAAAGTAGCATATGCTACGAGCCCCGCGCTTTTAGGGCCCCGCGCCAATAAATATGTACATCATTTTTTGGTCATCTTGTAATACGAGCGTTAAGCCAATGATCTTGTGATGTATGCCATCTTTAGCGCCTTTTCATTTGATGTCACGAAATTGTGAGAGAAAGAGCATAACAGGGTGACTTAGTGTGACTCTTTATTACTTTTATCTGAACTGTTTGCGGACAGAAGCAGTCATTTTCTTTGGATTTGTTGAAAGCCTGTACACCTTCTTTTCTGCTTCTACCTACCGGTGAGGTCTCCTTTCTACTGCATTATGTGCTAGTGGTACTCATAATAAGTCCCATTTGCCCTTTGTGAAAAGACTGTCAGATATCAGGTGGTCCGCTTGGGCAGATGCAACAAAAGCACTTTTACACAGCTTTTCTGCAATAAAACAAGTCTTGGATGATATTTCAGATAACAATGATCAGAAGGCAGAGTGTCATCAACAGGCTCATTGTCTACTTTCAACCATGATGAAGTTAGAAACTGGAATAATGATCATGCTGTGGCATCAAGTATTACACCGTTTTCAAATGACCAGTGCTTCTTTGCAATCTTCTGACCAAGATTTGAATACAGCTTGTGCACTCTATGAATCCCTGCGGGGGTATATTCAAGCTATGCGGTTTACTTTTGCAGACATAGAGCAAAAGGCCAAGGATGTGACTGAGTGTGAACATTATCAAGAACAAACTCGAAGAAAACACAAACGAAATCGAGAGTATGATGATTTCAGTGGTTCCAGCACAATTGATGAATCTCAAACGCCTTCTCAGCATTTTAAAAGCCGAACATTTCTTGTCCTTATTGATAGCTTGCTCTCTACCTTGTCAAAACGCCAGAAAGCTTATCAAAAGTTGAATGATGTATTTGGATTCCTTCGTCAGTCACAGTCATTTACAAAATACGTAGAGAAACATTATCCAAGGAACACCTGGACCCATGCATACACAGATGGATCAGAAACAAATGCAACAGAAAATGGAGGTGGGGGTGTCTTTCTGACCTTAAGCACTGGTGCAGAAAAAAGGCTGTCAGTGGCGACAGGACGATTCTCCAGCAACTTCAGAGCAGAGGCCCTGAAAACTGCAGCAGAGCTTATATTGACAGAAGAAAGGGCAGAGAGATAAATTGCTTTCTTTACTGATGCACAGTCAGTAATTGCGGCATTGAAAAGCCAAATTAATACAGACCTGGATGATCTCAGAGTAGTGCTATAACCAGCTCCCCTCCTGGCTGCCTTTACCTTTCAGAGCAGAGTCAGGCATCCATCCACTTACAGCTGGGTAGATTGTAGCGTGACGCCACCATGTCTCCAGCCCGCTACCTTTGTCGCGAGAAGCTGCGCTGAAACCACGGACGCTCTCATAAATGGTTGCTTGTCTAAAATAGAAGGATTGTAGTGGTATGACAAGATCACTAATGTGCAACTGATGATACGAACCAGGCAATTGCCAGAAGAACGAGACATGAGAAGAAGACGCTGAAGATGGATAGGATATACACTGAGCAAACTTGCTTATAGCTTTACCAGGCAGTCCTTGGTCTGGAACCCCCAGGGTAAGAGAGGCAGAAGAAGACCAAGGAATACACGGAGAAGAGAACTGATGACAGACAAGAAGAGGATGAAGAAATTATGGAAAGACCTTGAGCTGATGGCATAGGACAGAAATACTTGGTATAAAGCAAATGCTCCTTAGGGACTTGAACGCTGATGATGATGATGATGATGACTATCAATTCCCTAGACTTAAGGGTCTTTTATATTTGGACATGCGCTCTAATATAAACGACTAGGTTGAACGGGACGCGCCTCGCCAAGTCGAGGCAAAAATTTTACATAAAAAAAATAAATACATAAACAATGTGCCATGCTCAAAAAATGACCCATGCTACCACCCTAACCCGCAACCCCTACCTGCGAAATGGACTAACCCCGCAGGCGAAAAAAAAAAGAAAAAAAATTGTAAAAAAAAAAATGTAAGAAATAGTACGGTGATCGGTTTGGGGTTATAAATTGCCACAAAAATAATTTCCGGTGAATTATCACACAAGAACCTAAGTAAGTAATAAAGAGGGGGGGGGGACAGTGGTGGATATGCTGATAATTATCAGAGATCCCTCACTCTTATCTTTTCTTGATCTCCTTTTAACTTCTTATGGGGCATGAACCCCCCCCCCCCCCCCCCCCCCCCCCCCCCCCCCCCCCCGACGGCCAACTTGAGGAAGCCTTACTACAGTGGTGGTTTCTGTAACAACTTGTTTGACATGATGAGGCTGACAGCGCACTTCCTCCCCCCCCACCCCCCCCCCCCCCCCCCCGCCCCCCCCCCCCCCCAATGAACAACCTTGCTTTTTATGATGTGCCTGAAGGAGCAGTAGTTTTATTCTGCCCTGTCTCCTCAGAGCCCCCCCCCCCTCCTCCAACTACAAGGGGTAAAGAGATCCCTGACTTGTTTAAAATGTCATGAGAAACCAATGTGTGTATGTGTAGCAATCTATACTTCAGACCTAACAACAGCTGTGTTAAAGCTGGGAAATAATTTAAAACAAGTAACGTTGCATGACATAATACAATCGTAGAACAAAGCAAACATAAAGACACAACACCTTTGTCGGTCAACAGAAAGAAGACAACCTTCTATACACCCAGGTCAATCGCAATAACCATGGTTCATCATTATTGCAATCTGTACATTTGCACCCCTTGAACACAACCTGCTTAAAAACACTGTATTTAACCACACACACAAAAAACCCAGTCATTTAGCCCTAAATATTCTTCCATATAAAAAAAAAAAAACCAGAATATATATCTACAAAATCTGTTTCATGTAGTTAGACAATGAACTGATCAAATCTATCTCCATATATATATAAAAAATGGTATTGAATCTGTTTTACAAATTAACGGTACACAGGAAACACATGACGTTTCAAGTTTCACCCTTCATCAGCCACAGTTACAAACAGGCAACAAGGAGAAGAAATATAGACAGGTTAAAGAAAAATACTACAGACACTGCAAAAATAACAAGATGGGAAACAAAGATCAGAAGGGCAACAACCAATATATATGAAAGAAATATAACAACACAGGTGATGAACTATTAAAACTACCACAATGGCATCAATGAACATGAATGAAAGTGATGTCATTATAATACACAAATAGATACAAAACAAAACACAAACTTCATAAAAGAAAGATCGTGAAAAAGTGACATATGAAATGAAGAAGTCTGAAATAGAGGAAAGCCACTGAATAACTGATCAGTTAATAACAAGCACATTGATGTTGCTTTTTCACAAGTGTAAAGATCCTTGAAGATCTGAACACAGGATATAAATAGTAACACAGTGAAACGAAAAATGACTAGTGTGAGATTTTTTGATGATGTGTTATATTTCGGTCCATTAAAAATAATAATACAGAAATGACCAAAAGCAAAGTACTTCATGCTGATATGTATTTAACTAAAATAATATATAAAATTAAAGCACAGAGAATGGAGTATGAAATGAAAATATTGCGTTCATGAAATCAAATCAAACAGATGATTTCTAGATTAAATGTCTTTGAATGAAAGTGATTTCACGCTGGCTTGAGAACAGTAGTACAATAATGTAACGACAATAAACTAAATTAAATTAACATTTAACACATACATAAATAAATCAAAATTTGAAATTGATTTTGTGTTGCCCGTGACACGAAAGCTGTTTGCTATGACAGTAAACCAGATTATCTCCAACGAAACATTTTAACATTATTTCTTAATGCATCACAGCATTATAAGATTAAAATTTGATATTACAATAACATCTAGTACAATAAAATCAGACAAATTACACATGCAAAGGATTCAATAATCTGTTAAAAAATTACAATAATAAAAGTATAAATAAACAGAATAGATTTCCTTGACAGGAAAGAAAACAACTTTCCCTTAGAATTCCTCTGCTGTAGTGTTTTGGCAGGATTAAATAGGGGGGGTAGAAATGATATTAAACACAACCGTTGAGCATTACTAATAGTATATTCAGCACATCATTCTTTAGAATAATTATACCAACACAGTGGGAATCACAGAAGAACTAGAACTGAGAACTGCTTTAACAACTCACAACACCAGACCGGTAAAATCTGCACTGGTACTTTATATTAATCTGCAGAGAAATCAGCAGACTTATGTAACCATTACCATTTATATGCAATAAACACTTTCTAACATAAAATGACTGACATTTAGTACAAGACAATATAATTAATAACATATGTCAAGTTGTATGTTTATTTATCAACCCATCCACCTGCAAGATTTTCTGCTCAGAATTTCCATGAATTGTACTGTTTGTTTTTTGTTTTCTTTTTAGCCAGTTCTGATGTGCAAAATTTGGGTATATTCCACCAATTACTATTGCTGCACGTTGAAATGGCGTGTGTGTTAAAAATAATAATAATTTTCTTTTTTAATTACTTCCACAACATGCCGAAGTAACAACAGGGTGACTGAAAAGCCAATTCCTATTTTTAATTATTTCTTCACTCCTATCCAACTAATTTATATGAAACAAATATTATAATAAAGACGATTAACTGTCATTTTATTACATATAATGCTATTTCACAATAACATTACAACTCAGTGTGAGTTCCAGTTTGTTCAACACATGACTTTATTGTGGGCAGCAATTTTTGCTGTCTCTAGTAACGTCAGTTTGTTGGCCATTGTAGATCTTATTTTGTTTCTGGGAATTTTAAAAAAAAACAACTAACTAACAAACAAATTATTTGTCAAATGGCAGTTATTGCTCATTGTTTCGATATTTGCTTCATGTATATTCAGTGGACACATGTGAGGATATACAAATGTAAAAATAGGAAGTGATTTTTCACCCACTCTTTATGTCTCAGGGTTTAGAGATTTCCACATCCCTTAGCTGATTCCTATAAAACTTCGATTGGTCTATAAATCTAGCTTTCAGGACAAATAATTTACTAATTTATTGATCAGAAATCAGAATAAGGATATTTTAGAATTAAAAAATGCTGTTTTATTATGTTTTAATTTATGAAACATGAACAGACTTCAATTCTTTATCTAAACTTGATGACCTACCCATGCTGGGACAAGGGCAAACACATTTTCACATCCACACAATTCTACACTTTTGATTTACTCAATTGTTACTAATTAGAGGGGTGAAATGATGCCACATTCAGATATCAGAAATTAAAATTATTATCCTGAATCAACGATATTACATATCTTAAATACAATCCATCAGAGGTTGGACGAGATATTTTTTTCTTCATTAAAAAAAAAAGATGACCTAATGTGGATCTGATTTAATGTTTTATTCACATAAAATTGTAATGCTAATGTTAATAATATTTCCTTAATAACATCTACTAATGTCTGTCACAGATTTCTCAAAGATTTTATTACATACAAATTTTTCTGTGATGGTTCACAAGATGTTAACTCTTCTTGCTTTTCCAAATGGGCAGAAATCAAAGCACAGCTCAATGCATGTCTGAATACACTAGGACCTCCATGATTTCTTGGCAAGGGCTGTCAACCAAAGAACTAATAAAATTCATAGATACAATGACTGCCGGGAATATTTTGGCATCAGTTTTCTGTTACATTTTTTCTATGAAGCAGGAAACAAAGGGCTACCATAAGACCGTATATTAAAATAGCAAACAAAAATTAGAATGGATGAGGATGTTGTTGTTGCTTAACTAGGGCTGCTGAGCTTCTCGCTCTTTTGCAGCCAATACCAAGTTGGAGACTCCTTGGTATTATCTACATGGTAGATCTAGGCTTTTCCTGTGGCTTTTCTGTCATTCTGAAACGTATTGAGTTAAAGTCATGAGTTCCAGTTTCTCCAGCTTGGCTGGCATTTAATAAAGGATCATCACATCTGGTCCCAAACTAGGAGGAAGAAGCACATGACATACTGTGCATTCCCCGCTACCCAAGGGGGCTCTCAAAATATGCACAGCTAAAATACTGTGCACTGATTCTGGGCTCTTCCAAGAAATTGTCACATCCTACACATCAATTTCCCCTGCCTATCATAGGTCCACAGTGAGATCCTCTTGCATGCAGCCAACCAGGTAAAGGCCAGAGTTACATCTGGGGCTCAAGTGACTCCTCCAAGCTTAGTGTGCAATGCTGGGTTCTCAACATGTTTCACCAAAAGGGTATGATTAGCCTTAAAGACGGAGGTTCACATCCACATCTGTATACAATAGCATTGTGCTTTGCTGGTGGTCATATAAGGATAACTCCAAACATGCCTCCATGCATAATGGGTCAGGTAGATGCGGTCAAAATTTTTTGAAATACAATATCATAAAATGCTTCTATTTTAATAGTCAGTTACATGATTAACAGTAATAGCAATAATCTAGATACAGCACCCCTGTACATGACAGAGGGAAAGTATAACAAATGGCTGTAAGTAATTTTATTGATGAAACATAAAACTGGAAATGGTGAACATTCCCTGCATAGAAGAAGAGGAGCAGTGCATGTTGGAATCATAGCCAAAACTAGGATTATAATTTTGTTGCCGAGGATGTTATAGTAAAAAGGTAACGGCAATCTCATAGCAGATATTGTCATAGGGAAGTGAAATGTTAAAGATTTCACTATACTATGTCCAGACTTATGAGATGCGGTGACCAGTTCCCCTTCTCACAGCCTCTGTCTTCCCTAACTCAAGAGCACAGTTAGGTACCCATTTACAGCTGGGTAGAATGGAGGAGTGTGACTCTACCAGGTTTTGAGCCTGGAACCCAATAACCATTCTACAAGAGGCAAGCGCTTAACCATTCTGCCAACTGGATCAACTGTTCGTATTAACAATACAGAAGAAACCTAGAAATAAAAAAAATTCAACTGTTTATATGTATATACAGTACAGATATATTCATATGAGATATACATAGACATCATATTTTTTAGAGACATACAGAATTAGGCACACACATATATTTTATACATGCGAATACCTTTAACATTGCACAGATGTATTATGTCCCCACTGAAACTCAACACTCTAAGACAAGCAGACTGAGATGCTGAAAAATGGATGTACAAGACAGAGACAATGAACAAATGCAAAATGTAAAGGTCTAGTACCAAATTAGAATTCACAAAATCTGATGGTTGGATGAAACAATAAATGATTAGTAAAAAGAAACTTTAAAGATAACAATCTGGACAGAAAAGATGAGACACTGTATGTCTGTAGCAGAGCCTACAAGTTCACAAAATAATAAAATAAAGAAGCAGTATAAAGAAATCATAACATAATGAAAGCATAATTGTGTTACGGCTGTTGGAAAAAAAAAATAAATGTCAAAGTTGGTGCAGGCTATAAGACAACTTAGTAATGAACATCTAAAACAAGATAAAGTCAGAAATATAGCATTTTGAAAAGCTGTACAAAGTGTGATATAAATATTTTATAAGATGGTAACAGATGACAGATAGTGAAACATAATGAAATGTTTAACGGGGAAACTTTGACAATAACAGTCAGACAGTGAACAAATATCCTCTAGTGCAGGGGATCTCAACCATTTCTGAATGGCAATACTGTTCATCAAACCTGCACAGTACAGCAATTGTAGGTTATACACTATTGGTGCTGTATTTTGCTGACAATAAATAAACAGCAAAACAAATACAGAACTCTGGAACAGAACCAGATAACATCAGATACAGCTTGAGATTAAAGACAGAAAGTGGAGATAGACAAGATACACCCTTAGGAAACAATCAACCAGTGGAACCTACAGGGGAAAAAACAGTGGGAAGACCAAGAAAAAACCTGAAGAACAGTGGCAACTGTAGCAGGGATCTTGTGGGCAGAGCTGTGTTGACGAGTTAGGGGATAATGTTTGGATGAGGATGATGGGGGAAGCTCATACCAAAGTCAGACTCCTTACCGTGGGGGTTGGTTAAGATAGAAATAACAATAAACTTAATTGGGTTTCACCCAGCAAGATTCTCACAGGGCAACATTTGTACATTATTGTGATTGCATCTCCCCCAATAGAACCTCACAGAAGCTGTGTGTGAGGACAAATATTCCACTTAAAAAAGCATTTTAAGATTTCTACACTGTATTCCATCTCTGTCACAGAGAAATCATAGACAGCCAGAATAACAAATAATATTTAGGATTCCATTAGAGGATAGGCGAAAGAACTAGGAATACCTTTTAAAACTAAAAGGAGTAAACTTCAGACTTAATATTTAACGCCCCAAGTCCTATGAACCTTACTTAAGTGTACCAAGTTGGAAACTCACCTGAAGGACGACAGCATCTTAATCAGTTGCCTGATTTCTGTTAATCAAGGCTGTGTATTAATTAGTCCAAATTTAGGGTAAGTTGTAACATGTATATTTTATATTTGCTTTTGATATGTATAAATTGCTTGTGGATTTACAGTTGCACAGGAGGCTGGCAGCCTCTTCAAATAAAAGAAATGCCACATAAACTGCCACTGCAAGAGCTGGTGACTGCTTCTTGCAGGTTTCCTCTCAAGGAACCAATAGCAGAGATAGCCACAGGCTTCATAGGGAGCAGAGAGGGGATGATGATAACATCATGGTGTATATATTTTTATGCTCACCTTTTAATTGTTTTATGTGTTTATTATATATGTGTAGAATACATTTGTCACCTTCTGCTCTCCTAAAGCACTTTCATCTGACTCAAGGCATTCAGATTTCATGCTCACAGTTATTGGGCAAAATTCTGAGGAAGATGAAATGGTGGAGGGAAGCAGAGGTTGCTGATGTTTATATTAAGAGATACAATACTTAAAACAGGCATCTGTTTCCTTTTAGCTTTTGGTACAAGTTGCCAGCAGTAGACGCTAGACACCTAAATCAGATGGGTCTTGCAGACACTTGATTAGGCAACCTGAGTAGTTACCCGGCCTTGCTGAAAGAGACATGCTACTGCCAAAACATTCACCTCCTGAAGAGAAGTAACAGTCAAAACACCTCTGGGGACCTGCAGTGACGCACTCGGTAATCAGCGACAACCTTTGGTCATCCCATTTTGAGCTAAGTACTCAGTTTCAGTACAAGCTCAGCGCATGAACTCTAGTTTTACAACCACCATATCATCCTTGGATGATAAAAGTTAACTGTTTGTATTTCTTTATTTTCAAAAAAATCAATTTTATTCATTTTACTCTGTTAAAGCAAATAACTCACTATTAAATCTGTTTTATATATAAATATAAATCTAGAGTTGAGTTAATCACTTTTGAGTGAATTTTATGTCTGCACCAGTGTGATTCATTTTTTTCTAAATACAGATAGATACAGAGCTATTAAATTAATATTTTGCTGAATCACCTTTACCTGGGGGCCTGTAAAACATGAGTCAAAACATACTTTCTCGCAAAAGTGGGCGGAGAATACTAAAGTTATAGCAACTTAAATGACTCAGTTGTTGTCCTTTGCTATTCTAAAAATTCCTATGAGACTCCCTCAAATAGAAGCATGAATCTTCTATTTATATCTCTGCCAAGAGTAATTTTGAGCGAAGGTTGATACCTTTGAAAACCCTCATCCTTTTACTCGGAGTTTGGCCATTAGTGGACCACTACTGCAGAGCACGGGAGACAAGCTGAAAAAAAATGGCGCTCAAAGTAGAAAATAATGATGAGCAAGTCTCCGCTCTTTGTTCGATCAAGGTAATCATATAGCAGATACTGCCATAGGGCAATGAAGTAAGACTTCATTTGAGGAGGTCTCAGCTTTATGAGGTGGGGTGACCAGTAAGTTTAATCATAGCCCTTACTTTTCATAACTCAAGAGCAGAGTTAGATACCCATTTACAACTGGGTAGACTGAAGCATGACACTACTGGATTTTGATCCTAGTAAATTTACCTTGAGAAGCAAGCACTCTTAACCATTTTGCCAGTTGACATGTCCTATGCTCCATACACAGTGCAAAAGCACAAAGAAGAAGATCAATTTTTTAGAAAGGAAACAAATTTAAATATTAAAACACAAATTATAACACACTGGCATGTTGCGAATTGTCAGTTAAGAACAACATGTAAGATACTGACTGTCCAGGGAAAAAGAAAGAAGGAGAAAGTAGCTGAATGTATGGGAATAAGACACTTCGACAGAAATAAATGATTAACCTCAAGAAGAAATGGATAGTTTGGCAGAAATACATGATGAATGTAAGCCTGACGTGACAAGCTCATGTGCCAAAGACAATGATTACCAGACTGAGCTAGGAGAAAAAGTTATAACATAATGAATGTCTGAGAGGATAAAGAGACGTAAGAATATGAAATATGAACAATTTAAAGGTCAAAAGTATGCAAAAATATGAAAAATCATTAATGTCAAAATGAGGCAAGGATGTTAGACCATGTAGCATACTGAATGTTTAATTGTAAAAAAAAAGAGCGCTCACAAATTAAGCTGCATAACATAAAATACTTAAGTATTGTAATTGAACTATAACAAAAGAAAAGAAACAACTAATTTAAAATGCACCACAACAAAATGTTTTGCTTTAAATGCTAAAGAACACAATTTGTTTCATCAGTGAACACACAATAAGAAACTTTTAAACAACTCTGTTTTTTTTTACAAATATGAAAGAAACTGTAACTGATTAATGGAATGCCAAACATATACTTGTTTATTCCTGAAATGTTTTTATTCTGCAAGGACTATATTGATGTAATCAGTCACAATAATGAAAAATGATACCCACCTTTCACACACATTTTCTCATTTCTCAGGATGCCAGATGCACACCAAATTGTGCAGTATTGTATACAGATTACTTTTTATATATGTACTTTTAGTTTACTCTTACATTCTGGGTATATGTACTTTTAGTTTACTCTTACATTCTTAGTACATGTACTGTTAGTATACTCTTACATTCTTAGTACATTTACTTTTAGTATACTCTTCCATTCTTAGTACATGTACTTTTAGTATACTCTTTCATTCTTAGTACATTTACTTTTAGTATACTCTTACATTCTTAGTACATGTACTTTTAGTATACTCTTACATTCTTAGTACATGTACTGTTAGTATACTCTTACATTCTTAGTACATGTACTGTTAGTATACTCTTACATTCTTAGTAAATGTACTGTTAGTATACTCTTAAATTCTTAGTACATTTACTTTTAGTTTACTCTTACATTCTTAGTACATTACCTTTAGTAAACTCTTACATTCTTAGTACATGTACTTTTAATATACTCTTACATTCTTAGTAAATGTACTGTTAGTATACTCTTACATTCTTAGTACATTTACTTTTAGTTTACTCTTACATTCTTAGTACATGTCTTCTTCTTCTTCCGTCCTTAGCCAACGACTGGCAAAGCAGTCAGTGGCCATTACGCCTAGTGGCGTCTTAAGGGCAACAGCGAATAGATTTTCTTTGCCGTTGTTCCCATCACGCCTAATGGCGTCTTTAGGGCAACAACAAATCAATCCGTTTGTTGTTGTTTCCGTAATCAAAGTGACTGGCAAACGGGTGATCAGCCCGTTGGGCTTAGTACATGTACTTTTAATATACTCTTACATTCTTAGTAAATGTACTGCTAGTATACTTTTATATTCTTAGTACATTTACTTTTAGTTTACTCTTACATTATTAGTAAATGTACTGTTATTATACTCTTACATTCTTAGTACATTTACTTTTAGTATACTCTTACATTCTTAGTACATGTACTGTTAGTATACTCTTACATTCTTAGTACATTTACTTTTAGTTTACTCTTACATTCTCAGTACATGTACTTTTACTCTTACATTCTTAGTACATGTACTTTTAGTTCTACTTTCTTAGTATATATACTTTTAGTTTTACTATTACATTCTTAGTACAAATACTTTTAGTTTATTCTTGCATTCTCAGTAAATGTACTTTTAGTTTTACTCTTACATTCTTAGTATATGTACTATTAGTTTATTCTTACATTATTAGTATATGTACTTTCAGTTTACTCTTACATTCTTAGTACATGTACTTTTAGTATACTCTTACATTCTTAGTACATTTACTTTTAGTTTACTCTTACATTCTTAGTACATGTACTTTTAGTATACTCTTACATTCTTAGTAGATGTACTGTTAGTATACTCTTACATTCTTAGTACATTTACTTTTAGTTTACTCTTACATTCTTAGTACATGTACTTTTACTCTTAAATTCTTAGTACATGTACTTTTAGTTATACTCTTACATTCTTAGTACATTTACTTTTAGTTTTACTCTTACATTCTTAGTACATTTACTTTTAGTATACTCTTACATTCTTAGTACATGTACTTTTAGTTTTACTCTTACATTCTTAGTACATTTACTTTTAGTTTTACTTTTACATTCTTAGTACATTTACTTTTAGTTTTACTCTTACATTCTTAGTACATGTACTTTTAGTTTTACTCTTACATTCTTAGTACATGTACTTTTAGTTTTACTCTTACATTCTTAGTACATGTACTTTTAGTTTTACTCTTACATTCTTAGTACATGTACTTTTAGTTTTACTCTTACATTCTTAGTACACAAGATGTGTATTCTGCTTTTTCTTCACATCGGTGTGTAATGTTCATATGTTACTCTGATTTTCATATAATTCTTGCAAGTATAATATAACTGAAGTAAAATTTTTTTAAATATATATTTTTATCAAGTGGGGTGACATTTTTTTAAAACAGATGATTTCATCAATGCAATGCTGACAGTATTAATTTAATCTGCATTTTTGCGGAACGTTATTTCCGTATCTCTTATAATAATCTTACATGGCACAACTCTCTCCAGAATGTCTTTCACAACCATATCCCTGCTTGATTTAAAACTCACTCAATCTGCAAGATTGCCCTATTTTTTTCTGTATATGATGCCATGATCAAAAAATAAAAATAGAATTCTAATGTGCTTCAAATACTATGTGAAAATGTGACATTCAGATGAGTCTGAAAACTTTCTACTTAACAGTGGAAAATTTTATTAAACGTTTTGCTTTACTTCTCTCTCTTGCATGTGTGACAGAATGTGCAGGTGAGGAGAGATGGATACAGAATCAGATAGTCACCACCTCCTGGGGATCTGAAAAATTGAAATGAATGCTTTCAGGGGACACAGCAGGAAGACCAAGTCATAGATTCAACACAAAATCTCATATATATAAGACTTTACTGAGTAGACTTGAAGTCCTTTGGGAACTTCATGAAGGAAACCAATGACAGCTGCTGGTGGAAAATTGAAGAGACACACTGAGAAGCATATAGTAAGATTTTTGCCAAATGAATGGACAATGTGGGATAATAACCACTACAGATGGAGACTGGAGGGTGGAATGAAAAACATGGGACAATATTGGAGAGAAGGCAAACATGGATGAGGCAATTTCTTAAGAATCAGCCAAACAATATTACTGGAACCCACAAGGAAAAAAAGAGTTGGGAGATGAAAGAAAACATACAGGAGAATGTTACAAGAAAAAGCCAACGCAACCATTTCTTGAAGGGCAGAAATGAAGAAGACAGTCCATACAAAGTAACTGGTGACAAGCAACAAATTCAGCCATATGTTCTATGGGGAATGAAAAGGAATGATGATGCTATTTTCTATGATAAAATTCAATAAGCAGACTTTACAACAGAACTAGCAGACAAGTCATAATCACAAATAAAAACTTTACTGGGTGTAATTTACAGCACACATCATTAGCCATCAGCAGGCCACACCCAGCTAATATTGCTTAAACCAACATATCCTGCATCAGACAGCTGTGAAATTCACAAGCATGCTCCTTTTCTAAGTCAATACAGAAAATGTGTCTAAAACAACAGTAAGTGTGAAGGCAGAATATAGACACAGAAAAAATAAATCAGGACAAACCATTCTTTGCAATTATCTATATAACATTACTAAAAATCATTAGAAAAAATATACATTGCACCACACAAAGGAAAATAGAAATTATGCTGCCTGGAATCTTGATCGTGAATATATTTTTTTTAACAAAGGGGATATCTGTGTCATGATTAATAAAAGGTACCTCACAACAGTGGGAAGAAAAGGTAATGAAAGGTCTATTTTTTTAATTGTCTGTTTGTACACTTAGCTACTCAATATTATATAAATATATATCAAACCCGGCTAACAAATTAATTTCACTCAGAAGACAGCTAGGGGTCAAGACATGCTAGCACCAAACAATATTCGCTGAGCTGTTCCATGACTGAGATAGTTATTCATTGTCAAGATATGCTAGCACCAAATAACATTCACCGAACTCTTCCTTCAGAGGTCAACAATATAATTATCTGCCACTTCAGCAGATACCACATCTGTGTCTCTGTTATTCTCCTGACTATCAACAAATACATCCTGTTTATCTGTACATGTGGAATTATTTGGAAGAGCTATGTCTGAGTCCAACATATCAAGTTCTGGAGTGAAGTCCTCAGCCCCATGTTGCTCTCCATTTTCTGTGTTCTCTGCTGATGCAGCACTAATCGGGGCGGCTGTTATCAGATCTGAATTAAGATCTACTATTATTAGACGGCTCACTGGATCAAAGGTCAAGTTGGATTTCTCACTTGAAATTTCAGGTTCCTGTGAAAACAGAAAGATTATTAGTTATCTTCTCCTTCTTTCTTTATTTCTGGAGTCAGAGTGAAATATCAAGATAGGATATGATGATACTGTAGTGTGATATTGTAATAACGATGACGTACGGTAATGTGATAATGAATAATGACCAGGCATCAAAGTATCTACATGAAGCATTAATGAAATTACGTGTGTCTAAAACAAAGATTACCCCGCTTAGTTCCTGAAAGGGACAGGGGCCCCTCTTATGAGACAAAGAAAGAATAATACTGCTCCCTCAGGCATGTTGTATAGGGCAACTAATATGAGGTTGTCCATGAGGCTGGCAACCTCATCATGTCAAATAAATTATTACAGAAACAACCACTGCAACAGCATGTGAATGCAAGGGAGCCAGCTGCAGTAGTGCGTTCCTGCTCTATAGGGAGCACAAAAGAAAATGCAAAACAAAGACCGTCACATGTTCTATTAACAGAAAGAATTATTCTTAACAGTGAATATGTGCAACAGCAAAACACGGGGACTTCTATAAACACCTATTCATACGCTATTACCTGTTGTGGATATGTGACTCCTAAGTAATGCCAAAAGTAAAATTTACAGTTTTAGCATTTTAAAAATTACAGAAATTAACACTTTGCAGTAACATTGAAAATCACAAAAGCAGGGAGACAACCTGTTTTCCAAGCAAATAAGTCAGTAAAAAGGTAAAGGCAGTCAGATACTGCTGTAGGGAAGAGAAGTGTTACAGACTTCACTATACTTTGTCCAGCTTTATGACGTGGAGGTGACCAGTGCCCTTCCTCGCTGCCTTTGCTTTTCCTAACTCAAGAGAGAACTGAAAGGATTGAGGAAAACATGGAAAGATCTTGAGCTAATGGCACAGTACAGAAGGTCTCGGCATAAATTTGTTGAATGCCTATTAATTAATCTTGGGAAAAGGATCCCGTTACACACCCATTGAGGCATATTGGGAATATGGTGTTAGGCTCATATTTTCTTGACCATCGGCACACTAGGGGTGATGTGGTCAGCATCACGCCGGCCGCCTTAACCTTCCCAGAAGTTGCTCTGGTACCCAATTGGGGCTGGGTCGACCCAGGAGCCGTTTGTGGCCTAAAAAAATCCCACCTCATCTGGGGATCGAACCGTACACCACTGAGCAAGGAAGCCAGTGCACTAACCACTATGCTACCGCGACTCCTAATCTTAAGAAGTTGAAGGGTAATGAAATGAATGAAATATGCCAAAACAACTGGTACAATTTCTATATAACAACTTTCTGATATTGCACTCATGCCACGGCTGGAACTACAAGGAAGTAAAATTTGCAAAAAGGGAACTCAAGACAGAAATGAAAGGGATGGAGACGACCTTCAGCTGATGGCACGGGACAGGAAGACTTGGCATGTGTTAGTTGAAGGCCTATGCTCCTTGGGGAGCTCAAAGGTAAAGAAAATGAAAACATACACAAGCAGTTTGTACAATTTACACATGGCTCTACAAGTTATGAGACTACCCAGAAGTAGTAATAAACATGCACAAGCAGTTTGTACAATTTACACATGGCTCTACAAGTTATGAGACTACCCAGAAGTAGTAATAAACATGTACAATTTACACATGGCTCTACAAGTTATGAGACTACCCAGAAGTAGTAATAAACATGTACAATTTACACATGGCTCTACAAGTTATGAGACTACCCAGAGGTAGTAATAAACATTGTGATGCAGTACTGTAATTCTGTTCTTCAAGTGGCCCAGTCTTCTTCTCTTTCTCAATTAATTTTGTGTTTGGTCTTTTTCTGTAGGTATTTAACTGCGTTTATGACGGTAGGTTTAGTTTATACTCGCACCAGTTTTCTTTTCTTTAAATTTATCGTGATCAGGTAGGGTTTTCTTTGCTGGAAATATTGCAGTCATTTTTTTGTTATCAGCACGTGAGGATTTATTGGGAGGGGTGAAAATTTTCCGTTGTCTGGCTCACGCCAACAGGTGGTGCTAGTCAATATGACGCAAGTAGAAACGCGCGCATAAACAGGACTCACGACTTGCTTTCAAATCTATTGGCGGAAGACCCCGTTATAATTTTTGTAGGGATTCCATTGGTTTAAGTAGGACGCCATAGTTATGACGTAGGCCGTAAGTCAGCGGGGATTTTCTAAATGGTCCCTTTGTCTGATGAAATCCACTGCCGTGAAGCTAGCATTTATTGTCTGCTCCCGCAGAAGAAACGCGATAAATTGGTTTGTTCATATTTTATTACAGTCTTTATATTAGTGGGTTCTTTAATAGAGTCATAGCCTGATTTATGAATGGTTCTTCGGGAAGTTAAATAATATTTTATAAACGTAGTGCCATCCATTGCTATCGTTGTAGAAATGATGTAAATGTAAAGTGTGCATAATTCTTTCTAGGATTATTGGCAGTATTTGGAGTGTGTGAAGTTTTGGGATATTCACTGTGTGAGAGTTAGCTCTTAGATGCATGGGAGCTCTGTAGTACGTAGAGCGTGGTGTGAAACCCCCATTTAATTCTGTACATTTACAAGCATAATAGAGTGGGCATTTAATTGTGTGTACGGTATTTTATTGGGCCTTAAATGTGGGTAACGCAGTCGGAGGGTAGAGATGTAATTTATACGTGAATTATATTTCTTAAAGGATTGAATTATTCCTAGCGAGAGGTTTAATTTAAGTTTAGGTTAAGCGAAGAAACTTCACGGGGCAATGTTAAAAGCAGGCCAGGAATTTCACAAAGGGATTTTCCCAGGTTTGAATGTTGTGACACGTGGCGAGATTAACGTAACAAAAGACTAAGGTCAGACAGTGTTGGGGATTTTGTGTACTTACCAGAAAGATTTTAAGTTGAAGGGGGGGGGAGTAGAAGGAGTGTGAGATAGAGTGACACGTGGGTAGAAATATTTTATGTATCGTTGTGCATAGCAGGTGAAGGGGAGTTATATGTTTGAGATGAGTTTCTAGTTGACGTTGGTGTACATAAGTTGTATTTTTATGTCTCCAGCAGTTCACGGCACAGTAGGAGCATGTAGTTTGTCCCATACAAATTATCAACAGCAAAGTTGGCATTTGCAGGAGCCGAGAGCTCGATATCGCCAGAGGCTACAGGATATAACCTACTATCTCAGGCAGTGAAGTCATTCTTCATCTGGGAAATGGGATTTTTCTTAAAAATCCAGAGCACTTAGCTCATTATACCATTCCAACAATGGCAACATGGCCGGGAGATTGGTCTAGTTTGTACAGCCAGAAATAAAGGCTGTGTTCCTCTAAACCTTGAGCGGGTTGTCGGGGGAAAGTCAAGGAAGGGCTCAGCAGCAGAGCAGCTTCTATATATATTTTTGTAGTCAAGCACCTTGTGCTTGATTCTCAAGTCATCAGTGCAGTCGTCAGAAAACCAGAGACAGGGTTATCATTCCTGGTTTTGGGACCTAAGACGCGTCAACAGTGAGGAATGCAGTTAGCGACCCATAGCTAGACTGCTTGTGTCAGGGTCAGCGAACTAGAGCTGACCAAGACCCTACTCCACCTCCAAGTGGTGGTCCTGGAAACAGGCTGCATCACTGCAGTCTGGCTGAGTGAGTAGGGATCGAAGAGGGAAGGCTAATCCAATCCCAAAAATGCCGTGCTGAAGTCGGATGTGTCGGCCGAAAGGCGTTGGTATCGCAGCTTCGCTGTAGACGGACACAACGCGGCCAACGTCCTTTTCAGGATGAATGAAGAAGAAGAATTCCTGGTTTTGACAAGTCAACAAGAGAAGGCGTAATGGAGACGCCACCTCAGCAGATGTCGAGAGTGCCAGAGAGACACTGAAGCAAAGAGAGAGGAGATAGCTGGAACTAGTAGGGTCTGATGTTATCCTTAAAGGATAGCCTCTGAGAATAGATGTTATAAGAAGTCTACTAGTGTAGCAGTCCAGTGTTTTAGTTAGTGGCGCATATCGCCTAACAAGTTGGAAGCTGTGTAAACCTTCGTTCAGGCAGAGTCAGCAGGACAGAGACAGTAGGAAATATTATAGTATTAGGAAGTGGTGGCTAAAGTTGATGCCCCACCCGGTAGATTGTGGTTTCAATCATTAATCATTCTATTTTGTTCCCCAGCAGGGTGACTGACAGAGTGAATGTGGTTGTTTTTTTTGTGTGGCTATCTATTTAATTGGTTCTTTGCTTTTTCAGGTCTGTGCAACAGTGCACGATATTTACTTCTTTGCTGTGTGATGAATTTTATATTTTGGAATGTGTAAATAAAAAATTACTCTTGAAACATGCATTCAGAGATGCAACTGAAGGAATATGCCTTCACACTAGGTCAGATGGCCGTCTGTTTAATCTTTCAAGGCTGTAGGCAAAAACAAAAATCAGAAGGGTCACTATAAGAGACTTATTGTTCGCTGATGATGCTGCAGTCGTCACTCAAAGCCAACAGGAGCTTCAGAGCTTGATGAATCGCTTCACTAAAGCATGCAAGGACTTTGGCCTCACAATAAGTCTAAAGAAAACGAATGTGCTGAGTCAGGATGTGGGTGCTGCACCAGTTATCACTATCGATAACTATGAATTGGCAGTGGTGCACCACTTCACATACCTAGGGTCTACCATCAATGACAAACTCTCACTGGATACAGAAATCGACAGCTGCACTGGCAAAGCTGCAGCTACCTTTGCCCGCCTTACATCACGTGTTTGGGGAAACTCTAAACTCACAATGAAGACCAAAGCTGCGGTATATAAGGCCTGCGTCACCAGCACACTCCTATATGGCAGCGAGACCTGGACGACCTATGCTAAGCAAGAAAGAAGGCTCAATATCTTCCATTTGCGGTGTCTACGCCGCATCCTCGGCATCTCGTGGAAAGATAAAGTGACAAATATCGAGGTGTTGTCACGTGCTGGCCTTCAAAGTATGTATACGCTGCTTAGACAGCGCAGACTTCGCCATGTTCGCTGCATGGAAGATGGTCGCATCCCAAAAGATATCTTCTACGGACAATTAGCAGATGGCAAGAGAACAGTTGGGCGACCACAGCTGAGGTTCAAAGATGTGTGCAAGAGAGATATGAGGGCACTGGACATGGATCCAGCAACATGGGAGGATGAAGCTGCCGATCGCACTAAGTGGCGATGCTATTTACGGCACCACCTCAGATTGGGCGAAGAGAGGCTCACACAAGAAGCAGAGGTGAGGAGAAAATGTCGAAAAGAGCACCAGGAAAATAAGCTGCTAAGGGCTGCCACCTCAGGCGCGCATTCCCATAGTCAGTTATGACTGAAGGGGCTATTATTATTATTATAAATAAAAAATATATATTGCTAACTTGATCAGGCTCTATACTGTACTGTACGTATACATCGTCTGTATAGTGTGTCTGTGGTCTTTGTGTATCACCTTATCTCCTTTTGTTTAAAGGTAGTCAGAGGGGGTGAGGCTATGGCAATTCTGAAGTCACAGGTGGCAAGGGAGAGCCAATAGTCTCATCAGTCCACTTTCACTGTCATTTTCATCAAAATTCTATCTTCTCGGACTTTCTTACCACTAGGGTCTTGTCTCTATATTAAGACAACCTCTAGACTTTAAATCCACTTGACAAACATGTACAAGCAGTTTGTACAATTTACACATGGCTCTACAAGTTATGAGACTACCCAGAAGTAGTAATAAACATGTACAAGCAGTTTGTACAATTTACACATGGCTCTACAAGTTATGAGACTACCCAGAAGTAGTAATAAACATGCACAAGCAGTTTGTACAATTTACACATGGCTCTACAAGTTATGAGACTACCCAGAAGTAGTAATAAACATGTACAAGCAGTTTGTACAATTTACACATGGCTCTACAAGTTATGAGACTACCCAGAAGTAGTAATAAACATGTACAAGCAGTTTGTACAATTTACACAGCTCTACAAGTTATGAGACTACCCCGAGGTAACAAACATGAGTGAAATAACAGTAAAATAGTAACAAACATGAGAGTGAAGTAACAGTAAAATAGTAACAAACATGAGAGTGAAATAACAGTAAAATAGGAACAAACATGACAGTGAAATAACAGTAAAATAGTAACAAACATGAGAGTGAAATAACAGTAAAATGACAGAAGTTAAATTACCTCAGTTGTATGCGACTTGCTGGAGCTCAAACTTGGGTCAAGGGACACAGGGGAGACAAGGTCGTAGTTCTGCCCTGACATCTCGAAACCAGCAGGGGATAAAGAAATAATAGGGGAAGTGGATGGCAATGACAGAGGTGAGGTAAAATGTGTGAAAGTGTAAAGAGATTCAGCAGCTGGAGTTATGGCTGCTGTTGGGCTTGTGAATCCATCTGAGGATGAATCTGTTTCTAGATCATACTTCTCTGTGAAAGAATAGAAGTTATTCTGAGCTACACTGGACACAGATGACACTGCCGGAGAATGAAGATGAGAAAGCAGGCTAGAAACCAAGGTCTCTTTAGAAGAATCAGTACTTTTCACAAAGGATGATGCTACTGATTCCGAGTCTGAAGATGGATGTATCATATTTCCTGAGTCAACAGAAATGTCTGTTTGCGATGAAAGATGTAGTTCTGACTGTGCTGATATGTTGAAAGAGGCATCTTCTGACTGTGTAGAGTGCATACTTGTGCCACTTGCAATGCTCTCAGAGTCTAGATCCATAGACCAATCGGAAACATCATACTCCCTAACAGAAGAATTATGATGATGTGGTATGAGCTGAAGGCTGATGTCTCTTCCTATTAACGATTCACCATAAAAGTCATCCCATTCATAACTATCACTCCCAAACATGTCTTCATATCTAACTTCCACTGAGCTAGTGTCTGAAGGGGTGTAGTTTGAGTCTTCCTGAATGTTAGGCATGGGTTGATGTTCAGGGATAGTCTCCAATGGTGGAATTTCAAAAATTCTTGGTGACTTTACTCCTCGGGACAAATATATTTCACTGGCAATCTGCAATGCATATTCATCAAAGTCCACTGGAGAAGAAGTCTCTGCACTGTGAGAGGCAGATTCTTGCTTGGTTATTGCAGTATCTGGAGATGATGTCAAAGGTTGCCCTGAGCTATCCTGACCCACACAAATATATTCTTGTCCACTTCCAGAGTTGCTGCTCTCTGTGTCAGAGTCTACTGGACTCTGTGAATCTTCCCTGCAAATATCATGACTTCCAGCACTTCTGAAGTTCTTCCCTGATTCTTCAGCAGCATTCTGGGTATCCTCTGTGAGATCAATACTATTGCAGCGATACAAATTTGACTGAAAAGTCAAAGGCCATGTATCTTGCTCATTACCATCTTCCTGTATAACTGCATCATTTGAATCACTCAGAAGTGCATTCTGACTGTAAGCAGGTGAGTCACTGAGGTACATGCTGGAATCCACTTCACTGTAGTTACTGGCATGGTTGGTTGGACTTTCTGTCAGACTGTGACTATGAATGCCAGACTCAGTACTGTTTGACTCATTTTTGCTAGGGGTACCTACCTCTTCTTGGGATGTCTTTGTTTTGTCACTATCCTCAGAGGAAGTTGGTTCACTAGTATGAGATGGGGCAGAGGACTGCATCTGATATAAAAATTCCACTGAACTAAATGCACTGCCACTGTCATCTAGACTTGAAAAAAGATTGTTGCTACTGTCTTCAAGAACATCCGTGGTGGAAGGACATTGAGTAGACTCTATGCCATCAATATTCTTGGCATGATCATGAAAGTCTGTTAAAGAATTCACCTGCTCAGACTGCAAAACTTCATGGGCAGTCCCTAAATTAAGACTGTCTGTGAGATCAGAGGAATCAGATATCGAGCTGAGCAAGGTGGATGTAGAATCTGGTTCGATTTGCTCTAAGGAGAAGATATTCTGATCGCGATCAGATTCTACTTTTTCTGATGTAACCTCCTCTAGGGATACCTGCACTGTGTCTGAGCTCGTTTCATTTGGAATCTCAAGCCCTTCTGATGTCTGAAGTACTGGGGAATCTGTGACAGAGTCTGTAGCACTGAAAAAATTATTATTACTGCCACTGTTCATCTGAGTTTCAGGTCCTGAGAAAGTGCCGCTTAAGTCGCTCTCAGACGTAAAATTCAGGTCAGCACTAGCTAAACTCTGTCTGATAGCCCCATGTAAGCTGGTAGATGGTGCTGAGTTAAATGTCACATATATGGAATTTGTGTCAACTGGTTGACTGGAAGAGGTGTAAGCAGGAAAATCAGCATGAGCATTTCTGTTGTTGTCCGTGCTGGTCATACCATCAGCAGATGAAATAAACTCAGAAAATATGTTGTCTGCATCGTTTGCACCAGCAGCAGATGCACCATCAGTTCTCAGTAGGGAAACTTCATTATTGCACAGGTCACCCTCAACAGTATGTTTACTTATGATAAGTGAATCACTGTCTGTAGTAGCAGCAGATTCAAAATCTGTTGAGTCAACATCTGGAGCTACAGGAGACGTATGGACATAGTCACTAAACTCCTCATCCTCTCCTTGTGATGGTGAAATATACTTTGTTACTACATTATTGTTATTTACAATGTTATTTTCACACTGACTGAGTGAATCCTTCAGTGTCTCATCCGTCAATGTATGGAAAGACGTTACCTCAGAGTCCACGGAGAAATCTGCATCACTGCTGCTGAGCTCCTTAACTGTGTCCTCCTGATTACCAGAGGTTATATGTGTGTCACTTACAGTCACATATTCAAGACTGGGAGATGAATAAGGAGAGAAGAACTGAGATGTGGAATTTGGGCCTTGGGAAACTGGTAAGGTAGTGGCCACTATTTGCTGCTCAAATGATTCATCAGGATTTAGATGGTTTACTGGGATAGACACTCTTGTCAATTCATTTTCTACCATGATCTGGTACTGAGAAGCATGCAAGTCTTCACTCTGCTGAATCATAGCCAAGCTATGGTCAGCAGCACTATGTACGGGCTGCACATAAATTTCTGGTGCTGAAAGATCATCAAGACCTACAGAGGCATTTCTGACACTACTATCTATATCAATAATAACATCACCCCTGGTGGTGCTATCTGGTGTTTCAAACTCATCATAAATGAGTGTAGGTTTATGTTGTTGAGTGGAAGAAAAATCAGTGGCAAAGCTGCTGGCTCGGGGCGATCTATTTTTCAAGCTGGTGGTTGTTATTTTTCCCTGGTTTGGTTCCAGATGAATCCATTTCTGGTCAAAGTCTGAATGGACAGCCATGGCATCTAACTGAGCTTTCAGCTGTTCAAGAATGTGGTGAGCTTGTTCAACATCCAGTCTCTCGGATGGGGTCTCCCAGCACTGAATCATAACTGACCACCTTGAGTGGAGGAAAAAACAAACCAGACAGAATTTAAAATGTTCATCACAATATTTACTCTTTACAATAAAGGGCTCTTCAGTGTAAAGGAACATTTTTATTTGCTCATGATGATAAGCCATTTCTGACAAGTGATATACTTTTACAAAAATGTACTTTTGCTGAAGAATTTAAATACTCCCTATGCAGTGTAGAAGTGTTATTAAGTTGTGAATATTTTTTATTTTAAACTGAATGGAGAAAAATGCCAGGTGTAGTTCCTGATGGTCTCTGAGGAGACAGTGAAAGAAAAGTACTACTGCCCCCTAAAGCATGTTGTAGAATGTGACTAACACTAACGCTGTGCATGTAGCTGGTAACTTCATCATGTAAAATGCACTGCTACAGAAACCGCCACTGTATGAGCAACATGAATGTTTTGGCACAGGCACAGGCACCCTGCTATAGGAGACTAGCAGCTGTGGTAGCTTCATAGGCAGCACAAAAGGGACATTAATCCTTGAATTGAGAAAAAGTCCTGCTCAACCCCTTATGGGTTATAATTTGAACAGATAGTGCCTATTTGTTTTGTACAGTATATTCCATTGTTGTTATTTGCTTACTGGGAGCATTATCATTCATACCATACCGTGTTCTTGTTTTCTTGGGGTGCTTTATATTTAATTCCTAAATTTTGATTCACAATTTCAACTGAGACGAATCATCTCGTTCCTTTGGTGGTTTCATTATTCATACATTTGTCTTTATTTAATTTTTTTATTTTAATTTTATTTTCCCAGCAATCAGATAACTATTTTTATAAATATCTATACTTTTGATTTCAATTTATAAAATATATTAATAGATGTAATAAATAGGTCAATATACAAAAGAAAGTCACTAAGAAGATTAGAAAGAGCAATCCATTTTCATAGTTCATAATTAGAGGAGAAGGCAAATAGTGCAACACACAGTGGCAGCAGGAAGTAAGTAAACATACAGAAGGACAGGAAACTAGACAGTCTAACAACACATAATGCGAGAGTGAGTCCACTTCAGTAACAGAGAATGTCCATAACTAGAAGTCAGACATGACAGCCTTCATTTCTTGGTACAGCTCTTGAAGATTAAAATACGTTTTATACTCATAAACTCTGAGCTCAGTAAGACTTCTGACAAAGAGGTTATACACAAGCATACAAAGCATGACGTGTCATAAAATGATTACACACATCAAATTTAACACAAAGTTCTTGTTATAAGTTTTAAAGATGTCTCTAACTGTAATTATTTGACTGATATTGAATATGCACATCAAACTGAAAAGATAATAAGACAAAAACAATTTTGATAAAACAAATAAATATACAAAATCAAAGCCTAAAGAGAGGATGAACAGACAACAAATAAATGGATAGGTAGTGAAAATTTAAAAAAATAGAGAAATATAACACTGAGGAAATGGAAACGATTCAAGTGCCGCATGAATGATTCATCAAAAAAGAAAGAAAAATTACAAATGTGCTTGCATAGAACAGAAGGATTACAATGGTTTGGCAAAAGCACTAATGTGGCACTGATGGACACAAAAATAACACTATTTAGTACTGTATTTTTTATTTATGGTTCTTAGTCTAGATATACATGCCTGTGCTAAAAAAAGTAAGTTCTGCATGCATTAGTAAATGTTCTCAGAAACAGATCTCACTAGACAAATAATCCACTGTATAAGTTTTCTCCCCAAAAATCAGATATTATTAATTCAGTTGTACAGCACTGGAAAGTTTTAAGGTACGTGTACACTGTGATGTCCTTAGTTTTCACTGTACCAATAAAGTTTTGAAGACAGACTTCTACACAGATGCCTGATCCAGTTATTTAAGTTTTTCCAAAGCATTTCTGTTTACTGCATACTCTCACAATTTCTCACAATCAGCGAGTGCCGATTGTGCAAAATCCTCATTTAATACTGCTACAACCTCAGAACACTTAATTTGCTAACAAAGCAGCACATTACCCATGTGAGAAGTCATGGAACCTGCAACAATGCAATAGCGTAGGAATCTGCAATGATCCTGTAGGTACTACTTCAAGAATGAATGGATAAACAGCAGGAAAAGTTATATATCAGTCAACATTACTGGATCAACAGTAACTTAAATTCTGCAGAATCAACTTCCCCGCCAGTACCTCAATGAAATATGCCATCATTTTCTAAATTTAACACACAGAAGGATCAATGCAAATTGTATTGTAAATGTTTATCACATTATTTTGGTGCATGTAATACTTTAGATGAAAGAACTATAATGCAGCGATTTTCGTTCATACACTATCACAATATACATGTTGTTATAACAGAAATGCTCAAAACAGATGACTTGCAAGGATTTTTTAAATTCACATTAATAGCATTACACAATTTCTAGTCAAGTAAGAAGCCTGAGCAAATCCATGCTGAACTGATTTCAGAACCGAAAGGTTTGGTTACAGACTGTCATTCTGTCTAAACCCAACCAAGACTGTGGACAGTCTCTAGTGGCAGAAAGAGATGTGAAATAAAATATCTGAGAAAATCAGCTAGTAAAATATGAAAACCTAGTAAGAAACAAAGAGACCAGAGCCACAGTTGGTTGCACCAGTTAAGAAATACAGTACAATGAAAAACAAAGAATGGAAACTTTGTGAGGATGTGTCTGGATAAACCAGAAGCATAAACATATAACTTCAGAACGGAAAAAATCAGAATAGAGAATAGTCTGGAAGAAGATGGATCGAGGGTGTGACAAATATCTTAAAAGACAAACAAAATGATGGCACCACAGGTCAAGGCTCACACACTAAATCAGAAACCAATAAACAATCCCATCTGCGTAAGCAGGAGATAAAAGAAGAAGGTTTATGCTGAAGGAAGTGTTTAACTGAAAGTTACATAAAAGTCATATAAACGCCATTTATTCTTATCTGAGCGCAGACTTACATTTTAATCTTGAAGGGTAGTTTGGTGTTCACATCTGATGGCAACACTTGCCTGTCCAGTATCACACTCTGCAGCACTGACTCATCTGTCAGACTGTCATAGGGACGTTCACCTAAGGAACAAATCTCCCACAGAAGAATGCCAAAGGACCTATGGAAATGTATCTATATTAAATCTTCTACTGCAGTGATTAAGTCTTATGGGTATCTATAACAGGCATGATAGATTTCCACCAGTGGTAACTAGCAGTATAGAAACCAAAATACTGTACTGTAAAAAAGTTGACCAGGAATAAAACCCAAGACTTTCATTAATCTTATGTACAGGCTAAGGTCTAAGCAACAAATTTTCTTCTTCTTCTTCAGCATTTGCTTCTGTACAACCACGTCAATTTGTCTCATAAGTTGGAAGTCTGTCTCAGGCTTCTCTCAATGCCATAAAATGTCTGCCTCAAAGAGGTTGGTAAAGACACTGCTGTCAATCTGTTCATCTGATGGAGCCAACATCTTTCGAGAACATGTCATATATGTATGTATATATATCTGCATCCATTCGGTGGTTGAGTATGCTTTTTTATGTATTCTTTAGTTACTGACTGTCTTTCTGTATCTTTTTGGGTGCCTTTTAAAAAATTATTTCTCCAATGTCAACAAACTCTAGGAATCATATTTTCGTCAACGGGGGGAATGCAGTGCATATCATTAGGGTTCCTTATCTGGAATAATGACAGCGAGTTCTTTAGCTTTTTGTACAAAGCAGCTTCTCTGCAGTTTACCTCAGCTAAAGGTCCTTTCTGGTCAAGTACAGTGTAGAAATTTTTTTTCATTTTTTGTGTGTGTGCAGAGCAACTTCTCTGGAGCATAACATCTCTATATATGTTCCACCTGTCATTCCTTGGGTAGTAAGTGAGTCTTTTACATTTTTCTGCCTGCTGCAGTACTCTGTAGTTTCTTCTGTCATTCACAGATTGTAGTTTTGATTTCACAATATATAACTATGAGTTTCAGCAAAGCTTACAAGAACCAAACAAGTATTTTTTAAATGCCAAAAAAAGACACTTTCTTAAATGATAAAATTGCTGCACAACAGACTTTCTGTAAACTTGTCACAACTGAGTTAACTCACCATATATCTGAACTCTTGTCACAACTGAGTTAACTCACCATATATCTGAACTCTTGTTACAATATTGTGAGGTCCATATACCATCTGTTTGGATGAGTGTCTCTGGTGCCATCCATCTCACAGGCAGCAGCTCAGTACCCGTGTTGTAGTATTCATCCTTATTTAAATCAAGTATAAAACACAAATTCATTCCTTTCATTTAGTCAACAACAACCACAAGACTTTTCTGCACATTAAAGGTATTCAGCAACAGTTACAACAAAAACTGCCAATTTTCTATCTCAGAAGACACAAGAGTACCTTATTTGGACAATCATAAATGTATTGGAATACTTGAAAAAGCTGACATAAATGTTTGTGATTGTGGCTGATGAAGGGAAAACCCAAAACATCATATGGTTCTGGTTTCTGGTGTATTGTTCATTTGTAAAACTAACTCCTTTACTATGTTAACATTTTTAATTTAACTTCCTATTCTTACATGATAATCTCTGCACTGCTCAGAGAAGATAAAAATCTGTGAGCATTGCAACAGTTCATCTTCTCTATACTTTCTTCTCTAGCCTTGATGAATGTTTCTCAGCTCTTTAGCTCTCTCAACTTCCCCTGTTTTTAGTTACTAGAAGATTCCCTCTTTTGTCTGGTAATCTAGGTTGCCTTGTTGTTTGTTTTTGCATGTCTGTCTTTCAGCAAAGGTCTTTCCTGACATTTCTGAAAACTTTATGCCTAGCATGTCTTGAGTCTACTTTTTCTTGTTCCTGGTACTGTCCCTTTAAGCACAATAGTGCACAATCTGATCTTGACAGATGGCCATACCATTGAAGTTTCACGAGCAGTCCATTAACTGTCAAACTTAACTTTTTTCAAGTAATGTGTCTAGGTGTTCATAAAGTGGAGACATGTGCGATCTGTGTATCAGGATCACACTGCCAGGGCACTATACATGACAGTTATTGATGGCAAATGTTTCAAAAAAATCTTATTTAGCTGGTTGTATCCAAGGCAGACTGCTGTTTCTCCTTAATCCAAATGACATATAAAAAGTTTACAAAAACACTCTGCTATTCACTGAGCAGGAAATAACAAAAGCATAGAGTGCCAATATGTAATGCTATAACACCATCTTTATATGACAATTATTTCATATGACATTTACGACACCGGGCACTATTAATGACATTTTAACATTTACTGATGTATATTTCTATGGCATAAGTAATGAATGTGTCTGACTCAAAATGAGAGCAATAATATTCTAGGTCACACAGTTTTTATTTCCATGATCTGAATTTTTCAAAATCTTACAACCAGACACCAAACTAAAATATTTTCACAATGTCCGTGATTAGTGAAAGTCTGTACAACTGGCACTGTAAAATAACAAGCTGCTTTTATTATTAGTGTCATTGTTAATCAAAATCGACACCACTGAACTCTGAGCAAATCCAAAGGTGCTCAGTCTCCATCAAATGTCGAAGGTTTTAAATTCAGTGGTTCCCAATATGGATATGTAGTAGTTATTGATTTGTTGAGGATTTGACTTGCTAAATTCAACAATTTTACTCAATGTAACACTTGCTAAATTCAACAATATTACTCAAAGTAACACTTGCTAAATTCAACAATATTACTCAATGTAACACTTGCTAAATTCAACAATATTACTCAATGTAACACTTGCTAAATTCAACAATATTACTCAATGTAACACATGTAAAAGTGGTTTGATTGTACAGGCCCTGACGTCAGCCCTTAAAAGAAAAGTGTAGTCTGAAAAAAGAAAAAAAACCAATCCACGGCTCCTCCCTAACTTCGCTCATCCCAGTTTTTCATAAACTGTTCTGCAGAGGTAGGTACCCAACATCAGTGAGGTGAAGATGAGATAGGAAAGATAGATAGCAGAGTAGTTGTATTACTAGGACCATTAACCAAGGCACAGTTTCATGTATATTTGCTGATCATAAATTCTAATAGTAATCGTCTACTAAAAAGTGCGTATGAAGATACCAAAGCCACTGTTGTCCACTCGGTCAACACGGAAGAAAGAGGGAATAACAACAAGAAGTATGTGGTCAGCTCACTAAGATTTAATCAGCATCTTTTGGAAGGGGCAACCAGTGCTAAATAGTGTTTACCAGTTTTAATATCGGTGAGTACCCACTGGCAAGGTGTGTCTGAATGTAGTTTTTGCTGGAAACTGACAAAATTAGATATCTGCAGGTGTTTCAAAAAGGATCAATTTGCTTTGTTGCAGGTTTGATTGTCTCAGTATTTATGAGGTTAGTGATAATGTGATGTCCGTGATATGTTAATAAACAAGAGGAAAGTTTCAATGGAGCCAAGTTATAACCAAGGTGCTATTTACAGTTTCCAACAGACTTAGCCTTGTTGATTCATCAATTGTAGTATCATTCTCTAACAGGCAATCATCAATTTTCCTTATTATCTCTCCACTGTCCACATCCAGTGTCCCCAATATGAATGCACTCAAAACTAATCTGTCAGCTCTCTCACTGCTGCATACCCCTGAATGACTAAGACAGTAGAATCACACCAGTTCCTGAAGACTTGTGGATTCTATGGATGTATAAAAAAAAAGGATAGACTTAATAAGTATAGCCAGCAGGTGGGCTTGAACTTCAACCTAAAGAAGTGTCGCATAGAGATTTATGATCAATAAATTTTCTATATTCTTTTCTTTTCTACCCGTGTCCTCTACTTTATCATCGCTCTTTTACCCTTTTCCTGTTTTTCGCATTCGTTAGTTTGCGACAAAATATTACTTTCCCATTCTGACTTTGCCGTTTCTTTCGCATACTAGTAACGCATTTTACTGCGTAATATGTCAGTCCCTGGATGTGAACGAAATAGTGTGAGAATTCGTCTAGTCAGACATAGAGAGCAGACATTTGTTTACATTTTCATCTGACACGAGTTTTTCTTCGGCTAGTTTCTCGGCGTGAGGTGTGGAAGGCGCCAATCTGCATAGCTCAGAAATGAGACATGTCGCAGTAGGTGTGAAGACGCACTTTTGGCAGTTATGGCCAGCGTCTAAGTTAATGGGAAGTGTTAAGAGAGAGAGGGGGAGAGAGAGAGACCAGCGCTATTTCGGGTTTTCGTAATAGCGTGGGATCCTTTGTCTGTTTCATATATCTACCCCGCAGTTTGGACTTGATTTCATTCAGTCATTCTCCAGTTGCAGTAGACAGATCGCTAGTGCTAAGGAAATAAGCTTGCATAGCAAAGTTCTTAGTTTGACTCGACATTTTGCCGAGCTTCTAGACTAACTATATGAGTGAATAAATTCTAAGTTTATGCGATCGCCTGTAGTTCTGTCTGGAGGTAAATATTATATATATATCTAGTAGTATTGAGTGATTCGGTGATAACCGCTTATTTCATTTCACTAGTTAGATTTCTGTGCAGAAGAAATTAAATTTATAAGTCTGTTATATTCTCTAGTTGACGTGTTTCAGTGGATAGCAAAATAAATTATAATTTCTAGCTTAAACTCATGCAGCTATAAAAAAAATTTAATTAAATTGCTAGTAATTAGTCGAGAATATTTTAAACTAACTTATAACTGCACTGATTCATCATTGAGTATTGACGAAATACGTATGTATTTCTAATTCATGATGATTGATTTTGGAAATATAACTTATTTCACAGGAGATTTAAACGATAAGACAAGCTCTATGCTTGCAGTTTATAATGTAAGTTATAACCGAGGAATAGTATGTATAAGTATTTTATATGTTGTTTTCTCTTTATTCAGTGAAACTGGGGTAGCCCAACTTTACCAACGGTTTTAGTACGGAGAAATATCTGTGAAGAACAAAAACATTCTTTTCTTAAAGACTTGGGTGTATAAAGTAAAACCTGTCTGGCATTGCGCTGGCATCCAGAACGACAGAGTACCCATTACATGAACTTTAAGATTAAATGAAGTAACGGGCCCATCGAGCCAGATTTAATTCTTCCTGAGAAAAACCTCAAGTTCATTTTCAGCCCTTGTGGCAAGTAAAATATTACTATCAGTAACATTCCGACGGGGTTCTGACTAGTTGTGGTGTGACCAAATAAAGTCCTATACTGAGAGAAGGCACCGACCTGACATTCCTAGTTACTAGAAATCTAAGCTATTGACACTTTGCTCGCTGTTAACGTTCGTGCCTGGACAATTTTAATGTGACAGAACCAGATATCCTAAAATAAGAATAACCAAGGAAACGTTCCCTGAAGTAGTGGATTCAACCTATCTTTGCGGGACTGGGGTTCCCTTGGCCAAGACTACCACTGGAGATTCTGTATGTGCATGTCCTAAAAATTGTTTTTCCAGAAGTTGCTACCAAAGCTGTAAGTACGAATGCAAGCTAGTGATCATGGCTGACTGAATAGAGTGAATGCAGGACTGAGCGATTCCTTTATTGTTGTATTTGGCACCCATTTTGCTGTCTTAAATTTCTTTATTCAAGTTTTTTGTTGCTAACAATATTTTCCTTAGGATAGATCAGAGTAATACTTAGGAGCTAAAAACACAACAGGACAGATGGAAAAATATAGAGAATATGTGACACTCAGAACTGAAGCAAAGAACAAAGTGCTAGCAGCAAAACAGAAGTCCTGGGAAGAATTTGGAGAAAAGCTAGAAAAAGATGCACAAGAAAACCAGAAATTGTTCTATAAGACCCTAAAGAACATGAGAAAGGAAAAACAATGCCCTCTCAAATTTATAAAGGACAAGCAAGGCAAATTGCTTACTGCCCCGAAGGAAGTAATGGAAAGATGGAAAGAATATTTCTCAGAACTCCTGGATGGTGAGCATGGTGAAGCATCAGAAATGATAACCACTAGCACAGAAGAGAAAACCAATGATGGTGAAGATGACATAAAGATGGAAGAACTGAAGGCAGCACTGGAGAAAATCAAGATGGGCAAAGCAGCAGGGCATGATGGTATAACACCAGAAATGGTTAAGTACATGGGAGCATCAGGCGACCTATTACTCTTAAGGGTTCTACAGGCAGCGTGGTACAACAAGACCATACCAAAGGATTGGGAGATTGCCATCATAACACCAATTTTCAAAAAGGGTGACAATCGACAGTGTGGAAACCATAGAGGCATATCCCTTCTCAGTGTCCCTGGTAAAATCTACTCTAGAATCCTAGAGCAGAGACTCCTGACGCCTAGCTGAGCCAGAACTGGATGAGGTCCAGTGCGGATTCTGAGCGAACCGAAGTACTCAAGACCTAATCTTCACACTCAGACAGCTGAGTGAAAAGGCCCTTGAGTATAAGAGTGAGATCCATCTTTGTTTCATAGATCTGGAAAAGGCGTTTGACAGGGTCCCCTGGAGCAAACTTTGGGATTGTTTGGCAAGTAAGAACATTCCAGCACCTCTGATTCATGCTATACAGAGCTTCTACAAGTCTTGCAGAAATTATGTGAGGACAGCAAACCATAAGTCAGAAGAGTTCAGGACCACCACTGGTGTAAGACAAGGTGATATCCTGTCACCTTACCTTTTCATACTCCTCATGGACGATGTCATTAAGGCATGTAAGGAGAGAACAAGAAAGTATTCAGTGGGGTACTGGAAGATGAGACAGGTCTATATTTCGGAGCTGGCATTTGCTGATGATGTTGCCCTGATTGCTAAATCAGAGGCACATCTCCAATTCAACCTGCAAGTCTGGAAGGAAGAGCTGGAGAAGAGAGGGATGGTCATAAGCAGCTCTAAAACAAAATCCATGGTGATATCACGAGAAGAAAGAAGACATCAGATTAAGCTGGGAGAACAGGTCCTGGAGCAGGTAGACCACTTTAAATACCTCGGAGCTATTATTGACCGAAAGGGAGGCATCAAAGAAGAGTTGGCCACTCGAAAAGCAGCAGCTGGGAGACTTTTTCAGGCCATAAATCAAGGATTCCTCAGCAAGAGAGAGGTTGGTAAGAAAACGAAGATGGCTGTATACCTCTCCACCTATGTCCCAGTCTTGACATATGGATGCGAGTCATGGGCAATGACTACAACCCACAAAAGCCAGATACAAACATCAGAAATGAGGTATCTGAGGAAGGTGGTTGAAGTAACAAGAAGAGACATGGTACGCAACCAGACGATACATCAAGGCCTAAAATCCCACCCCCTGCAGACCCAAGTAGAACAGTCCCAACTCAGATGGTTTGGCCATGTCTTCAGAATGGGAGAAGACCGGCTACCACGACAAGCATGGGAAACAAAGAGCCAAGGATCCATACCCCCAGAGTCCGCTGGGAGGACAACTGTTACCAACAGATTACTGGTGGCAATGTATGTAGTTATTATAATATTTATTTGTCTGAGGGAAAGTATTTGTTTTTAGAATCAGGATGCTTTCCTGGCCAAAGATATATCACCCATGATTGATTGATACTTTTGTTATATGGGTTATCTCCCCTGGATATCGAATTTGGCGTATGAATCCAGATTTCGTTAGTCTGTTCCTTGTTGGGCCAGAAACAGATTGTTCTTGCTTAGGTTTATGCAGGAATGTTTATGGTCCGAGTCTATGTTTACTCCGTGTCTATTTCAGACGATTCGGTCTTATATCGTGATATCTTTGTATGTCTAAGGGAAAGTATTTGTTTTTAGAATCAGGATGCTTTCCTGGCCAAAGATATATCACCCATGATTGATTGATACTTTTGTTATATGGGTTATCTCCCCTGGATATCGAATTTGGCGTATGAATCCAGATTTCGTTAGCCTGTTCCTTGTTGGGCCAGAAACAGATTGTTCTTGCTTAGGTTTATGCAGGAATGTTTATGGTCCGAGTCTATGTTTACTCCGTGTCTATTTCAGACGATTCGGTCTTATATCGTGATATCTTTGTATGTCTAAGTGGGACTATTTTTCCTTGTACTGAACTTTGGGGTCAGGCAGTTTATGCGCAGGATGAGACGAAAAAGGGTCTTCCGTGATAATGGAGCCTGGTGAATGCCATGTCGGAGACCAGTCCGAAGTTTGTTGATCGCTGTGATCTATTATGGGGAAGAAGATAGTTCCTGATATGATTATTAAGTCTATGAGTTCCCCCGTGTTTATTCTGTAACGCCAGGAGAGGACGTATGTGTTCTGCTAGTGTATTTCCCATGCCCAGGTAAAAGAACTTTTTACTGAACTTTTCCTTGCTAGGCTTAGATGGGCAGACGTCTACATGATGATTATCTATATCAATATGTCGGGATGACATGTTACCTAGCAGCACTGAATATGATTGTATGCAGCAGTTATGATGAAAGAATATGCTGATTCTTGTAGAAACATTTGTGTTCATGAACAAAGCCTTTATTGAAGCTTTGCTATGCATCTGTATAGTGAGTAATGCTCATTGGAACCAGAAGCCATTTTGGATCCTATTTTTTGTCGATCATCGATCAGAGAACAGGGATGCCCCTTATTATCAGGTGATGATTAAGAGATCACAGTTATAAGAAAACCCAATACTGGTGGGTTAACATTGTCTTCAGAAATATTTGCTGAACTTTACCTAAAGGAATCTTCGCTAGAAAAGAGGTTCTGTCTAGGAGTCATGCTTGAACATTATTTATTAACTGACATGATCGGTCAGTAAGGCCTGATGATTATATTTATAAACAGTGGAAATCTAAGTGCTTGTCTACGGACGTTCCATTGTAGTGTTCTTCAACATGAATGCCAACTTAAGATTGTAGACCATTGATCAACAGTATGATGATATATGTTGACCTGTTTTCCTGTAACTATACTCGTACTGTCCAAGTGTGTGCGTCCAATTAAACAGTATGAAACGACCACAGTAGTCTGCATCATTAACTTCTAACTACGTGTGAGTGAGTGTTTGATCTTCTAGTCAACTCTTCAGAACAATCCATGCATTCACGTATTGACACTCACATTAACACTCATGGTCAACATTACATCCTTGTCGGGGCCTCATTACGTTTTGGGACAAGGTGACCTGTATGCCCAACACTGTGCCGGTTTTGAGTTGACCATTTACACCAATACCAGCTTTATTAACGTGGTGACCCATTTAAAGAACATTGTGACTGGACGAGCTATATCACAGAAAAGCACTTATCAATGTGGACCTTATCAACAACATTAGACAATCTTTGAAGGACCGAGGACTAGAATGGAACCAGGCCAGGAGGAAGACAGCCGATAGGATAGTCTGGCGCTCTCTCTTCCAAACCTCTACACCTCACGGTAGAAGGGGAATGACTAAGTAAGTAAGTAAGTAGATCAGAGTATCAAAGTCTGTTCATACCTTTAAAGGGAAATCTTAGACTATAGCATATGTGTTACGCACAAATAATTACTTTTTTCAAAGCCTTTGTATGATCATTTTTCGTATGTATGATCATTTTTTGACTGAAGTGTGTATTATGTTTTTTACAGTCAAAGGGACATAATCCGAGTTATCGAGACTACAATTTTTTAGGAGTTTGCCTTCTCTTGTATAGAGACACGTTCGGTCTATAATTTCTTGAACGAAGCGTGACCATATCTCCTTATTTGGTAGTATCAGTCAACTGTTGTAGATGCCTGAAACCTTTCTTAACGCTTCTGTTCATGACCATAAAAGGCGCGACTGTATAAGACTTTTATCTCGAATGTTCTTAGTATCGTCTTATTGTGAACGGCGACTCAGAGATTGTCGCTCTGCGCATGTCTCGACTTGGTTTTCGTTTGTTGTTCCGCCCAGCTCGGGGAGTTTAGAAATGGTCTAAGTTGCGAGCAGACGCGACCTGCGTCGTGTAATTTTCTGAGGGAAATACATTGTCTTTGTGAGTTAGTTAGCTAACTAGACTATTTCCCAGTATTATTCAAGCCTGCCTGGAGGCATATGTTCATGGTTGATTTTCCGAAATAAGGTAATTCCTCTTGTATCGAACTTTATGCTATCATCTAGAGGTTCGTCATTTTGTCGCCTTTTTGCTCGCCTGTGTGATTCAAAATGGAGAGGTACTTTGACTAGGATTAAGTCACCGGTATCTTTATACCTGAACTAGTTATATATATATATATGGGTCACTCTAGACCAACAAGACTATTGTCTGTGTTCCAGGATTCGTTATATCAGAGATCACGTCCAAGTCAGATGGTTAGACTTAGGAAGGTTATAAAGGTCGAGCTGACCTGTAATCCATGTATGCTATTCACGTGCAGACAGTAAACGGACTTATTGTATACATCTGATCTGCTAGCATCAGGAAGGGAATAATTATTATTGTCTATGATCATTGAAGATCTGCAGCTGACACTGTTGCAGAAGTTATATATATTATTTATAAAGCTTCACGAACCAGAACTTTATGATATCTGTTTACCATGCAACTATGGAGTATTGAATCCTACATGACTATCAGTTAAGATGATTTTGAATGCTGCATTCGTTATACTGTGCTGATGATGACATAAATATCATGACTGTTTTGTGGCGTGCAATAAATGGTATAAAACTAAAGCGAAGTTACCAGTTCTATGACTCTACACGTCATGTTGCCTGTGGTGTACCCTGTGAACTGTTCTACTGCAACACACACAGCAACATTCTAAATCAGAGAAGACACCTACATCTTGCACTTTAATACCAGGTGTCGATAGGGGTGGCAAGTTATCATTTCAGCTCAAATCCACCCTTATCAATATGTATCCGTGACTCTTTGGGGCTATCACTTTTCTTCTAACAGGACTGTGGGCTATACATCGAGGGAAAAGATCATACCTCTGGGTCTATCATTCTTGTAGCAATTCATTGACTTTATGACTATTTGTATATGCTTGATGTAATTTTTATGTGTTGTGATGGAATTTTCTGATGATAATTAAAATTCACTTAAACTTAATCAGCGTGTCGGTCAGCTCGTTCCAAAATATCTATATAATCATTGTTATAGTTTTTCCACGTCTGTGCGTCTAACTGTCGTCACTTGTGGGTGTGTGCACGTGAGTGGTATATATATATATATTCAATATATATTTTATAGACTGTCTGACTCCTCTAGATCTGTTGTAGAAGATAGGCTGAAAGAGAGACGATTCTTGATTTCAGGGACAGCCTCTATTAATTTCTACCATCTCACTCGTGGAAATCTATTTCTATTATTATCTCTCACTGTGGCTATCACTTATTCTAATCTATTCAGAAGGGACCAACCCAAGTCTTAATTCCCCTATCAAAAATCTACGACAAGAAGACAGAGGTCATGACGCTCAATGTGAGCAACCCTGAGCCCATATCAGTAAGGAATCAGCAACTGGAACAGACAGATGCCTTCACATACCTAGGATGCATAGTAACACCAGATGGCGGAGCAAGCAGAGACATCAACTACAGAATGAACAAAGCAAGAACAGCTTTTTTTAGTCTAAACAACATCTGGAAGTCCTCTCAGTACAGCACAAGCACAAAATTAGGATTATATCAGAGCTGTGTGCTTTCTGTGCTTCTCTATGGCGCGGAGAGCTGGAGAGTTACAGAGAAGGAAATGTCGAAATTGTCCTCTTTTCACACAACATGCCTAAGAAAAATTCTCAGAATCTTTTGGCCGAATACCATCACCAACCAAGATCTGCTTACTCTGAGCAAGCAAGAGGACATGCACACCATCATAGCTGGCAGATGCTGGAGCTGGGTTGGCCATGTCCTCAGAAGAGACCCCGATGCCATCACAAGAACAGCTATGCTATGGACCCCTGAAAGAAAACGAAAGAGAGGCCGACCAAAAACAACTTGGCGGAGGACTGTGGAGGCTGAGATGCAAAGAATGAACCAGAGTTGGGGCACTGTACGAAGGATGGCCGTCGACCGAGCAAAGTGGAATCAATTTGTTGTTGCCCTACAAGACGCCACCAGGCGTAATGGCCACTGACTGCTTTGACGGTCGGCGGCTAAGGATCAAAGAAGAAGAAGAAGTTCCTGAAGACTCGTGGATTCTATGGATGTATTCCATTCATGCCATAGCCATCTGTTTTGGACATTCCAAAGCATGGGCCGAGAATCTGACATAATAACTGCCCTGGTTGATGGGGTTTCAGACAACACCTCAGGGCTGCAGTAGCTGCCTCTATCTCCATTTTCATGCTGAAAGTTATTGTCATGTAAGTGTTGCTCTGTTCAGCGACAACCCTGCCCTTTACTCTCGCCAAGAAGCCCCATCCTGAATTCTCACCACGAGTTACAGACACATCAGTGTACACAATGGCATCATCATACCCAGCATGATTACTGTCGTAAATTTTAGATAGGTTTGAAAGATATTTATGGTCCCACCTGAGTAGAGTGGATGGTGATAGTACGTGAGAAGTAAAGGTGTGAGAATTGATTTCACGAGTGAATAGTTTAAAGAGAAGATCTGTCTCTGGAGTGAGTAGTTTCTCTAGTCCAGCCTTTCTATACGACTATCTTTTTAGCATAAGACAATCTTGCACCTCCCTATATCTAGAAATATAAGTTTAACTAAAGACAAACACACAATTATGTGACAACAAGACACACAAACGTGAAAAAACTATGGTGAATTGGGTATGGGTCTGACCAACACACAAAGCTAATTTCTTTTGTTGTTTATTATCATTAAACTTTACAACATCGAATATCTAAAGAAAGATCAAATAAAATCAGAATTCATACATAGAAAAACATAACAGAATACATGTGCCCTCCCCTCATTGAGAAGAAAAGAACCCAACAAGTTAATAACCCCAAAGGTTAAAGGTTAGCACTATGTTACAGCATAGACAGTAAAGAAAAGAACAAAGTTCCTACTAAATGCTGTCCAGTAAATAAACAATATTTAAGCAAAACCAAAGATGATGTAGTTTCTGTAACTAAGAAATTATTCACTCTCTCTGTCTGACATACAGTGGCCACTCAATCATGCTTACCTAATCTGGGTGATATATCCCATGGAAATACGAGTATCCTGAATATAACTTTAAGTGTTTTGTATCTTCCAAATTTGGCCCCAGTCCTTCCTCTATAACAAATAAGATTTCTATGAGGGGGGTGCCAAATTTGGTGGTTGATTCCTGGATGGACAAATGTCACCTCGAATAGTTAATGTAGAAAAAAAAAATCCGCGATCAGTGTTCACAGTAAACAGTAGAAAGTACTTCCAGTCTCTTGAAACATCTGGTTGCTAAAACTGTTACAATTTATAACTGATGATGATGGTAAATCCTGTGGTGATTGCCGATTTTGAAACAGCGTAACTCTTATGGATAAAATCCACTTGGATAAGACTGTCAAAAGTCAGATGAGAATGTTACTTTTGTTCCGCCACAGTGGGCTGATAAAATTGAACAAATATCTGGGTATTTATAAGTCCAGTTAAATTTACTATTTAAAATGTTAATTTGCCTCTTTGGCCAGTCCTGTTCACAACTGAACTTGGGGACACGTAAGCCAAGAAGAAGACAACATTAATCAATCAGTAGATGAAGAAAAAGGACCAAAATAGTGGCCACAATAGACCAAAATAGACCGCCAGTCGCCATTTGATCAGGTCTGCTAGAATAGAGAAACATTATGAAAAAATGCTACTATTATATCTCTACATATATATACACGGAAGGGGACGAGACGATCTCTTATCCTCTCCGTCAGTCCTGATTAACGTTAAAAGGCACACGGTGTCTCCGCCTATCCTATCGCGCGTCGCTTAGCGGGTGCAGGTTTGGTTGAGGCATGGAGCCTGTTCCCCTCCTGTCCCGGTCAACGATCAGCGCACAATGTCAATTATTATTTAATTATCCCTACACGCACTTAACAAATAACGCCTGTCATTAATGGCTATTAGATTGATGGTGTCTGGTATAACTAACAGTCACTTACTAAAATTACACAAAATGGAATAAACGTGAATTCTATGGTCCACTACCAGTCACGTCTATCATATTAATTCAGTCAGCTAAACCGTATCTTCTTGTGTGCTAGAGCAGGTGGTAAATTTACATTAAACTGCACAACTGGTAAAAGAATCTATGCGTTATTTTATTCGCTAGTTTTAATGCTAGGAAATCACAGTGAATTATAATGGTAAAACTTAACACATTTTAACATTTGAGCACAAATTTCTATTACCAGAGAGTCCGAATGAAATCCCCACGAAGGCTATTAACACACCTTCCACAAAATGGTTTTAGACGTGTTTAGACTTCGAAAAATTCTGAGCGACAACTGATAACTGATTTGAGAAGGCACAGTTTATATACATTATTGTTATCTGCTCTCTAGAGGATGCTACTTTTAACGCTATAGGGCAAAGCAGAAAATCAGGGAACTACGTTTCCCCCAGATAAAAGGTTTTACGGTGGCCCTGTTGGCGCTTGCCAATCGACAACAGAGACTTAAACCGTGTAACGGGCTTCTTTAGATTTCATCCGCTTCTGGAGATTATAGAGTTATCTCTCCCTGTATGTACGAACATCAAAGGATCCCTCAGGAAAATATTTTGCCCGCTCGTCTCACTTCAAAGGCTCGGTGTTTTTCCACATGCATCTGTCTGATATCCGATAATTGACAGATCAGCTCGCGTGAGAAACTCAGGTAAACAAACCGGGTTTCCCTCCATGTTATGACTGGCGGGTCGCGGAAATCGGTAATATTTCCATTTGTTTACGTCTCAGGGAAAAGAGGCGTGGATTAAAAATTGAATAAATGCAGGCTGTGCTAGCGAATCATAGACCGTTAACGGGATTTCAGGGCTGTCAGACACTGTAGGCTATATTTCCATTATACGTCACAATTACTTATCAGCTGATTAATTTCCAACTGTGCTTTCCCCATTGCCCCAAGCTCTACACTCCCTGCCAAGGCTGATGATGACTTGCTGGTAGTCTGTCCAGTTCTCACCTGACTTATTCCACCCTTCCCCTTTGGATATACTTTCGACTGTGACCACCTGCCCAATTGTAGCCTCTGCCTGTGCCATACATAACATCCCTCTATTCTAGCTCCCTTGATGTCTACATTCACATGCAAGGAGTGCCTTTTGTCTGTGGCTATCCACATATAGCCTTTTGCTGGACCATTGCATATCTGGATCTAATCAACAGTAACCCAAGCATGTACCTCAAGTGTGCAGTGGCCATTATTTTTAAGGCTACCAGATCTTGCTTGCACTTCTGTATGATCAGTTCAACATGGTACTTGTACGATAGCCCATCATCAAATGTTACTCCAAGATATTTCAGCCTGTCTTGCCTTTCAATTTTCTGCCCACTGAAAGTGATGTCTGGAAAGTCTGCTTTCAATATGGAGTTTGCTCATTATAATACAGCTCAAGCAAGATGAAGTATAATGCCTGGTTCCAGGTTTAGCACTGGATTAAATATGTAATCTCTAAGCCAAAAACTACAATTCTGACAAGGAACGGATATAAAATCATTCTAAAGCCTACCTTAAAGAGATGGTCTGAGATACCATAGTCTCCAATCTTCAGAGTATAGTCTGACATTACCAGACAGTTTCGTGCTGCCAGGTCACTAAACACAAGAAAAATTCCATGATAAACATGCTACACAACAGATACATTGTAATTCTGCCACTAGAGTATTTTGAAATTTGGTGACAATTTGCCTGATATTACGAATCTACAATTGCATTTTTGAACACATAAAACTATTTTTCAGTCCAAAAGTCAAAATGGATTTCTAACTTTTTAATATTCATCAACATTGCAGTTATTTTCATGGAAGAAGATGTAAATATATCAACAGGTGATTTTTATTTTTTTTCTTTAACTCGCAACGTATGTCACCATGTTGTCACCTTCAAATCTTGCAATCGATTTTTCAATCATTTCCAGATGAGCAGTAGCTCTGAAAAGTTGCATAGTTGTGTATTCCCCATGACAATACAATAATCAGTCGTAAAAATAATAAAATTGAAATTAATATTAATTTTTTTTTTTTTGTATAAAAAACATCAATAAAATGGGTGATAACTGCAAATAATCTAGGTGTATTCTTTCCAACAAGATTGTCTCTCTTGAAACTTATTCTGTTTAAATTATATTTAAAAAATGATTTATTATTTTGTTTAATTTTCAGTGTTTGTGTTGCACTGGGGAAGGCTTTATTTATGATGTGTTTGATATGTTGGCACTTTTTGTGAAAACAGTACTTTATATTTTGGTTTTAAATTTTACTGACAAGAGAGGACATCCAGACATTAAAATTAGTCATATTAAAAAGACAGAAATATAGTGGTGGAAATGTTATCGTTAAGTTAAGGACGTACAAAGAGTAGAAACATTATAAAAAGACAGAAATATAGTCATGGAAATTTGACCTTTAAGAGAGGAGATACAGAGGCTACAAACATCATATTAAATAGAAATATCGAGGTGGAAATTTTACCATGAAGAACAAATACAGAGGTTATAAACAATCACCACATTACTAAGACAGAAATATAGTGATCAAAACTCAGAAACATCCTACAAGAGGATAGACAGAGGCTAGAAACAATCACCACATACAAACAGAAATATAGTGGTTAAACTTTTTCTTTCACTGGAAATACAGAGGTTAGAAACATCGTAATTAAAAAGAAAGAAATACAGAGGTGAAAATTTAATAACTGATAGAATATGTAGAGGTTAGAAACCACCACATTATAAAGACAGAAATAAAGTGGTGAAAATACTCGTAAAAGTTGACGGTAAAAGCACAAGTAAAACCCAAAACGTCCCTTGTTTCATGTGAACCGTTATTTGTAGAACCGATACAATACCGTTTTATTGGTTTATATACTTATGTTCTACTTCCTAGCCAGTGTCATGATGGAAACTTTGTACTGATGTGGCTTTGAGAGATTCCAGGTCCTTGAAAAGTCTAAAAAGCAGAAGAAAATGAACAGCCAACAAGGGAAATTAAAAAAATAAAAACAACAACACAAAAAAACTCAGCGATACTTACTTATGTATGTAGTCGTGCCTGTGTAAGCAAGCCAGTCCGGAGGCAGCATCCAAGGCAAAACTGACAAGCCTGTTTGTGGCTATCAAGGTATCCACATCCTGTCTGTGCTGAACAAGGTAACTCTTGAGGTTACCCTACAACAGTTAAAAGTAACACTATAATAATGATTACAAGTCATAGATGTGCAGCGGAAAAAAGGTAGCAGACAGCAATAGAGATGTGAAAATGTGCAACATTTATATGTGATAAACCACACAATGTACTTAGATAAACAAACAGCCAAAAATAAAAAAACTGTTTTCCTGATGAAAACCTTGTAGGCCACTACTTTGACCACTGGCCCTATTAATATCTACAAGGTAGTGCCATAGAAGATACTGTCATAGGGAAGTGAAGTGTTAGAGACTTCACTATACTAGGCCCAGCATTGAGAGGTGGGGTGATCAGTTCCCTTCCTTGCTGCCTTTCCATCCCTTATTCATGAGCAAAGTCAGGTACCCATTTACAGCTAGGTATACTGGAACATGACAATACCGTGAATCAAACCTGGCACCTCTGCCGCAACATACTGGTACTCTAACTACTTTGTCAATCGGACACTCTGGTAAGATGTACACTACCTATTTTCATTAATACCAGCAAAAAAATAGCTACTGCATTCCAAAAACCAGGAGCACCTCCACAACACTTATGTCTCTCATAGAGAATGCATCAAGTGCCTCAGTCAACCTGCTCTCATTGCAATGGAGTGGAAGCAAAACCTGGAATCAAATCAAGAAAGAAATAAGAAAGACTGCGACACAAAGCCAAAATAGGAAAGACAAAAATAATACTCACATGAGCAGCAAACTCAAGGATGACAAGGTAAGGTGTTGTCTCCATACACTGGCCTACGAGACTTATCAAATTAGCATGCTCTAAACACCTGAAAAAGTTATTTACAAAGCTTAAATTAAACTCAAATAAAACTTTAGCGTGCATTCATTTGACTAACAATAATCAATAAGGTAATGTTCACCCTGAGCGCCGTCCAGATCATATCATAACTTTCGTTTACTTTGTACTTGGTATCGGAGTATAATGTTCTGTGCCGGAGAGTTTTAACTTTATTGGATACGCCGATCGAGCAACTAATTCAGAGTTGACTGCATCAGAATAGGTGTCCATCGCCGGTCGAAGTCGTTTGTGCATCAAATGGTCATGATACTTACTTTCTTGTAAACTCCTATACCAAGTACAAAGTAAACTAAAGTCTCAGACGGCGCACAGGGTGAACATTACCATCAATACATTACGGAGACAAACATTTTATACACGGTACAGCCAAGAAACCTCCTTATAGATCTACAGGGTCTCTGATAAAACAAAGAAATAATAGAACTGCTGCTCCCTGTGACATGCCGTAGAATGTGACTAATATTAGGTTGTTCACTAAGCTGGTACAAACTGCTTACATAAACCATCAAAACAACTGAATATCAATGTTTTGGTGCATGCTTCCTACAAGAGTTATTTTGGATCATCAGCAGCTCTCTTGTGAGGAGAGACCAGAGAAATCAGGACAGCTAAGAAACAGAAACAGACTCTTACATTCTTAGTAAATGTACTGTTAGTATACTCTTACATTATTAGTACATGTACTGTTAGTATACTCTTACATTCTTAGTAAATGTACTGTTAGTAAACTCTGTACAAGACTGGTTCAAGTGGGGACTTTTTTTCTGTGCTCCACAGTCCAGAAAGAGTTAAAATGAAATGATAATTCTAGAAAATTTTGACAGTCTTTGACAGAAAGTTACTATGCCAACGCTTTTAGGCCACTTACCTAAATGCAAGGACCTCCTCCATGAAATGTTTCTGCTCCAGCTTAGAAGCATCATCTTTCAACATCTTGACTACAACATGGCTTGTATATTTTCCAGCTACAATCTGGACAGCTTCAGACTCAATGGCCTTAAAAATAATAAAGTATTGAGGGAAACAAATTAAAATGCAGCAAATCAAGTTAAATTAGCATAGTTCTGTCTTGAAAATTTCCATTCCCAAGTGTTCTACTTTCAGGTAGGAAACCCCTTTCAAAGCCATACACAGATACAAATAATGGTATTATAATCTGATGTATGTATAAAAAGAGATGAATTCTATAAATCAATAAACTCTAACAAATAAATGCACACAATTTTCTTCAGTCTGTCATAGAAATAAAGGCTTGAAAACCTGGCTCACAATTACTGAATTTGTGAGAGGGGTTTAGCTACAGTGAGTGTTCTAAGAAATGTTCTTTAGTGGAATAGTTCTATTGGCTGTTGAAAAAAACCCTTATTACCTTGCCAAACCAACCTGAACCAATTTCATTAAGATATGTTAAATGGTTCCTTGGAAATGATCTTTGTACACCTGAAAGAAAATAAACGATTTGTATGCATCACTATTAAGTCCAAGTGGGTTAATTACAAATTATAATGTGCAACTACTTCTGTAATTTTTTCTTTTATTTATGACAAAATATTCCGTTCAACCTCTGTTTAGGTTATACTGTATTGGCCCAAACATAGTACGGCTTCGCACATAATACGACCCTAAAGTTTTGAAGGCGTTCTACATAAAAAATAAAAAATTTCATTTGTAGTGGATGTATTCCCAAACAAGTCTATCAATATTTTGAAATTTTCCAGTCTTAGGACTCTGAATGCTTTTCTTGATGCACTCGCACTCCTAAACTTTTCTTCATTTTGTCGCCAAAGTCGTATACCATATTAGCCCCGGAAACACCAAACTTGTTGGAAGCCTGCACGTTATTTGTTTGTTGCACCTTGCGTATTGCTCTTAATTTAAAATTCATATCGTAACTTCTTTTCACTCTTTTGTTTACTTGAGACATTGAGGAAGCCTTCTTTTCAACACGATCACTCACTTACGGATCTGCTTTGGGTATCGTCATTTTTTAATATCAGTAACAGCACAGATTCTGCCCCCAACTAACATTGACCCACTGAATTACCAGCTCAGTGACACCGAAGGGTGCAAATCCTCACTCTCTAACTTTGTTTTGACCTTGAGTTTATTATTAGATGCGCATGGTAATTCCTGCTCACGCTGGGCGGTACAGTTCCAGCATGCTACAAAATAGACCTCTGTAGGAATCTGTCGCTTTTTTTCTTTGAAAAATGTTAGGCTGCGCATATAATACGAGTACAGTTTTCGGATGGACATTTTCAGGAAAAAACATCGCACTATCATCATCATGTGACGTATTCTTTCCAGAACGTTGTCTCCATTACAGCTGCTCTGAACGCATCACGATTCTGGGCAAGTTGACCTGCATCAGCCAAAGACAAGTTCAGACTCTCTGTGATGTCCTGGGTCCACCGTCGTCTAGGTCGACCCCTTCCCCTTTTTCCAGGGACCATGCCTTCCATCACTATTTTTTCCAGACTATGTCTTTTTATATGACCGAAAAATTTCAGCTTCCTTATTGCGATGGTATTTAGGAGCCAATGTTCCTGTACGTTTAGTGAGTGCAGTACTTCTCTGTTGGTCTTTTTTTCTGTCCAGGGTATTCTCAACATCCTTCTGTAGCATTTCATTTCGAATGATGTAATCTTTTTTGCAACTGTTTTATTGAGTGTCCAAGTCTCGCAGCACTATATTCGGGCCAATACGGTAATTAGGATATATAGTGTGGCTAATTGAAAATAATACCAATCAGTCCAAACAGAGTAAATCAAAGGAGTCAAATTGTGTTGATGTGCATGTCTGTGTCCTCCCCGACTCAAAAATGGCAGTCTCTCACACCTGTCATGTTGTTAACAAGGATGAAGAGGGTGGGAAAGCCCTGGGTGTCTGGGATGACACCCAATTCACCATCAATATGTATTACAAGAATCTCACTAGACCCTCACTTTCCCACTATATCCTAACCAATCATTCTGTAATTACTCTCTTCATGAAACTGCTTTTCCAATAACTCCCATGGCTAAATTACTATTTTATAACTCTCATGGCTAAATTACTATTTTATAACTCCCATGGCTAAATTACTATTTTATAACTCTCATGGCTAAATTAAAGACATCAACATCAGAATGAATAAGGCAAGAACAGCCTTCTTTAGCCTAAATAACATCTGGAAGTCCTCCCAATACAGCACAAGCACAAAATTAAGATTATACCAGAGTTGCGTGCTTTCTGTGCTTCTCTATGGTGCGGAATGCTGGAGAGTCACTGAGAAGGAAATGTCAAAATTGTCCTCTTTTCACACAACATGCCTAAGAAAAATTCACCGCATCTTTTGGCCGAATACCATCACCAACCAAGATCTGCTTACTCGTAGCAAGCAAGAGGACATGCACACCATCATAGCTGGCAGACGCTGGAGCTGGGTTGGTCATGTCCTCAGAAGAGACCCCGATGCCATCACAAGAACAGCTATGCTTTGGACCCCTGAAGGAAAGCGAAAGAGAGGCCGACCAAAAACAACTTGGCGGAGGACTGTGGAGGCTGAGATGCAAAGAATGAACCAGAGTTGGGGCACTGTACGAAGGATGGCCACCGACCGTGCAAAGTGGAATCAATTTGTTGTTGCCCTACAAGACGCCACTAGGCGTGATGGCCACTGACTGCTTTGACGGTCGGTGGTTAAGGATCGAAGAAGAAGAAGATGGCTAAATTACTATTTTATAACTCTCATGGCTAAATTACTATTTTATAACTCCCATGGCTAAATTACTATTTTATAACTCTCATCATATGCCAGCTGCAGTGGTGCTCCATAATGAGCAAAAAGGAAAATGAATGAATCAGTGGCATGATTTCTTTGGATCTCATTCCCATGGTAACGCTACAATTGTAAATATCCTTAAAATAATACACCTCGTGTAATCATTGCCATGTAAAACCATGCATTATGTTACATTAAAAAGCAACAATTACTGCATTTAAAAAATGTTACAAGTACCAGTATGAAGTCCACAGATATAATAAATCATTCTTTGTTGTGACATTTTTGACATTAAAATAAAAGGCCACAGTAAGGGATAATTAACAAGAAATAAAGGGAGACCCAAAAAAACACAAGGAGGAAAGAACTGGAGACCTAAAAAGGATATAAGATATGGAACCTGAATGGATGGAACAGGACAGAATGGCTTGGTATAAAATAACACTTTCAGCACCAGTATGATGTATGCCTTACGGCATAAATCTTCACAATTTTTGTCGCTGTGCCGTACCGCGTACATCACGGAAGTAGCGCGATACCTCGTTCCCATTCACTTATATGACGTACGGTGTACGTCCTATTTTAAAAGCACCAGAACTCTTCTGTTTACAACCTAATCGGCAATTGCTGGGCATAATCGGATTCAGCATTGAAAATCTGGCCACTAAGCTTGAAACAAACAAAATATTTTACTGCTAGCGAATACAGTAGAACTGATAATAGTGATTTTACAAAAGCGAAAGTTCAAACATGGACATTGCTGTACCGCCGAACCATAAACATCTTGTGGAAAAAGAGCATGAAAATTCTTGTTTGAGTTGAATTTATTCAACATGAATGATTCTGACAACTCTTTTTACTGAGATTCTGTTAATCTTTACCTTTAGTGCCTTTGAGTATGTTTAATATGTGTATTTTCGTACCATTTAGAGTTGAGGTTAGGTTTAGGGTTACCCTAATTCTAATGCTGACTCAATACACATATTATACATACTCGACGGCACTAAATGTAAAGATTACCCAGATTCAGGGTCAGAGTTTGTGTAGTCTGGTTCAGAATATACTTTTAATGGGTTTCTTTTTACGATAAGCTGTTTACAGTCAAATTAAAAATATGACCCCTAAAATTACAATTATCCTGTCATTCAGGGGAACGAACTAAGCTGAAAATGGTGTTGTCATTTGGAATGAAAAACCCGTCGTTGCTGTCGTTGCGAAAGGGTTAACTGAAGGCCTTAGTCACACAGGAAGCTATAGGGGGATAAATGAAAAAATGTCCAATTATTTCAAAGTATGAAGAATGTAGGAATGTTGGCTTCAGATTCACACTACAGTTTTCTTATTTTTCTAGCTGTCTTTAAAGTTGAAAGCAAATGAGCAAGAGAAAGTCAGCACTGTCAGTGGGAAAATACCTCAAGAGATGGATAGGAAAGAGCCTATCAGAGCATTCTATCACAGCAAGAGACAGAGGATGTCAGAGATTCATCGCAGCGAACCTTCAACTCAAAGATGGCAGCGGATCTGATTTATTAGCCTACTAATATTACTTTCCCGCAACATAATCTTCAGTCCTATTGTATGGCTCTGAAACATGGAGAACAGCAAAAACAACAACCAGCTACAAACTTTCATAAATGTGCTTGCGTAGAATAGAAGAATTAAAATGGTATGACATGATCACTAATGTGGAACTGATGACAAGAACCAGACAAGTGCCAGTGGAACAAGAGATGAGAAGAAGATGATGGCGATGGATAGGAGACATATCGAGGAAATCTATGAATAGCATTATAAAGCAGTTCTTGCTCTGGAACCCCCAGGGAAAGAGAGGCAGAGGTAGACCAAGAAACACAAGAGAAGATAATAGAGACAGAAACGTAAAAATGATGAAAACTTGGAAAGGGCTTGAGCTGATGGCACTTGACAGGAGAACATGGCATGTGTTTGTTGAAGGTCTATGCTCCCTGGGGAACTAATGGGTATTGACTGATTGATTAATAAAATCTACAGTAGAACCCAGCACACAGACCTTACTGTCAATGCTTTTCTTATTCTTACTTCTTCATTTTTCTCACGACTTTCTCCAGTTTTGGCTTTCTTAGTTTCTTGTGTTAGACTTCATTAACATGATATGAGTTTCATCAACTTCTGCTTTCAATAATTTTAATTTACCTCTGAATCATGACAAATCTTCAAACTAGCTTTTTGATATCACAAAAGACATATTATCAATGACAAAACTTACTCAGGAGAGAAAGTGTAGCTTCTTGTTTTCCTCTTTCTGTACATGATATTCGAGGACGTAGGACTGGCACAGCTGAGACTTTTGATAAAATGTCTGGCAAGGGTTCAATAATGACCTGATCTGAAATGTTGTCAGCATCAAAGATGTCCACAGAAAATGCTGCATTGTGCTGAGCATGCGTTGTGTCCCGAATTCCAAAAGCCTTAAAAATAGATAATAAGAAACAACAAGTATGAAATATGGGCATGAATGAAACAAATTATAGAAAAACCAACTGGATTATGATATTATAAAAGTAAATAGTGCTATTATTATATCTGAAGTTTGATATCAATTACTACTTTACTAATACAACTGAAAAAAAATGTTTACTCAAACATAAAATGTGATTTAAATTCACATTTTTTTGTGTGGTTCAGCAGTGGATTCTCGAAGATGTTTTGAGAATATTCAGATATATATATTTTACGCAACAAACAGTCAGAGTACAGAGATAATTTGACAGCAGTATGATGGCAGCACTGAAAGTAACACTTTAACAGTAGTCACCTCACAGTAGAAGAGGAATGACTTAGTAGTAGTAGTAGTAGTAGTACTATACACAGTTGGGATGTGAATGTACCATGCATATATGTGTATTAATTGGTATGATTGCAGAAGATGGAAACCGACAATATAACCAACAGTGACTCAGCAGAATCCTGTCAACAGTCCTTATCAGGATTAATATAACCTGCTAAAAGTTACAGCACTTTTCAGAGCTGACTTGGCATTCCATATGTGAAAGGCAAAGGTAGCATTGTACCTATGTATAAAATGTATTACATTACTTACTTACTTAGTCGTTCCCCTTCTACCGTGAGGTGTAGAGGTTTGGAAGAGAGAGCGCCAGACTATTCTATCGGCTGTCTTCCTACTGGCCTGGTTCCATTCTAGTCCTCGGTCCTTCATAGATTGTCTAATGTTGTCCTCCCAGCGGACTCTGGGTCGTCCTGGGGGTCTGGATCCTTGGCTCTTTGTTTCCCATGCTTGTCGTGGTAGCCGATCTTCTCCCATTCTGCAGACATGGCCAAACCATCTTAGTTGGGACTGTTCTACTTGGGTCTGCAGGGGGTGGGATTTAAGGCCTTGACGTATCGTATGGTTGCGTACCATGTCTCTTCTTGTTACTTCAACCACCTTCCTCAGATACCTCATTTCTGAGGTTTGGATCTGGCTTTTGTGGGTTGTAGTCACTGCCCATGACTCGCATCCATATGTCAAGACTGGGACATAGGTGGAGCGGTATACAGCCAATGTATTACATTCATGTATTATATTATCTTAGAAAATGTTCTGCAGCTAGACACCCATCTTGTCTCGCTATTGCTAATCATACTGAGCCATGTATCATTCATATACATGCAAACATCTGAAACACATTCATCTCATTCACAACTAGACTTGTGGGCTTTACAACCATAAGCTAGCCACATATCTATCACTGTCCACAGGTTCATATGTGTCATCACAAAACAGAGGTCTAAGACTTCAGAACAATCATTGCATCCTGAAGAAACCCAAAAGCATCAGATATTGATTTCTGGAATTCAGCCCTAGTCCACAACAGTGTTTGGGGGACTGGAGTAGGACCAATCAATAGTGTGTTCATTCTTACTAAGGACAGGCACAGATTCAAATGTTAAGTATGTCTGTAGCCAATTCCTGCAACCAAGTGTGATACCAGTCAATGACTGTGCTAGTTGATGATGACATCAGTAATTTATATCAGTAATTTATTAGCATAGCTAAGAGACTAAAGGAAAGGAACGTGTGCTGAACTTTTCAAATTTCTTGGAAGACACAAGACAGACTTTTTTTCTCTTTTAAGTTAAATACTTAGATTAGAAATTCACATCATCCAAATTTTGTAATATACTTATCCATTGAGTTCCATCATCCAACATTCACCACAAAGAAAGAAAGATAGTGTAAATATTAAATAATTCAAAATTGTAACACTCTGACTTATTGATTTTATGTAACGAGACAGCTGTGATGTGACTCCACTAAATCAAAACCATGCTGGTGTATCTGATTTACTAAACAAACAAACTTTAATTATGTTAAAAATATAGATTTGGAGATATTTCTATTTTATGAAACTTCTGCTTAGTAGTCTACTATCAAATAGTATGTGCTACATGTATCAAAAATGATCTTAAACATATCTGAAAAGAATGAAATATTCTAGAATGCTGCTAAAATGGTGAGCGTTAAACCAATTTTTTTAAGAACCGGTATCTCCTTCAAACGTGTATATTTTATGTCACATTTTTCAACAGTATTTTTAAATCATTGTAAAAGTAACAGAATGACTGTTTTTACATTATCCATTCTGAATATCACAATATGCCAATGTTTCAAAGATTCTGCCGAGTCATGTCACAATTAAGTTTTATCAAGACTTTACTAACAATAGTTCAAACGGAGAACAGTGGGCCATGTTTTTGATATGACATTATTAAAAAATTCAGAGACACAGTAAAAAGGAGTAAGGGGTATTGTTAGGTTTAGGAATCCTAAACCTTACCGTAATGATGTTAGCGACTTACAAGGGTGAAACCGAAGAACATGTCCCACAGTTCTTCATTGCAACCCTAAAAATCATAGACTCCACTATAACAGAAATACACCACACCTCAAATCTTTTTTTCTTAAACAAGCAATCAAGGCATCCCAGCACAATGACAATTAGACACACCAGGGCAGCTATACTCAGCACAGTCTCAAACATCATTGTTCGGCTGGTAAAGACTCCATCTGTAAGTATCATAAGACGATAGAATCAATGACACATTCAAATTCTTTTCTGTAATGATAGTATGAGTTGGTTTGTCTTTTCTTAACACCTCTTCCTAACAAAAAATTTTAATTATAATTTTGTGTGTGTGTGGAAAGGGGAGGGCAAACACACATACATTCAGACAATTTTACAGTTTTGACTTACTGTATCTGGAATGAGTGGAGGGGGGAGAAGATACACTACTTAGATATTGGAAATCAGATTTTATTATCTTGAATTTACTACATTATATATCCTAATTATAATCCATCAAGTGTTGAACTTGATGGACTCTGACTAAGCAGTTGGATGATCTGGATTTTGCTGATGATTTGGCTCTCCTGTCCCATAACCGTAATCAGATGCAGGACAAATTGAAAACACTCGATGAGAGGTCACAGCAATTGGGTCTGAAAATACACAGGGAAAAGACAAAAATAATGAGAATAAATGCAGGTAATGATAACAGAATTGAACTTGAAGAAACACCAATACAAGATGTAGAATCGTACACATATCTTGGTAGCAATATAGACAAAGTTGGAGGGACAGACAGTGATATCAAACTAAGAATACAAAAAGCAAGAAGAGCTTTCATTGCATTGGGAAATATATGGAGATCAAGAGAAATCGGATCCAACACGAAAATAAGAATCTTCAATTCAAATGTGAAGTCAGTCCAATTGTATGGCTCTGAGACATGGAGAACAACAAAAACAACAACCAAAAAGCTACAGACTTTCATAAATGGGTGCTTGCGTAGAATAGAGGGATTGAAATGGTATGACAAGGTTACCAACGTGGAACTGATGACAAGAACTAGACAAGTACCGGTGGAACAAGAGATGAGAAGAAGACGATGGCGATGGATAGGACACACACTGAGGAAACCTGTTGATAGTATTACAAGGCAGTCCTTGTTCTGGAACCCCCAGGGCAAAAAAGGCAGAGGTAGACCAAGAAGCACATGGAGAAGAGAGCTGGAAACAGAGGTGAAAATTATGAGGAGAACAAGGAAAGAGCTTGAGATGATGGCATGTGACAGGAGGACTTGGCATGTGTTTGTTGAAGGCCTATGCTCCTTTGGGAGTGGAGGGTTATGATGAATGAAAACCCATCAAGTGTTGAACGGTATACTTTGTCTTTAAAAAAATATTGCTCTTGTTAAATACTTTTTGACTATATTATGCAATTCCTTAGGTCTGTCTATTCTTAACAACTTCTATATTTGTGGGTGAATTTGATGCCTGAAAATAATCTAATAATGGGATTCTCAGTGCTCATATCTCTAGCATTTAAACAAGAAATGTTCTATATTATTGTCTTGAAGGCATCCTGCACAGTAAGGTTCTTCTATTCTGAAATAGCCTTTTCCCAGCTGTAGTCTGAGAAGTTTCTTATTACTATGAATTTTCAATTCCCTAGATCATACATGATAGACTTAATAAGTATAGCCAGCAGGTGGGCTTGAACATCAACCTAAAGAAGACAGAGGTCATGACGCTCAATGTGAGCAACCCTGAGCCCATATCAGTAAGGAATCAGAAACTGGAACAGACAGATGCCTTCACATACCTAGGATGCATAGTAACACCAGACGGCGGAGCAAGCAAAGACATCAACAACAGAATGAACAAAGCAAGAACAGCCTTTTTTAGTCTACACATCTGGAAGTCCTCTCAGTACAGCACAAGCACAAAATTAGGATTATATCAGAGCTGTGTGCTTTCTGTGCTTCTCTATGGCGCGGAGAGCTGGAGAGTTACAGAGAAGGAAATGTCAAAATTGTCCTCTTTTCACACAACATGCCTAAGAAAAATTCTCTGAATCTTTTGGCCGAATATCATCACCAACCAAGATCTGCTTACTCGGAGCAAGCAAGAGGACATGCACACCATCATAGCTGGCAGACGCTGGAGCTGAGTTGGCCATGTCCTCAGAAGAGACCCCGATGCCATCACAAGAACAGCTATGCTATGGACCCCTGAAGGAAAACGAAAGAGAGGCCGACCAAAAACAACTTGGCGGAGGACTGAGGAGGCTGAGATGCAAAGAATGAACCAGAGTTGGGGCACTGTACGAAGGATGGCCGCCGACCGAACAAAGTGGAATCAATTTGTTGTTGCCCTACAAGACGCCACCAGGTGTAATGGCCACTGACTGCTTTGACGGTCGGCGGCTAAGGATCAAAGAAGAAGAAGAAGAAGATCATACATATCACACCTCGGAGATGAAAAACCTGTATTAAAAAATCAGACAAAACCTGTTCAAAAATCCGGAAACCTGTGAAAAAAATATAAAAAAACCTGAAGCCTAGAAAAAATATTTTTAAAAACCATACAAAGGAAAAACCACACAATGACCATTTTATTCTTTGAGAAATCAAAACAGCATATTTTTTTTTCCACACAGGCTTCTGCATTAAGTTATTGTTTACTGCATTTTCTTTGTTGGAACATTTGGTACAATTTTTCACGTTGGATATAATAGGACACTAAATAAGGAGCATAACAACAATAGGCGGTCTAATCATCATAAGGGTTCCCCCTGTTGGTCAAGTGTTTAGGCACCTTAATAATCTCCACTATGACTTTTGCTATGAACCCATCATGTCTCAAGTCCATGACCAGATAAACTAGATTTAGTGTGTATTTAGGTAGTGGGTTTCCTACAAAGTCAAAATTTTAACAAAAGTATGCTGTATTGACTACCTCCTACATTTTATCTGTCATCAATATTATTAGGCCTAAGTCTTTCCCCAGATTCACTTTTGTCAGTGTTTAAATCAGGCCCGTATTCAATACACACATCTGATTCAACTGCAGTGTCATTTTCATGATCAAATACAAGTTACATCTCAGCTCCCAAAGCAAAGATTACACCACCCGAAAAGCCATGACTTAAAAAAAAAAATTGTGAAAAATCAAAATATTGATCGATTCAGAAAAAGGTGACTTCTCTCGTACCAGAAATACTCAGGTCTCGGTAAACAGTGTTCCCACTCAATTTTCGACAGTAGACTTTGTGCACTAGCGTTTTTTACTGAATCGAATTGTAAAGAGTTAATAATTAGGCAAAAACCTGTACATAAAGTATGGTTGGCCGCACAGATCTGAAAAAAAGAAAAATCTGTACAGATAACCCATACTACTTGGCATGTATATCCTAGATATCTGAAATTTTCTTGTTGGAGCCTTGAAAATCTTATATGCATGTCTTCCTTTCAGATTTTTTATTCCACTCTGCTTTCTATTGATCTGTTTATGTTTTTTCATTAAGGTTTTAATCTCTGATTTACTCATCCGTAAATTTATAAGATTTTTATCAGATGTAAATTTTTTTGCCTTTTCATTTCCCTCTATGCCAACATGTGTGAGTTGGTTGACAGCTACTGTTCAATCTTATAAATAAACGAAATTTTAAGCGGAAGTAGGTCCTACTACTACCTCAGTTCAGATAAGCAATAATTCCCAATGGTTATAGTACTTGACTAATATACAGTACATCCATTTTGCAGGACCAGAACTGACGCCCGTGATCCTTGAAGACTTAACAATAGTTTAATTTAAAACAGAACTATTTCACATTATATGATGTGCTGACAACACGGAGAGTCAAATGCAACTATCGTTTCCCATCGAAATTAAAGCTGGTAATGAAATCCAAAATTGGTGTGAGAAAAAAATACAACCTAGAAACATATTATTACAATGGCACAGTCATACTTATACAAACGTACGGTGTGTTTACGTTACAGTAGAATGGACTCAATCCAACTGTACCTAGAACTCATGAAATAAATTAGATGTGCACCACATTTGTTGATTTAGGGAGGCGTGCCAGACTAAAACCTCCGTTGTTTCTATCCAACGTTGTTCTAGTCACCTGTAAGGTCAGAGGTTGTGGTAATAGTGATCATAGTTTCGCATTTCATGATAAACTTTGCCGCTGTTCTTAATACTTCATCGGCTAGTGAAGCATATCAGTTAAATATTTATGGTTTAATACATTTACAAGGACATAATTTTCACGAATTTAAATCCTGGCAGCAATGAAATGTTAAAAAGTATGCACAGTTTCGTAGAATTTTTAGGAAGCGAAGGGTGAAAAGGGGGAAACAAGAGGTGGGCAGTAACGTTTATGCTTCCTTGCCTTGTTGATTTATGTTTCTGTATTCATGACTTCTCGACTCAGCAAATTGAGATCATATCTGCAAGATGGAACCAATTCAAGGGAACAGTTTCAACATAAACGGTAGGTACCAAATCTTAAACATGTAGGCCTATAGTATTTCTTTTTGGAACGTTGGCTTATCTTACATCTGTTTCGGCTGCGGTAGTTTCACAGGATCGGTTCATCATGACGAATTGAACTGTCAATTCATTTGCATTGTCAGTTAATTGTTACTCACGACTGTACAGCAAACTTTTCCCTTTCGGTAATGAGCTGTAAGTTAAATAGTTTTCACAAAGTGACTTGACAATTTTTAACGAGTTGGACACTAGGCCATAGGCAAAGATTATGTAGCCTAGGCCAAATGATAATATTGCAAAAGTAGAAAAGATAAATATTGCACAGCAATACAAATTACAGAAAAGGTGAAGCTATGTATAGATTTATGTATTAATATCAGTTAAGAAAAGAAACTAAAGATTAATTACTTTTTAGGTAGGTCTATTATTTGGAATTAAAAGTTGATCTCAGTGGGGTGTGACTTACAATAGGCCTAATGGAAACTGCCAAATAGAGAGTGTAGGCAGACAGACAGAGGCAAACAAAATGAATGGTTGAATTGAAGAACAACAGGCTATGTGTTCGATACATCCTCAAAAAAATAATTCAGAGATGCAGTAATATGGAGTTAGGGTTTGGTCTAAGAATCCCAACTTTAAGTGCGGCAGCGACTTATTTGTATGACATCAAATAACACAACCCACTTTTCATTTTAGCCATTGTCCAAATAAGTTGTTAGGGTTAGGTTTATGGTTCCTAACTCTTACCCCTTATTATTGCATCACTGAGTTTTTTAAGGCCGTGTTAAACACACTGCCCACTATTATCATTTCAACCAAAAATAATAGAACCTACTTTGTAATATAAGAAAATATTTATTTCATAGATTCAGGGGATTAAAACTTAAGAAAAGTGAGAGAATAGAAGCTGATAAATGGCACAGAAATCTCTCCCTTACTATTTTATTGAATTGTTGGTTCAAGTATTGGAGGCCAAACTGTTGGCCAAAAACGCGGTGTTTCACTTCGAGATGGAATTTTTGTTTCGGGTATTTATGTTTAATACAGTCTGTATGGCAAGCCTTCAGACTAAACTTTTCAATTTTAGGCCTTCAACTCATCTGTTTAAGCCTAGACCTATAACTCCAAAGTCTTCAGGCCTGGCTTCATCCCAATCTCTTCAAGCCTAGGCCTTCAACCCAGAATAAAAACACCTAGGCCTTCCATCCAGCATATTCAAGCCTAGGCCTTCAGTCCAGCATATTCAAACCTAGGCCTTCGGTCCAGTAATTCCAAGCCTTGGTCTTCATCCTGATCTCTTCAAGGCTAGGCCTTCCTACTGATTTCTTCACTTTAAGCCTAGGCCTCCATGACTGTTACAGTACACGGTGTGGTTGTTTATGAGCGGTTATTCTTTCACAGCATCTATCTGTTAACATTCAAGTAATGTGGGTAACATGTTTCAATATATTATCTTCAAGATCGATCCTTCTGGTTGTAGACTACGTATGTCAGCTGCCCTCTAATAGTCATATTTCATCTTAAGTGCTCAATATTATTTCTGTTGCTTCACATATTTCATTTCTACAAACCCGTGTGTATTATTAATTGTGGCAACTTTAAGTACAGTTATTTGTGTATGATGAATTCATCTGTCATAATATTAATTGCTTGTGTAACAACGTATAAGTCTGAACTTGGAACATTGTAATAATCGAATGAAACTCAGACGCAGTTGAATATGACGACTGACGATTTCATGCAGTCGTTCAATTCTGACAACGTTGAATAGGCACATATATCAACATTGACTAAAATATTCACATTATCCTTCATTGCTATACTCTATGACCTCCATCGGTCATGCTAACGGTCATCAGTTTAAGCATTTGTCGTGACTCTCATTTAAATATTTCCATGAAGCTATTCCTTTATTTTAGCCATACACGCACTTTATAACTCTGTGGCTTATATTCTTATTTCAGTACATCGACTGATTATTAATTACACTTTGGCTTTCCACGCCAATACACTGTTCTACTAATAGCTATCTCTTACTCTAGAGATGCAAATCTTAATATCACGTCTTCTATGATCACGTACAAATACTGCATTCGGCTTATACCTATTAATCACATATTTATGCTCCTATGGCCAAAATTTCCAATTTAATCTCTGGACTTCCCTAGCCTCCACATAAGCCTATTCTACTTATGATCTAGGTAGTTAACACACAGTTATATACACCGTCTTTGGTCCTCAGACCATAAATACGGCCGCCTGGCCATAATGCCACATATTGAATTCCTGTTGTTACTAGATTAGCTACGTCATCTTGATATTTCGCGTATATCCTACTGTCCATCCAAGGCCAGTGCTGCATGGTGCAAGCATCCAGTTCAGATGATAACCAAGATGCTATAGTGCGTTTCACAATGATTGCCGCTGTTTAATATTCAATATCTCTGCAACCACTTGATCGTAATTGTTGCAACTTTGCATATGACCTAATGATCGCTATGTCCCGAGGGGGACATTTTTTTCCTCGTTAACAAACTTATGGTTTTAAATTTTCTTTATTTAAAGTATACAAAATCGACCACCTCCTAGTCCAACCATGTATTGAAAGGGCTTACCCCTTCATATTTGTGAGCTATTTCGATTTAACATCTTGAACGTACTTTCTCGTGATTTTCCCCGTGTTTGAGCTCACTATCGCACTGTTTTGAACATTACATTGATCCTTCCGGTGCGTTCAGTTACAGTGGCGTATCCTGGTAATGCGAGCTAGGAGTGCTGCTACTTAAAATGAATATGTACGCCTACTGTTTAACCCCTTCCCCTCTTAATTTAAAAACCAACTATATTCAATTACGCAGCGATAGTTATTCGGCTGGAAGGAAAACATTAACTAAATAATACATATTTTCACTTACAGGTTTCACTTTAAGATGAGATCTATTCTTCTTTCCTTTTGCAGAAATTTCTCTGTTACAGCATCGTAAAATGTATTCTTCATTCTAACCTTGCTCAAAAGTTCCTTTTCAATGGACAATAGGCTGAGACTGGAGAGTCGATCTTGACCTTGTGTAGATCTGTGATAACTGTGGATTCGCTTTAAAGCTGAAAACGATCTTTCTACAGAAGCAAGAGTTGCTGCAATTGTCATTATCAATTCTGCCAGTTTGAACACTTCTTTAAAGCCTGAACTGAGATCATTTTCAACTAAGAACTGCAGTAACTCATGAACTGACTGGTTGCAGAACTCATCCGAACAATAAAGTACAAGTAGTTCATTCTTCAATCTTACATAGTCGAACATTTCTCCATAAACGTCTTTTAATTTTTTGATGAGGTCCTCTGGAGAATTTTTCTTGTACCCAGTGGAAAAGGACAACGTATGATAATGGCACATGCAGGCAGCAGACATAATGGGCTAGTGAAAAATGCTGAACTTATTTTCACTTCCAATTATACGGACAACCGGGACTATCATACCGAAATGAACGGTAACATATTTAGAGAGAAGATTGAAAATACTCTTCTTCTGTCCATAGACAGACCATCCTGTCTGATAATGGACAACGCATCATACCACAACGCTGTGGCAGAAGAAGACAAAATCCCGGCATCTTCGAGTACAAAAGATGCTATAAAGCTTTGGCTCAGAAAAGAAGACATTCCATTTAACGAGGGGTTTCTGAAACCTGAATTACTGTCCCTTGTTAAGAAATCACAAAAGACCAAGATATTCCACATAGACAAGTTGATTCAACAGCATGGTCATATGTGTTTGAGACTGCCACCTTATCATTCACATTTAAACCCAATTGAACTCGTTTGGGCAAAAGTTAAAGGACAAGTGGCAGCTACATATGCCGCCCTCTCGCAGACAGACAAAGATTATTGGTGTAAATGTGAAGACCATGTCTTAAAAGAGGAAAATGACTATTGGAAAACAGATGGACTGTCGTTCGTTCAGCCGAGAATAATCATCAATATGTTAAACTCGTCTGACTCAGAATAAGTGTGTAAATACCTTATATGTTTTATATGTTTTATCCTCCATCTATGTGTATATGTAAACCAATTCATTTCCTTTTTATCTCCGCGATTTCACTACTATTTTTAACATACACAGTACTTTCACCTCTTCATTCAGCCATTCACGTTTTAGTATAAAAAGTAACATTTACAACGAGTAGGCGTTATTATTCTCTCAAATATTTCGAAGAAATAAAAAAAGGACCTCACGCAGTAAACAGTTACCAAACCCCTATAACATTTGAATTGTATAGACTGTAGTGATGTTGATGGTATTGTATGATGGTGATATTACTAAATGTAATTGTATGAGGCCAGCTGTGAAGGCTCCTGAGATAAAATGTAGTTGAGAATTGTCAGAAGGCCTTTCTTGCTACCACTACGACCTCACACTTAATTTTTTTTTTAATGAATGTGGCTACGTAAAGTGTCTAGGGTTATGATATGTAGTGTGGTGTAATAGGTTATAGATATACCCACAGATATTTAACAAGACTAATAATATTAATAAATGTTAAAATACACTGAACTAACTCACGTGTGTAAAATTTTTGATAAAATTATATTACATTTATTTTGTTCTGGATCAATTTTTTAGGTTGACCAGAACTTAAAAGGATTTAGAGATTATGAAAGAAATGCATGGAATATTATATCATAAATGCAATAGTGTACATATATATGTACTATACTAGTTAGTTTTATTAAAATGTTCTAGTAGTCATCTACTTGGGAGGATAGTTAATGTTTGTGCTGTTGGGGTGGCCTCATCACACCTGTCTATATTGACTACACAGTGTCCAGAAAATGGTGGGAATTTTTATGGGGATATTAGTAACTACAAAGCGTTGGTGAATGTCCAGCAGACCAGAGGCTCACTCATCTTGTAGTTGTAGCTCTGGTGCTGAAATCAGGTGGTCCCACCTCTCCGTGCTGGCGGGCAATAATGGTGGTCTCTGTCACAAGTACTGCACAGATACACTCGAGTAAAGTCACCAACTGAATAGACACTGCTTTGTTGACAACAGAAACTCACAGCTCTGCAATCAAAGTATGGGCCATGTGTCAAAATCTATTCTCTACCCACGTCTGGACACAACACTGACACAACAACCACATCATACAGACAGGTCAGATCTCTCTGACCAAACAGCACATTTACCATGGTGGTTTTACATCAGATAGATCCTCCCAGACTAGAGATTCTGAAAAATATTTATTAGTTTTCTGCCCTAAAAGAGGATAGGTAATATGTTTCATTATTCTCAACACTTGATCTGTCTTGCCTAACCCTTGCTGGAGTTTATGTATATTGTTGGTCCCTAGACCCTGACTTGGGCGGGGGGTCTAGAGCAAATCCCTACTTGTTTGTAAGGCTAGATTTCGATATGGCAGTATCAAATCACTCAAACATGAAACAATATTCAAAATATATAAGGAAATAATTTCAATCTTACCAGATTATGAATAAATAACACAGAATTGCTAGCAAAACTCAGCTGAGCTGCTGGCTATAGTATGGCGTCCCTAAACTTCTTTCACTTTCTTTCATATGGAAATCACCACACTTTAAAATCTGTGTCTATCACTGAACAACTATTGAGAAATGACCCCAAATCCGCGTCTAAGCGCCGACAATATGCTTGTCTGTGGCCAATCACTGCCTAGGTTTTTTTGAATTTCAAATTTCCTACACTAAAGTCATTTCAGTCATGCTTCAGTCAAGTATGGATGTTTATCTGTTAGTCTGTCCGTCTCTACATGCGTTTCTACAAAAATGTACTTGATTTTTGAACCAACCTTTCTCTCCCCTCCAAAATTTTGTCGTTAAAAGTTATTTTTAGACACAGCCACCACAATATCCCGTCTCTTCCATACTAAGTAGATTTGAACACCTGCGTCTCGAGGTCGTGTTTTTTTGTGCAATTAGCGACACTTTTAGATTCAATACAGTCTGTCGATGATGTGAACAACACTGTCTTTTGTCATTATCTTCAATATTATCTATCCGTCTGTAAATTTAAGAACATATTAGTTCACTGCTCAGAATGGGCCATCCGGCCAGCTAATTTTTATATTCCTAACATTAATATTAAGAAAAAAAAGTACTTTTTAAATTTTGTAATATTCCAAACATCTGCGTTTTAGCCGCTGAATTCAAATCAAGGGCTTGGTATTGCAAAAGCGTCCAATAAATGACTGTGGCGTAACATATCTATGGTCCCTTCTGTCGAGTTGCTTACTTTTTATGTCAACTTGGGAAACGTGACTTTTCTCCGTTTCCCCCCCAATTGCGTCTCCTTAGCCTTTCTAGTCTCACGCAATCTTTCCAGTCATATTTTTTTCCTTTTTGATCCGCCGTTCCCCTCCTGTCTAGCAAGTCAATTATTATGGAGGATGATGACCCGCGGTCTAGGCGATCATGTACTATTCGCAGCCTACGCATTATGTTTTTATCCTTAAATGTTATCTTTGGAGGTATTTTACCGTTGTATCTCTGTCAATTTCACTACACATCTCCCCACTTGAAAACATGCCTATGGCAAGTTCCAAAACCAGCGATACACATAGGTAAAATTACTCCTCACGTCTGCCACTACTCTAATTTTGATCACAGGGGTGCCGACTGAGGAAATCTGCACCGACATTCAATTTGCCTGGGATATATTGGATACTGAACTGATAAGGTTGAAGCAATAAAGACCACCTCAGCAATCTTGCGTTTTCATGCTTAGCCTGAGATAAAAATACGAGAGGCTGATGGTCCGTCTCCACCACAAAAGTCCTACCATACAGATAGATTTGAAACTTCTTTATTGCCCAGATTAATGCTAAACATTCTTTTTCGCTTGTGGAGTATCCTTGTTCCGCCTTATTCAATTTGCGGCTTGCATAAGCGACTGGTTTAAGTTCCCCATCAGGTGAAGATGATCTTTGCAACAAAGCCCCTCCGAGTCCTACATTACTTGCATCGGTTCTTAAGACAAAGTCCTGTGTCAAATCAGGCAGTTTGAGAATAGGCTTGCTAGTGAGTTTTTCTTTTAACTCTTGGAACGCTAGTTCACATTGTGCAGTCCAAATAATTTTATCTGGAAGTCCCTTGCGAGTCAGATCAGTCAGAGGAGCACATATAGCGTTAAAATTTTTGATGTATTTCTGATAAAATCCGCATAACGACACGAATGATCGCACGTCTTTTTTTGTTTGTGGCCTAGGTGCTCTCTGCAGTTTTTCCAAGTTCTTAGGATCAGGGGTCATATTACCCTGATATACAGTGTGCCCCAAGAATTCCAACTCTTTACATCCAATACAACATTTTGTTGGCCTAGCAGTCAAGTTCGCCTCCCGAAGTCTATCAAGCAACATCTCTAGAGCTTCAATGTGTTCTTCAAATGTCTCTGTGGCGACGAGAATATCATCCATGAAATTCGTGATACATGGGTTATTCAGGGGATCCAACAATTTGCGCATCATCCTTGAAAACACACTCGGAGCATTTTTCAGTCCGAATGGTAGCATATTGAATTCATAATGTCCATCCGAAGTGCTAAAAGCCAAATAAGGTCTCACTTCAGGCTTCACTGGGATCTGGTAATAGCCTTTACTAAGATCCACCTTTGAAAAGTATTTTGCCTTGTTCAGTCTGGCAAATAACTGTTTTGTGTCTGGTAATGGATCCACTTGTCCTTCTGTGACAGCATTCAGTTTCCTGTAATCTATGCACAGTCTGTGTTCCCCAGACGGTTTCCTCAACAAAACGACACTAGAACTAAAAGATGATTCACTGTGCGAAATAATCCCCTCCTTCAACAAATACTCTATTTCTCCCTTCAATGCCTTCTCCTTCGCGAACGGAATAGAATAGGCTCTCATACAGATTGGGTTTGAGTCTACCAGTTTCATGTCATACTGTAGCAAATTTGTATGGCCTGGTTTATCTGTTAATACATCTGTATGTTCCTCCAGAACTTGTTGAACTCTCTCCCTCTGGTTTTTAGTCAGGTGCTTACTGACTTTTACCTGTGCTGCGGTTTCACAAGGATGTAATGGGTATTCATGTGAGGTGAGTGGTTCTTTTTGCATCTGGGTTGCAATAGCCAAGGTCAATAAGGGGGTGCTTTCCTGGAGTGGTCTGTCCAGATACTTCTTTAACAGGTTTACATGATAAACTTTTTCCTTCCCCTTTTTGTCAATTTTATAGTTTGTTCTAGACACCTTCTCTAGAACCGTATATGGACCTTGCCAACCAATTTGTAATTTATTCTGGCTTCCGGGTAGTAGAAGCAGCACCTTCTCTCCGACTGCCAGTTCCCTGTCCTTTGCCTTCCTATTAAAATATGCTGCATGTTTCTTCCTGGCTTGCTTCAAATTATCATTTGCCAGTTTCCATCCAGCTTTCAAACGATTGGTCAGTTCGTTCACATATTGATAAGATGAGGTAACAGTCTCTTCCGCCTTCTCATCTGTCCAGGTCCTTAATAGGGCTTCTAATGGACCTTTTATTGGCCTCCCAAATAGCAGAGTTGCGGGAGCCATCCCGGTTGAACTATGTGGTACCTCCCGGTAAGCAAACAATGCGGCGGGCAGGAATTGATCCCACAGATCCGGTTTTTCATGTGCCAGCTTTCTCAGGATAGAAATGAGAGTCCCGTTGAACCTCTCTACCTGGCCGTTCCCTTGTGGATGGTACGGACTACAATGAAAGTGTCTGGCTTGAAATAGCTTAAAAACTTCTTCCGTTAGTTTCCCCTTGAACTGAGAACCATTATCCGTCAAGATTTGATGCGGGAATCCTAATCGGGTAAATATTGTAAGTAGTGCCTCTGCTACATGTTTTGAATCAATTGATGGCAGGGCTACCGCCTCTCCCCCACATAGAACAAGTGTCCACCAGAGTAAGGATGTAACTGTTCCTCCTCTTGGTCCGAGTGAGAGGTCCTACAATATCCACTGCAACCCTCTCAAAAGGTGTTCCCACTATGGGCATTTCCCCTAGAGTTGCAGGAGCAGTCCAGTGCTTTGGAGCTACCCTTTGACATTCTGGGCAGGATTTGACATATCTTTTTATATCCTCCGTTATCCCTGGCCAGAAGTAATGACAAGCTATACGCTGTCCTGTGGCGCTGATCCCCATGTGACCACTGAAGGGAATCGCATGCCCGAGTTCCATCACTTTATCTCTATATGAAGTGGGAAGAACCAGCTGGTTATGACCATTTGTTCCAGTTCCGGCCTTCCTGTATAAGAGTTTGTTCTTCATGAAATATTCCCCCTTGCTCGGAGGTGTGTGGCATTTGGGCAATTTTTTAAAACATGGCTTGAGTGTCCTATCCTCAGCCTGCGCCTTCCTCATCTCCTCTGGATGAGCATTTATAGGTTCACCTTCTTCCTCCTTCTCAATAGACCAGCTCCACAAAACCCGCCGGACATCCAGCCAGCAGAAGAAGAGCTACAAATTAACGGTGAAAGACCAACGAAGGAAGAAATAAAGAAAGCCATAAAGCTTCTAAGAGATGGAAAAGCGTCTGGACCTGATGGCATTCCAGCAGAGGCCATCAAAGCAGATATCAACACGGCTACAGAGATGTTATATAAATTACTTGGTAAAGTCTGGGAAAAAGAAGAGATACCAGCAGAATGGAAGGAAGGATATCTGGTTAAGTTGCCTAAGAAGGGAAATCTACAAGAGTGCACAAATTATAGAGGAATAATGTTACTATCAGTGCCAGGAAAGGTATTGAACAGGATTATCCTTGAGAGATTAAAGGAGTCCATAGACAAGAAATTGAGAGATGAACAAGCAGGTTTTCTACAAAACAGATCATGTACAGACCAGATAGCCACTTTGAGAATAATAGTTGAACAAAGTCTGGAATGGAATTCACCACTATACATCGGATTTGTGGACTACGAAAAAGCATTTGACAGTGTGGACAGAGAATCACTTTGGAAATTGATGAGGCATTATGGAGTTCCCCTGAAAATCATTAATTTAATAAAGAAAACCTATGAAGACATGACGTGCAGAGTTCTTCATGAAGGACAGCTTACAGAACCATTTGGGATAAGAACAGGAGTGCGACAGGGATGCCTCTTGTCTCCATTTCTTTTCTTGCTGGCAATAGATTGGGTTATGAGATCATCGACAACACACAACAGAAATGGAATCCAGTGGACTCTGACTAAGCAGTTGGATGATCTGGATTTTGCTGATGATTTGGCTCTCCTGTCCCATAACCGTAATCAGATGCAGGACAAATTGAAAACACTCGATGAGAGGTCACAGCAATTGGGTCTGAAAATACACAGGGAAAAGACAAAAATAATGCGAATAAATGCAGATAATGAAAACAGGGTTGAACTTGAAGAAACGCCAATACAAGATGTAGAATCATACACATATCTTGGCAGTAATATAGACAAAGTTGGAGGGACAGACAGCGATATCAAAATAAGAATACAAAAAGCAAGAGGAGCTTTCATTGCATTGGGAAAATATATGGAGATCAAGAGAAATAGGATCCAACACGAAAATAAGAATCTTCAACTCAAATGTGAAGTCAGTCCTATTGTATGGCTCGGAGACATGGAGAACAACAAAGACAACAACCAAAAAGCTACAGACTTTCATAAATGGGTGCTTGCGTAGAATAGAGGGATTAAAATGGTATGACAAGGTTACCAATGTGGAACTGATGACAAGAACTGGACAAGTGCCAGTGGAACAAGAGATGAGAAGAAGACGATGGCGATGGATAGGACACACACTGAGGAAACCTGTTGATAGCATTACAAGGCAGTCCTTGTTCTGGAACCCCCAGGGCAAGAGAGGCAGAGCAAGACCAAGAAGTACATGGAGAAGAGAGTTGGAAACAGAGGTGAAAATGATGAGGAGAACATGGAAAGAACTTGAGATGATGGCACGTGACAAGAGGACTTGGCATGTGTTTGTTGAAGGCCTATGCTCCTTTGGGAGTGGAGGGTTATGAATGAATGAATTCTTCCTCCTTCTTCTGTGACCTGGTCTGCACTGTCGCCATGATCACAGGTTTCTCGGGGTTCCCCAAGAAGACGTATCTACACCCCAATATCAGAGGGTAGATTGGTTCATCTATCACTGCTGCTCTGATTTCTCCTTCCACATAGCGAGTTTTCACCGTTATCCTTGCGATGGGAAGTGTCATGAGTGGTATGTCCTTAGTCGCCCCTTGTATTTCCACTGTTTCTGTGGTATACTGACTTGGGTCCACTAGGCTAGACTTCACAACTGAATCATAATCCAAACCTGTATCATAAAGGCACCTTATGGTGACCCCATTACAAATAACATCCTCACAAACTGGGGGTGATAAGGTTCCTGTTGTCCCTTAGGATTAACCTTTAATCTTTGCGTCCCCGACTTCATTGCAGCAATGTTTGAAGGTTTCCTTCTACAAAATTCGGTGTTATGGTTATCCTTCTTGCACCATTTACACCATCTTTTTCCTTGGTTCAACGGTTTTCTTTCATTGAACTTTTGGTCATTGAACTGTGAGTTTCTGTCGCGATAGTCATTTCTTGGCCGCTCAAAGTTTGTCCTACCTTTATTTCCCTGCTCTCTATTATCAAATTTATTAAATTGCTGTGGAGCTTTAAAATTGTCTATGTGCTTCTTTTTAGCACCACTTACCTCTGCCTGAGCTGCCTGATACCTCTCAGCAACATTTAAAATTTCCCCCAACTTCTCTGCACCTTGTTCCATGAGAAATTTTCTCATGTCTGGAGCCATGGACTCTCTCAATTGCTCAATCATGATCATTTCTTTAAGATCTTGGGTCTTCCCCAGAGCCGTCCATTTCTCCAAATAGGTTTCTAGTCTGGCAGAGAATTGGTGGTATGTCTCCCCAGACAACAGTTTGGCATTTCTAAATTTCTTACGATAAAATTCACCATTCTTCTCGTACCTTAATAACAAAGCCTGCTTTAACATGTCATAATTGTCTTGGTCTTCCCTGTTCATTTTGGCAAATACTTCATAAGAAGTACCCCTCAATCCCTGTGATAGCTTTAAACTCCACCTCTCTCTCTCTAACCCATATGTAGTAGCTAATAACTCAAAACGTCCTAGGTACCCTTCTATGTCATCGTCTTTCTCAACAAAATGGTCTAAATGAAACCCCATAGCTGAGTTTGAGGCTCCCAGACTGGGCGTAGCATCTGAGGCAAAAGGGCTGGCACCATTTTCAGGAGCCTGGCCTTGTAATTCCAGCTCCCTTAGTCGTAATTCGTGCTCCCTTTGCAACCTTCTATCTTCTGCCTCCCTTTCGGCCTTTTTATCTTCTGCCTCCCTTTGCTGTCGTTTTTCTTCTGCCTCAATTTGCAGCCTCTTAGTCTCAGCCTCTAACTTCTTCTCTTCAACCAACCTGTCAGACTCCAATTTTCTTTCAGCCTCTTTTTCTAATCTCCTTTCTTCCCGTTCAATATATTTATCACATTCAGCCATTACGTATTGAATTAAAATTTGACCATCCATTCCCATCTCCTTCGCGGTGAGCACAGCAGCTGATCTAAATTTTGCCAGCTCCGCCATACTTTTTAAACAATATAATAATATACAAGATAAATCTCTAACCAGTAAATACACTAAGTACTTCTTATGACTATAGTCTAACCAATTCTAACTAACCAGTTAACTAATTAATTATTACTGGCTGTGAAGATTCACCAACTTTTATCTGCAGGGACACTTTTTAATTTTAAAGGGAATTTTACAATTTATTTCCCTACTTTTATTTCTCCCACCAGGAGATCCTAATATTACTGTTGGGCTAATTATCCCTGGACAAGACCCCAATTTATGTAGTGGTGTTGATGGTATTGTATGATGGTGATATTACTAAATGTAATTGTATGAGGCCAGCTGTGAAGGCTCCTGAGATAAAATGTAGTTGAGAATTGTCAGAAGGCCTTTCTTGCTACCACTACGACCTCACACTTAATTTTTTTTTAATGAATGTGGCTACGTAAAGTGTCTAGGGTTATGATATGTAGTGTGGTGTAATAGGTTATAGATATACCCACAGATATTTAACAAGACTAATAATATTAATAAATGTTAAAATACACTGAACTAACTCACGTGTGTAAAATTTTTGATAAAATTATATTACATTTATTTTGTTCTGGATCAATTTTTTAGGTTGACCAGAACTTAAAAGGATTTAGAGATTATGAAAGAAATGCATGGAATATTATATCATAAATGCAATAGTGTACATATATATGTACTATACTAGTTAGTTTTATTAAAATGTTCTAGTAGTCATCTACTTGGGAGGATAGTTAATGTTTGTGCTGTTGGGGTGGCCTCATCACACCTGTCTATATTGACTACACAGTGTCCAGAAAATGGTGGGAATTTTTATGGGGATATTAGTAACTACAAAGCGTTGGTGAATGTCCAGCAGACCAGAGGCTCACTCATCTTGTAGTTGTAGCTCTGGTGCTGAAATCAGGTGGTCCCACCTCTCCGTGCTGGCGGGCAATAATGGTGGTCTCTGTCACAAGTACTGCACAGATACACTCGAGTAAAGTCACCAACTGAATAGACACTGCTTTGTTGACAACAGAAACTCACAGCTCTGCAATCAAAGTATGGGCCATGTGTCAAAATCTATCTCTACCCACGTCTGGACACAACACTGACACAACAACCACATCATACAGACAGGTCAGATCTCTCTGACCAAACAGCACATTTACCATGGTGGTTTTACATCAGATAGATCCTCCCAGACTAGAGATTCTGAAAAATATTTATTAGTTTTCTGCCCTAAAAGAGGATAGGTAATATGTTTCATTATTCTCAACACTTGATCTGTCTTGCCTAACCCTTGCTGGAGTTTATGTATATTGTTGGTCCCTAGACCCTGACTTGGGCGGGGGGTCTAGAGCAAATCCCTACTTGTTTGTAAGGCTAGATTTCGATATGGCAGTATCAAATCACTCAAACATGAAACAATATTCAAAATATATAAGGAAATAATTTCAATCTTACCAGATTATGAATAAATAACACAGAATTGCTAGCAAAACTCAGCTGAGCTGCTGGCTATAGTATGGCGTCCCTAAACTTCTTTCACTTTCTTTCATATGGAAATCACCACACTTTAAAATCTGTGTCTATCACTGAACAACTATTGAGAAATGACCCCAAATCCGCGTCTAAGCGCCGACAATATGCTTGTCTGTGGCCAATCACTGCCTAGGTTTTTTTGAATTTCAAATTTCCTACACTAAAGTCATTTCAGTCATGCTTCAGTCAAGTATGGATGTTTATCTGTTAGTCTGTCCGTCTCTACTTGCGTTTCTACAAAAATGTACTTGATTTTTGAACCAACCTTTCTCTCCCCTCCAAAATTTTGTCGTTAAAAGTTATTTTTAGACACAGCCACCACAATATCCCGTCTCTTCCATACTAAGTAGATTTGAACACCTGCGTCTCGAGGTCGTGTTTTTTTTTGTGCAATTAGCGACACTTTTAGATTCAATACAGTCTGTCGATGATGTGAACAACACTGTCTTTTGTCATTATCTTCAATATTATCTATCCGTCTGTAAATTTAAGAACATATTAGTTCACTGCTCAGAATGGGCCATCCGGCCAGCTAATTTTTATATTCCTAACATTAATATTAAGAAAAAAAGTACTTTTTAAATTTTGTAATATTCCAAACATCTGCGTTTTAGCCGCTGAATTCAAATCAAGGGCTTGGTATTGCAAAAGCGTCCAATAAATGACTGTGGCGTAACATATCTATGGTCCCTTCTGTCGAGTTGCTTACTTTTTATGTCAACTTGGGAAACGTGACTTTTCTCCGTTTCCCCCCCAATTGCGTCTCCTTAACCTTTCTAGTCTCACGCAATCTTTCCAGTCATATTTTTTTCCTTTTTGATCCGCCGTTCCCCTCCTGTCTAGCAAGTCAATTATTATGGAGGATGATGACCCGCGGTCTAGGCGATCATGTACTATTCGCAGCCTACGCATTATGTTTTTATCCTTAAATGTTATCTTTGGAGGTATTTTACCGTTGTATCTCTGTCAATTTCACTACATAGACGCCTATGCCGAAAATATGCAACTTCCTTCATTTACGGTAATTTATTTTCTTCCAGGACAAAATAATTACTTCGTTAAAGAAGATCAAAGGAATTAGCCGTTGCAAGAAAAGAACACTACCTGGAACATTGAATTTTATAAAAACTTTGGGACATTGAAAATATAAGACCACATGCAAAAAATCATGTTTATCAGTGCAAGGAATATGGAGATATTTGAAGTCAATCGCCGACCGATCTTTTTGAAACGCACTATAACCAACCATGCAGTAGCCCCCTAACAATGACTAATTCTTCAAGCAAGTCTACTTGAGGCCTGACTGAAAATGCGAGATGTTACAAGATCACAGCCATATCTACACTTTAGTGCCGGACAAAGCTACATCTATACATTAAAGTTAATTCCCCATGTCACATAAAAGAGAGTTTATAATTGGCCCTGGAGACCTGCAGTGGAGGCTTTATTCTCACTAAGAAGCAAAAAGAGAAAATGATGACTAGAAATGGTGGAGAAGGCAGGAACTTGTGCTACATTTCTGAATGGTCAAAAGATGTTAGATCACCTGATCATTACAATATTTTACCAGTGAACCTGGTGCTGGGTCCAACTAAATCACACCAATGTCTTAAAGATCTGAAAAGGAAATAAAACCCTTTTAATGCTTGTCACTTCTCCCCCTAGCCCCACCCCCAATATTTTGTGATGCATATTGAAATAAATATGCAAAACCCATCATTTACCCCATGTGTTAATGTAATGAGGTATATACTAAAATACAGCTAAACCAGATCATAACGTCTTTTATATATAGCCACGCTCAGAAATGTATCAATGGTCCTTGTGTCTAACTAAACGACATGGACGTCATCAAAATGAAGCAAAAGTCCTATTAAAAATAAATTACACATCCTAAGAAACTGGGATATGTCATATTAAGTCATACTTTTGGTGCTGGTCAGTAGCTGACTATTTTAATATTTACTTTTTGCATTGATATTTAAATGGAACCTGTAATTTTGATAATGTATATTTGTTTGTATTCATATTTTTTTTTCCTGTGATAATAAAATTATCTAAAGATTGTACTTGCTTTATCCATCTCTTTAGATCTGACCAAAGAAGAGCATGAGTTGCTTCGCAGCATTCAAGAAAAGAAGAAGCAGCTCTTGTTAGAAATACAGGTTAGCTATATTGTTGTCGTTGACCTACTTTGTATTACCATTGAAGTTATTACGTAAAACGAAATTGAGTCCTGGAAAGTTGATAGCACAATTTTACCCAAAACCAGTAAATTAAAGTAGTTTTATTTTGCTATGATCAATAAAACATTGTTAAATGTCTTTATGAGAAATAGGGCCATACCTTTTCTACTGTCCCACAAATCATTAAATCTTGAGAGTGAAAAAAAAAGTCACCAATTATTTAAATATATAGATATCTTTTACTTAAGTTGTGCACAAATAATGAATTTACCTCATTCATTGCCTTAGTGTATATGCTGCAGCTAAGATTTTGATCAAAAACAGGCAACAGATAGCAGTGGTGCACAACAGAGTTTGTTTTACATAGACTTTGAAATATTCTTCTTCTTCTTCCGTCCTTAGCCACCGACCGTCAAAGCAGTCAGTGGCCATTACGCCTAGTGGCGTCTTAGGGCAACAGCAGATAGGTTTTCTTTGCCATTGTTTCCCATCACGCCTATTGGCGTCTTTAGGGCAACGGCAAATCAATCCATTTGCTGTTGTTTCCGTAATCGAAGTGACTGGCAAACGGGTGATCAGCCCGTTGGTTTTGAAATATTAGCCCTTGATTTATGGAATAAAATAACCATGGAAATGATAAAAAAAACTTTCTGAACCTTGGTTATATTTTCCATACACTGATTTCCATACATCATCATCATTTCCCTTTTTCATCCACTTTCATGTATTCTTGTAGTTGTGGTTTCTGTAGAAATTGTTTTACATGAGGAAGCAGTTGCACGCGTACCATTCTATTAAATATGTAGCATTACACATCATAAAGGCTTATTTAATCCAGAAGTGCGATGAAACCCTTTCCAAAGAAGATGCATGCATTATATCTTTCAGTAAAGTAGCATTCAGTGGGCATTGGGTAAATGGTGGGAGTAAAAATGTCTAATGACGTGAGGTATGGCATATATATGGACATAGGTATTGCATGTATATGTGTTCTGGTGTCAGACTGTATCGGCTATGTCGCTCCTCTGGATTCACCAGCTTGGTGGGTCATGAGGCCAAGACATTGTCTTGAGGGCGCGTCCTATAGTCAGTAATGACTGAAAGGGAAATACTGATACTGTACTGAACATTCACATTGTTCAGTAAAATAGCATTCATTGTTTATGCTTTCACTCTAAGTATGTATAACCAGTTCTACAGTGCAATCTTTAGAGAAAGACAAAGAGGGAATACCAAGGAATACATCAATCAATCAATACCCTTTAGCTCCCCAAGGAGCATAGGTCTTCAACAAACACTTGCCAAGTCTCCCTATCCTGTGCCAACCGCTCAAGTTCTTTCCATGTTTTCCTCATCATTTTCACCTGTTTCCAGTTCTCTTATCCATGTGTTTTTTGGTCTACCTCTGCCTCTCTTTCCCTGTGGATTCCAGAACAAGGACTGCCTTGTAATGCTATCATCAGATTTCCTCAATGTGTGTCCTATCCATCGCCAGCGTCTTCTTCTCAACTCTTGTTCCACTGGTACTTGTCTGGTTCTTGTCATCAATTCCACATTTGTGACTTTGTCATACCATTTCAGTCCTTCTATTCTACGCAAGCACCCGTTTATAAAAGTCTGAAGCTTTTTGGTTGTTGTTTTTGTTGTTCTCCATGTCTCAGAGCCATACAATAGGACTGACTTCACATTTGAGTTGAAGATTCTTATTTTCGTGTTGGACTTGATTTCTCTTGTTCTCCATATTTTTCCCAATGCAATGAAAGCTCCTCTTGCTTTTTGTATTCTTATTTTGATATCACTGTCTGTCCCTCCAACTTTGTCTATATTACTTCCAAGATATGTGTAAGATTCTACATCTTTTAGTGGTGTTTCTTCAAGTTCAACCTTGTTATCATTTCTTGCATTTATTCTCATAATCTTTGTCTTTTCCCTGTGTATTTTCAGGCCAACTTGTTGTGACCTCTCATCGAGAATTTTCATTTTCTCTTGCATCTGATTATGATTATGGGACAGAAGAGCCAAGTCATCTGCAAAATCCAGATCATCGTGCTTTTTAGTCAGATTCCACTGGATTCCATTTCTGTTGTGCGATGTCGATGTTTTCATAACCCAATCTTTTGCTAGTAAGAAAATAAATGGAGACAAGAGGCATCCCTGTCTCACTCCCGTTCTGATCCTAAATGGTTCTGTAAGTTGTCCTTCATGAAGAACTCTACATGTCATATCTTCATAGGTCTTCTTTATTAAGTTAATGATCTTCATGGGAACTCCATAATGCCTCATCAATTTCCAAAGCGATTCTCTGTCTACACTGTCAAATGCCTTTTCATAGTCCATGAATCCAATGTGTAGCGGTGAATTCCATTCCAGACTTTTTCAAATCAACTAGCTATAGGAGGAAGCATATTTCCACATAAAAGAATACATAAAGCAACATGGATATCACCAGACCACAGAACTGAGAATCAGATTGATCACATATGCATCAGCAAGAAGTTTAGGTCATCATTGCATGATGTGAAAGTATGTAGAGGAGCAGATGTTGTATCAGACCACCATCTTCTGTTGGCTAAAATAAAATTAAAACTCAAGAAATTTACAACAGCATATAGCTATAGACAACAGTATAATGTGGGATATCTAAGAAATCAGGAAATAAGAGAAACATTTTCAATCACAGTATCCAACAAATACCAAGTACTTGAACAGCTGGAAGATGAAACAGATACGGAAGACCACTGGCAACAAGTAAAAAATATATGGAACGAGACATGTAAAGAAGTACTGAGAAAAAGAGAACATCAGCACAAAGCATGGATAACAACAGAAACCATTAGTAAGATAGAAGACAGGAAAAACAAGAAAGCAGATTTAAACAGAAGTAAAACCAGAAGCTCCAAAGCCAAGGCTCATGAAATGTACATAGAAGCAAACAAAGAAGTAAGAAGAAACATCAGTAGAGGCAAGATGAAATATATTGATGATTTGGCAAGGGAAGCGGAGGAAGTTGCAGCAAAAGGAAATATGAGGGACCTGTACAACAACACAAAGAAGCTAACAGGGAAATATAAGCAAGCAAATGGCCTAATAAAAGATAAGAATGGAAAATTGCTTAGTAATATACAAGAACAAATGAAGAGATGGACAGAACATTTGAGGAACTTCTCAATAGACCATCTCCAACTAATCCCCCAGACATCCAGCCAGCAGAAGAGGAGCTACAAATCAGCTGTGAACGACCAAGTAGAGAAGAAATAAAGAAAGCCATAAAGCTTCTGAAAGATGGAAAAGCAGCTGGTCCGGATTGCATTCCAGCAGAGGCCATCAAAACAGATATTGATACCTCTACAGAGATATTATACAAACTACTTGGCAAAGTCTGGGAGAGAGAGGAAATACCAGCAGAATGGAAGGAAGGTTATCTGGTCAAGTTTCCTAAGAAGGGAAACTTACAAGAGTGCACAAATTATAGAGGAATAATGTTACTATCAGTGCCAAAAAAAGTATTAAACAGAATCATCCTGGAGAGATTAAAAGAGTCCATAGACAAGCAACTGAGAGATGAACAAGCAGGTTTTCGACAAAATAGATCCTGTACAGACCAGATAGCCACATTGAGAATAATAGTTGAACAAAGTCTGGAAAGGAATACATGGAAGAGAGAAAAATATGACACAGCTGAAGAGTGGATAATAATCCTGGAGAATAATGAAGAAAATAGCTACAAGTTAAGAGAACGAGAAACGTATGATCACTGCCCTACTTACATGACGAGAGTGAAGGACATTAACTGAAGTTATGTGTTTGAATTCTTATTAGTAGTTCATAAATGAAAATATTATACTTTATGTTTACTGTATGTTAAACAAACTCAGATAGCATGTGTACATATAATTTTAATAATTTTTTATTTCTTTCCTTTAAATTCAACAATTGTGACAGGAACTGAAAAGAGAAATAGAAGATGTCACAAATGAACTGGAAGGGATGGATATAGGTGATGAAAGGTAAGCAGTCTTGTAAATTTGTGTGGCATTATCAGGCTTTCTTTGAGTTACATCTGGTATTATTTTTCTTAATGGTTCCATGGACTTGATTAGTGTTGTTTGTAACTTCTTCTGCGTTCAATTTGTTGTTGTGCTAAACCTGCAGGCCTGTCACCAGGACGAAATCCAGTCTTTTCCTAGTCAGCGTGGTAGCCACAGCTTCTGCCTGAGCTCAGCACCCTCAGGCCAGGTCTTGTGTCCTAGGCGAAATAGATGACCTACGAATCTGTGATGGCTAGTTCTCAGGCAGAAAATGATGGTCTGCTGGTGTCTATGAAGAGGGTGGACTGGGCCAGATCTGTTGAATATATATCTCCTTCCTTCTTCCACTGGTAGTTATACTGGTTGTGGGGTTGTTTTTTGACATTTATGTGTTTTAAAATTTAAGTGTCTTTTATCTCAGTTTTCTGGATAATTATGATTGTACCTTCTGTATCATTTATTCACTTGATGAGAGTAGGGTGTCTTCTGTTGACTTGCAAGATTGTGGTAAAGTGGGATGATATAAATATTTATAGGGGACTTAGTGTACTGACTGAGATCAGCTGTGAAGGTATCTGTATCTAATAAGTGTGGTGTATTACAGATGACCTTACTTGCTACCACATTTATACCTCAGTCAGAATTATTCTGGAATATTGTGATGACTACGTTGAATGTCTAGGGTTATGAAAATGATGAAGTGTAAGTCACAACAACAACAGACAGATAAACAATTTAATTTATTCCACAACACTTTACAACACAGTGACTCTCACACACATATAACACTCTATAAGACTATCTTAAATGAGTCAAGTGTTAAAGTTTAAAAATATATGTATTAATTCCTTTCAATAATAGATATCCTGATTCAGCTACACAGTGAACCAGGAATCACAATCAAATGTAATTACACGTGTATGTACACAATTTATAGAAATGATCTTTGTGTTGACATATTTTATTATTAGTATCCTATGTGTGTAAGTTGTGAAGTGGTACTATGAGGTAATACTGGCTTTTTCAAGCTAGGTTGTTGTTCGTCATCATGACTTCAAGTGTTTGCTTATGCTGGAAATAGTATTGGGAAAAGTTCACAGTTCCTGTCATTTGAAACAATTTATTGTCCCTCTTTATTTAAAATAGTGTCAATTTTAGAGGGGGCACATAAAATTGAGCTGCTCTGGCCACAGAATCTTATCTTCTGTGAGGGCGGCAGGAAACAGACTCCTCTGCTCGCTTGCTTCACCGTGTTCTTGAGACACCTCACTGGTCGCTATCTGGACCAAGGGGTATGCTATCAGCCTCTGGATTCAGCAAACCTCAGACCAGGTGCTGCTTCAATAAGTTAGGACCACGGTCCCTGAAACAAGAAGGTTGTACCTCCTACTTCAGAACTAATTTATAATCTATTTCCACACTGAACACAATACATAACAAACACTGAGTTCAGAGCGGTAGGCCAACTGCTAGCTTTATGTGAAACAATTTACACCAGTATTCTTCTCCTTAATGGTTACTACGCCTCTGCAATTCCAGCATTAGTTCCTTCTAGTCAATAAGATAGGTGTCAGTGTACTATTTGGTGATCCCATGCATTTATACTTCTCTCCGACAAGTTTTGTTCAGGTTGGAGTAATATCTAGGCTTTGCCTCATGTTTGCTACTGAACCACACACATATACAGACATAAATTATCAATTCACATTCAATTTTCATCAAAAAGATATCAAATATGTCAATCTTACCACAATTCATGGAAATAATAAACAAATACGTTGACTGGCGATGAATTATGGCACAAATTCCGATCTGCCTCTGTCCCAGGCTTTTATTTAGAAAAATATGACCTGGATCTCAACGCACTGTTTCTTAGTAAGTTTATTTTAAAATGTGGCACTGAACAGACGCTCCTAATTAACTATATCAACGGGTCTAGCCAATAGGGCCATGTTTACAACGCTTTTGAAAAAATTTACCCTTCCTACGTTTCCCCTAACAACCAAAAATAGTATTTGCAATCCGACTAATCATGTTTAGCCTTACATATCATTCCCGCCAATCACATCGGATTTTAAGCATTAAACATGTTTTTTAAAACCTAACCGTGTATTGGTAGTGTTTTTTATCACTGTCTATTTGAAAAAAAGTTAGTGCTTCATGCCTTACGCTTGGGGGTGGCATTAATATTAATCACGAGACTGTGGTAGTATTGCATGCGTTCCTCCTTCTCTCTCTCTATCTCTTCTAAGCTCGTCTGTCTTTTCATCACGCAGTGTATAAAATGAAATTAATGCTAGTATTAATTTAGGTCATTAAGCAGCTTGCGTATCTCAAGGTTTTCTAAGAAATACAGTACACGTTTTATTGTTTTGTTGAAACGCGTGTATGCTGCTGTAGACTTTACTAGTAAACGTGAAAGCGTGAGAATATGCAGACGAAGCAGAAAAAGGGGGATCTCGAGTACAGTCATTGTGACAGCACTGTTCTTTACCATTCTTCTTTTCCTTTTATTGAATTTATGTGTTAGGCTTTACATTTACCTTTTAATTTATATATGTGGATTTAGAATGTTTCACGACAAAGATATAGTTCCTGTAGTGTGCTGCCTTTAGATTGTTTTATGAAATTTGGAGGTCTGCAGTGGAAAGAATAGAAAGAGAGAACTGGTGGGACAAGATCGCCCACGGGGAATGGATGACAAGAACCAGACTAGTGACAGTGGAACAAGAGAAGAGGTTAGAGATGGACAGGACACACATTGAGGAAACCTGTTGACAGCTATACCAGGCAGCCCTTTTTCTGGAACCTCCAGGATGAAAGAGGTAGAGGGAGATTAAGGAACACATGGAGGAGACAGCTGGAGACAGACATGAAAAGACATTGAGCTGATAGCACAGGACGTGAAGATTTTGCATAAGTTTATAGAAGGCCTATGCTTCTTGGGGAGCTGAAAGGGGGGCGATGATGACAGAAGATTAACACGTACCTTTCACTGGCTGGCAGAAGATTAACACGTACCTTTCACTGACTGGCAGAAGATTTAACATGTACCTTTCACTGACTGGCAGAAGATTAACACATATCTTTCACTGACTGGCAGAAGATTTAACACGTACCTTTCACTGACTGGCAGAAGATTTAACACGTACCTTTCACTGACTGGCAGAAGATTTAACACGTACCTTTCACTGACTGGCAGAAGATTTAACATGTACCTTTCACTGACTGGCAGAAGATTCTTCTTCTTACTTCCTCGTTCGCCCTGAAAAGGACGGTGGTTGCGTTGTGTCTGTTTCCAACGTAGCTGTGATATCTGCACCTTTCAGTCGACACATCCGACTTCTGCACGGCATTTTTTAGGACCGGGTTTGCCTTCCCATTGCGATCCGTACTCGCTCAGCCAGCCTGCACTGCTGCAGACTGTTTCCAGGACCACCACATGGAGGTGGAGCATGGTCTTGACCAGCTCTGGTTCGCTGGTCCTGACGCAGGCAGTCAAGCTATGAGTCGCTGACTGCGGTCTCTATTGCTGCGTCTTGAGGTCCCGCAGAAGATTTAACACGTACCTTTCACTGACTGGCAGAAGATTTAACACATACCTTTCACTGACTGGCAGAAGATTTAACACATACCTTTCACTGACTGGTGATGTGAATACATGAGGACAGTTTGATGTGAATACATGAGGACAGTTTGATGTGAATACATGAGGACAGTCTGATGTGAATACATGAGGACAGTCTAATGTGAATACATAATAACAATCTAACGTATATGTAGAAATACTTTTATGGGGATTGAAGGGCATTCAAGTAGGTATAGGTATAGGAAAATCTGTTGTGACATAGGAAGACAAAGGGATGTGGATATTAGAGTATAAGCTTGACAGTCTAGATTTGTTTTTCCCAACGATCTGGCTCTTCTGTCCCATAACTGTAATCAGATGCAAGACAGAATGAAAATAATTGATGAGGGGTCGCATAAATTGGATATGAAAATACACAGGGAAAAGACAAAGGTTATGAGAATAAATGCAGAAAACGATAGCAAGATTTCACTTTTAGAAACACACCTAGAAGGCATAGAATAATACACATGTTTTGGCAGCAATATAGATAGTTGGATGGGCTGACTGTATGGGAGGGTGCCAGGGATCCAGACCTTCAGGACAAGCCAGTCCGCTGGGAGGACAGCATTAGACAATCTCTGAAGGACCAAGAATGGAACCAGGCCAGAAGGAAGACAGCCAATAGGATAGTATGTCACTCTCTCTTCCAAACCTCTACACCTCATGAAAAGGAACGACTAAGTAAGTAAGGATGGGCTGGCTGTGATATCAGAATAAGAATTCTTCTTCTTCTTTGTTCACCCTCAGACGTCAACTTGAGTATGTTCAAAGAAACAGTTGTCATCTTGAGGCTGTTGATACCTTCATAGAGTTTTTCCAGGAATGGTACTGGTGATGGCCATATGCGCTTTTTCTGTTCCTCGTATGTTGGGCACCTTTTCTAGCGGCTCTTTCATTACATTGGAAAATATAAGGAAGCCAAAAGAAATTGAGTTAGACACAAAAATAAGAATCTTTAACTCAAGAGTCAGGTCAGTCATATTGTACGGCTCTGAAATATGGAGAACAACAAAACCAACAACCAGATAGTTACAGACTTCCATAAATGGGTGCTTGTGGATGATAAAAGGATTTGAATAGTATGGCAAGATGACCAATATAGAACCGATGATTAAACAAGACAAGTGCCAGTAGAACAAGAGATGAGACGAAGAAGCTGGCCATGGATAAGAACGCACATTGAAGAAACTGGTTGATTGCATTAGCAGGCAGTCCTTATCCTGGAATACCTAGGGTAAAAAGGTAGAGGGAAACAGAAAAACGTAGAAAGAAAACATGGCACAGAAATGACAATGATGAAGAAAACATGGAAAGACCTTGAGTTGATGGCACGTGACAAGAGACTTGACATGAGTTTGTTGGAGGCTTATGTTCCTTGGGGAGCTGAACGGTAATGACTTAAAATATAGTCTAGTATGGCTGTAGAAGGATTTTTTGTGTGGGCAGAGCATCATTAAATGAATGTAGGGAGATCAATTATGGGTAAAGAAGGTAAATTTACTGTGAATAAAGGAAAGCCTATTGTACGTAGTTGTCGCATGAAAATATAATTTATAGTAGGTAAGCTTGACAGCTGTATAGGCGTGATGGACAATAGTGCACACGGACGTGTGATAGTGGTGCGCAAGAGAGATAGGCAGAAGGCACAGGCTGAGTCAGTGAGTTCTTCACTACGAAAACCATACACACAGCTCTTCTTGTTTTCTCTGGCGACAATATTACTCTTTTGCACACACTGTGTCACTCACAAATAGTAGGGTAAAGAAGTAAAGTTAGATTGAGGATTTGGTAGTCTGAACTGAACGAACAATCCTATCGAGGTTAACTCAGTTTATTTCAATTTAGAAATGTAAATAAATCAATAAGGATTTTTTACAGCACATAATAATGAAGATTATCACGAGAAAACAAACTCACAACAATTTGATGATTTTTAAAGAAGAAAAAAATTATTACACAAATAGTGAAAACAAGGATTATGAATGAATTGTGTTAGTAAAGTTCCCGGCAGTCCTGATAAGCTTTTGCTGGAAAATATGTGAAATACTGTTTGTGTGTAAATGAATGTTTGTTCCTTTGTTCCTTTGGTGTGAATGTTGGAAACAACTTATATCCTGGTGTTCTCTTGGAAAAATATCACGTAATCCAATACTTTGAAATTAACTTCACTGTTCGAATAAGGTATCCACAATGGGCACAGAATCTGAACACGATTTTATAAATCCAAGATTGGTGTAACGTATCCACAGTTGATGAGATATCCACAGATAACGAATTTGCTTCTAAAGGTGGGATGGAGGGTTAAAATGGGTGGAGTATGGTAGGGTGAGGTTTGGTGTTGAGAATGTTTGAAATAATTGAAGTAATTGAAATAATTGAAGGGAATTATTGTGACTGGTGGACGAGGACTATATGGCCACTGGCCAACGGTAACCTCTTTTCAGCAATACGAGACAAGACTTGCACTGCGTAAATCTGTTAGACAAAACAAAAATACATGTGTAACTACTCTTCTGCTGCAACATGCAGATTACAACAGAAACAATTAAAGCAGTGTCCAGCGTCGGCATGTTGATATCCATACATGCGTCTCGTTCCTAAAATAGGTCAGTCCATTCTTAAACATTCCTGTCTGCTGTGAATGAATTTGCGGGCCAGTCCAGGTACATACACAATAACAAGACTTGCTTCCTCCCCTGTCAGACAAAGTTACATGAGGGTCCGCTAGAGAATCCTCCTGTGCTTTCCACCGTTCATTCCTTCCAGCATTCATAATAATATTCTTCTTCCGTCCTTAGCCACTGACCGTCAAAGCAGTCAGTGGCCATTACGCCTAGTGGCGTCTTAGGGCAACAGCAGATAGGTTTTCTTTGCCATTGTTTCCCATCACGCCTATTGGCGTCTTTAGGGCAACGGCAAATCAATCCATCTGCTGTTGTTTCCGTAATCGAAGTGACTGGCAAACGGTAATATGCTCATACATTAATGTTACAAACATTGAAAAGTAAAATGATCATTGAAATTATGAATGATACAAACATTGTAACATAACATCGCTTTAAAATACAAGCAGTGAAAATAAATGAATTTTCGTAAGCATTTATGATACATACATTGATAAAGGAAACCCGTTTATATAATACACTTAGCTGACTTTCACCATGATAGTAATATATTTCATTAGACTTTCACCATGATAGTAATATATTTCATTAGACTTTCACCCTGATAGTAATATATTTCATATCTATATACAGTACTTTGCAAAAAAAAATGGCAGTCATATTGCTCAGCTAAATATGCTGAAATCTAATTAAATATGCATGTTCTGCCCCAAATTTACACTCCACTTAAGTGAGCAAACACTACCAAAAGTAAAAAAAAATTAGCGTAGAGTAAAGTCCCTTGATAATAGAGCAGACGACAATTTCTAATGCTAGTGGCAGAAAATGGATACAAAGTCAAAGTGTATGTTAATTTCACAGCTGTGGAATGAAGGAAATCAAACATGTTCCAACATTTCTAAAACCTTGAACATACCTGAGCGGACTGTCTACAGAGTTGTGAGTAAATTAAAAGCAGGTAATGGAATCGAGCGAAAAGAAGGTAGTGGGGGGGGGGGGGGGGTCAAGAATTTTGGACACAAAGGACCATCGGCGTCTCGCCCAAATCGTTCGGGCTGGGCCAATGAAGAGTGTAGAAAACATACGGCAGCGCATGATCGAGTTGAGAAACCCAGAGGTATCTAATGCTACTGTCAACCGGGAGCTACACAGGATGAATTACACAAAAAAGCGGGTAATTTTGTCACCATTTCTCACAGAGACTCACAAACAGATGCACTTGAATTGGTGCCACGAACACCAAAATTTGTCATGGGACAATGTGATTTTTTCAGATGAATGTTCTGTTTGGTCTTATCCTGCTCAAATAAATATTTGGATGAAAGACTCTGTAACGCCTGTGTACCAGCGACCGAAACATACCCATAAATTCCATCTTTGGGGAGGGGTGGCAGCAAGAGGTGTCACCCCACTGTGTGTTTTCACAGGAATTCTCACGAAAGAAAGGTACATCGACATACTAGAGGGACACCTTCTGCCATTTATGCAGGTCATGTACCCCGACGGTTGCACATTTCAACATGACAATGACCCAAAGCATACAGCTCATACAACCAAAGCATGGCTGCAAGAGAAGAATGTGATAGTGCTGAAGTGGCCCAGCAACAGTCCCGACCTAAACCCAATTGAAAACGTTTGGGCACTACTCAAGAATCATTTAAAAAAGAGTGGACTCAGAGACGTTGAACAATTGAAGAAGGTAGCTGAAAAATACTGGGACAGTCTGACTCACAATTACCTACAAACACTTGCGGGAAGTATGCCTCGCCGCATCCAGGCTTGCCTTGCTGGAGAAGGCAACATTATATTGTACTGAAACCACTGTTAATAGATAGGGGAGATACCAATCTTCCTCTGGACATACCGTTTTTATTATTATTTGCTTCTATGAGTGTGCTGCGTTGCGAAAATATGACTGCCATTTTTTTTTTTGCAAAGTACTGTATTTGGGCTAATTGTCTGTATACTGGAATAGCAAATACATACCCGCTCCGGAATTTTATATTCTGTAAGTTAAACTAGAGGGCACTTTGTTTGTTTAACTCAAGTCTCCCTATGCACAGTTTTACTTTACAAGACTAAGAAATGCGTCTTTCTCTTCCAGTATGCTTATCACCAAGTGAAGTCTAAAAAACTAGTTTCTTAAAGAAAGAATTAATTTCGATTTACCCGCTACATTTTTTAAAGTTCTCACGATAGCCAAAAGTATCGCTGCCAATTAGTTTGCATATTGAATGTCACTTGTACGTGCTGTGGTTTCGGAGCTCAAAGTATTAACAATGAGGAAGAAGACAGGCCATAAATTTCTAGACAGACGAGTCTGGAAAATCCTAACAGACCTGAACGGGTTGACCGAAGCTTCACCCGAGTTAAGGTGCGTGAGAAACATTTTTTCCAGAAACTTAGGATAGACAGAAAATAAAGCAATGTACAGGATGGACAGAAAATTTCAAATAGGCAAATTATCTTCACTCTGCGACAGTAGTAAGCTGCTGTTGTCTGTGCTATTCTACTCTTCACTTGTGAGATGCAGTTTCCAGTGTTTGCCTAGGTATTTTAATGTACTGACCTATTTAAAAACTGCCCCATTAACTTTGATGGGGCATTATGGAGAAGTTATTGTCTTCAAGATTACTGGAGTCTTTTTTTTTTTTAGTCTAAGGCCTTTATTTTCTCTATCTGTCCGTGTTAAGACATTATGTATATAAAATGTGTTGTATTTTATAGAATGGGTTGATCCTGTTTGGTTTTTGGGGTCTCTATGGATTCACAAGGCCCCGTGTGGTTCCCAGGGGGGGTCTCTGATGAGACAAAGAAAGTGTAGTGGGTTTGATGGTATTGTATGATGGTGATATTACTAACTGTAATGTATGAGGCCAGCTGTGAAGGCTCCTGAGATAAAATGTAGTTGTGAATTGACAGAAGGCCTTTCTTGCTACCACTACGACCTCACACTTATTTTTTTTCTTTCTAATGAATGTATCTATGTAAAATGTCTAGGGTAATGATATGTAATGTGGTGTGATAATTATAGATACACCCACAGATATTTAAGCAGACTAATAATATTAACAAATGTTAAAATACACTGAACTAACTCACGTGTGTAAAATTTTTGATAGAATTATATTACATTTATTTGTTCTGGATCAAGTTTTATGTTGACCAGAACTTTTTTTTTAAAAAAAGGATTTAAAATTTATGAAAGAAATGCATGTAATGTTACATAATAAATGCAAGAGTGTACATATATAAGTACTAGACTAGGTAGTTTTATTAAAATGTTCTAGTAGTCATCTACTTGGGAGGATAGTTAATGCTTGTGCTGTTGGGGTGGCCTCATCACACCTGTCTATATTGACTACACAGTGTCCAGTAAATTGCAGGAATTTTATGGGGTATTAGCAACTAAAAGGCGTTGGTGAACTTCCAGCAGACCAGAGGCTCACTCATCTTGCATATGTAGCTCTGGTGCTGAAATCTGGTGGTCCCACCTCTCCGTGCTGGCGGGCAATAATAGTGGTCTCTGTCACAACGTACTGCACAGATACACTCGAGTAAGATCACCAACTGAATGGACACCGCCTTGTTGACAGCTGAAACTCACAGCTCAGATTATGAATAAAGAACACAGAAATGCTAGCAAAACTCAGCTGAGCTGCTGGCTATAGTATGGCGTCCCTGAACTTATTTCACTTTCTTTCATTTGGAAATCACCACACTTTAAAATACTGTGTCTATCATCGAACAACTATTGAGGAATGGCTCCACTTGCGCGTCTGAGCGCCGATAAAATGATTGTCTGTGGCCAATCACTGCCTAGGTTTATTTGAAATTCAAATTTCCTACCCTAAAGTCATTTCAGTCATGCTTCAGTCAAGTATGGATGTTTATCTGTTAGTCTGTCCGTCTCTACTTGTTTTTTTTTTTTTTCAAAATGTACTTGATTTTTGAACCAACCTTTCTCTCCCCTCCAAAATTTTGTCGTTAAAAGTTATATTTAGACACAGCTCCCACCAATGTCCCTTCGCTTCCTTACTAAGTAGATTTGAACACCTGCGTCTCGAGGTCGTGTTTTTTTGTGCAAATAGCGACACTTTTTATTCCATACAGTCTGTCGTTGATGTGAACAACACTGTCTTTTGTCATTATCTTCAATATTATCTATCCGTCTGTAAAATTAAGAACATATTAGTTCACTGCTCAGAATGGGCCATCCGGCCAGCTAATTTTTTATATTCCTAACATTAATATTACGAAAAAGTTACTTTTTAATTTTTGTAATATTCCAAACATCTGCGTTCTGCCGATGAATTCAAATCAAAGGCTTGGTATCGCAAAAGCGACCAATAAATGACTGTGGCGTAACATATCCAAGGTCCCTTCTGTCGAGTTCCGTACTTTATGTCAACTTGGGAAACGTGACTTTTCTCCGTTTCCCCCCCAATTGCGTCTCCTTAGCCTTTCTAGTCTCACGCAATCTTTCCAGTCATATTTTTTCCTTTTATCCGCCGTTCCCCTCCTGTCTAGCAAGTCAATTTTTATGGAGGGTGATGACCCGCGGTCTGGGCGATCATGTACTATCAGCAGCCTACGCATTATGTTTTTATCCTTACATGTTATCTTTGGAGGTATTTTACCGTTGTATCTCTGTCAATTTCACTACAGAAAGAATACTTCTACTGCTCCCACAGTCATGTCATACACGACAACTAATATGAGGTTGTGTATCAGGCTGGCAACCTCATCATAAAAAACAAATTTCTACAGAAACAATCACAGCAATAGCATATGAATGCTAGTTGCAGGCTACCTGTAAAGGGACCAGCTACAGCGTGGTTCCTTGCTCCATAAGGAAAACGATGGTGATGATGATGGAACAGAACCATTGCTCCCACCAGGCATATTGTAGGAAATGTCTTAAGTGAAGTTCAGCATGTGGTTAGTAATCTCATCGTGTAAAACAGACTGCTACAGAAATGGCCATTTAAGAGCACATGAATAGATTTACTGTCAACTTCCATCATGGCCACCAACTGTAGTGGTTATAGAACTGGTTATAACTTGATATGAGTAGGTTAACTAAAAGGCTGGAAATTGTTCTGAATGAACATAGGGCACACTTCAACGGCTCAGGCACATAGAGAGTAAACTATGCATTAGCATGATTTAAAAAGATAAATATGGTATACATTTTCGTGAATATTCGAGAACAGAGCTAAGCATCTATAGCTTTTCCTGATCTCTGTGTAACAGATTATATATAAAACTAATAAATATAAATTATACATTCTTATTCGCGTGTTTTTTTTTTTTTTAAAGAGACTACATTTGTAAATGTTATTGAGCACAGTTGAATATCTTTCAAGTTTTTTTTTTTTTTTTTCTTCCTTGCGTTGTGCAGTTGGCTGTAAATTCTAATGAGCACTTTAGAGTGGGTTTTAAAATCTCATGAACATTAATGATCCTTGATGAGCGTCTTGAAGGTTATGAATAAACCTGACAGAACAGCTTTTAAATTCTCAGTAGAATTATTGAACTGAGGTCAACATTTGTGTGCATGGAAACTTTGCGTATATTTAAGGAAGCTTCGACCATGCTTATGTGTCACTGTATGAACTTGTTGTGGACATAAAATAAGCAGTCATTGCAAGTGAATGTTGTCCCGTGTAGTGGGGGGGGGGGGGGGGGGTATTTCTGAGACGACAAGGATGGAATATGACGACTGTCCCCTCATGCGTGTCGTAAGAGGCGAGTAATGTAAGGTTATGCATGGAGCTGGCAACAGCATTATTTGAAACAAAGTGCTACAAAAACGCTGCTGCCAAATAATGTGCTGTGACCTTGACTTCCTCTGGGGGAGGAGGGCATTTTCAGGGGTGGATATATGCTCCGTAAGAAACGAGAAAGGAAGTGCTGATGATGATGGTGTTATTAAAACAAATTTAACTTGCAATATTTTTTTTTAAGCATAGCCTACAGTAAAAGTCAAAAAAAAAAAAAAAAATTCTGGATCAGCTTTCTTGGATGTTATACCGAACACTGTTTATTCTCACCTGCCAGGTACGGGTGTTAATTTAAATCTAGCCTTATCTTCACCTGACTTTTTTTTGGTGTAATAACTTTTCTGAAGGTAATCCAGTCTGCAGGGGTTTTTTTTTAATTTACCGAGGACTTTTCTTTCTCTCGTTCGCTTTATGTATTAAGTCTGCTCTTGTGTTGTATCTTACATGTTTAATCAAATATATGGGGAAATGAGACATTTGGTACTTTGCTGGAGAACCGGGAAAAGGGGGGGGGGGGTAGGGGGGGGGGGGGGGGGGGGGGGGGGGGGGGGGGGGGGGGGTGAGAAGCAACAAATGTGATTACGTACTACTCAAGTGGGTTGAAATATTTACGGGAAGTCATTTGGAACCACAATTGCAGCTGGTCCCCTTTTGCAGCAAGGCCATTCATATGTTCTTGTTGTGGTGATTTATGTTGTCAATTGTTTTACATGATGAGGTTACCAGCCTTGTACGACATGCTTGAGGACGCAATAGTCATATCCTTTCCTAGTTTCTTCAAGGACATCCGGGGACTAGCATTCAAGCTACCTTATTACATTCTTTTTCATATCGCAGTTTAAAGCTGAGTTTTTTGGAACTGGTTTCTGGAAAGGCAACTTTGAAACCGAGGGAAGTATTGGTAAGGAAGTGGGTTGCGTAATACTCCCTCCCTCCCTCCATAAGTCTTTCGCTGCCTCTCTGTTTCGCTCGCTTTCACTCACGTATAAAAGGTGAGGGTAATCCCATGGTGTATACTGCGAAAGAGAAGTTAAGTGTTAAAGACTTCATTATACTAGGTCCAGCTTCGAGAGGCGGGGTGACCCGATACCTTTGCCGCGAGAAGCCAGCGCTTTAACAAAGTACTTATAGGTCTCATAAATGCTGATGTTTATAAAGTATGAAATACAGAGAACTGAAGTTTAACCCTGCAGGATAGAAGGTATCAGGCTCGCAGGCCTGTCTAACATTCTGACCTCTCTCTCTCTCTCTCTCTCTCTCTCTTTCTCTCTCTCGCTCTAATCCAGTCATTCCCACATGTTAAATTAAGTATTAATTTAAAGGTATGCAACATTATAAAGGTAATATAACAGCATACATTTACAGTATCCAGTGATAATTAAAATAAAGTATGTTTTAACACCAACAAAAAAAAAGTAATACAGAACAAAAGCAGAGAGAGCGAGCGAGAGAGAGAGAGATGTGCGCTGTGGCTTTGAAGCTTCCATTTTTGTGTTGTGGCGAGAAAATCTGCAAACCACGCTTCATGCTTTATGTTAGGAGTTTTTTTTTTTTTTACTGGCCGGAGATAACCGACTAGTTCAGACGTTGAGTTTTGTTGCTTATCCGACCTTCTCCGAACTTGCTCAGCACACGGACACCTGCTGCGATGAATGTTTTCTGTTACAGTGCTTTGTTCTTGTTGCTTAAAGGGAGGGGGGATAAAAACTGGTTTCTTTATTACACGCGAACATGAAAAAAAAAAAGAACGCGCGTGACGCCATAGCACGTGTTTTGTTTTGAAAGAACGTCATGGGTTGATACTGAGTGACGAGATTTACCAAGGCTTGTTTTGTATTGTGTTGTTGTTGTTAAGAATTATTATGTACAGATGGGGATAGATTAGGGTTCCCATAATGTTTTGTTTAAAACCGGGACATTTCCAAATTTTTACCTAAAAAACCCGGGACATTTTGTAAAAAAAACGGGACATGTTAAAAATTAAGGTAAAGCACAAATAAATCTATTATATATTATATGTTTTACTTAAAATAAGATACTGGTATAAAAATACACACATTAACTAACACAACTTCCACTTTAAAAAAAGAATTCTAAATTACAAACATACTTAATTAGAAAAATCGCACCTTTAAAAAATACACAATAGTCAAGTTTATATTTAAGATTCATCAGAATATTTATCAGATTTATGGGCCTGTTCAAGAAGTTTTTTTTTTTCTTCTGATATTTGGACATAGAACTCAGCACAAGAGAAATCCTTAAAATGGGTCTTTATAATGGTTAAAGCTTTCACTGTCTCAATTTTAAGTCTGTTTTTTTTTTCGTCTGTCCAAAGCGCATTTATTAATGAAAAAACACGTTCAACAGCTGCATTGGATCCTGGCAGTGCCAAACAAAAACTAACTAGGCATTTCAGTTTCTCAGCATTTATATCCTGCTTTGTAAAATGAGCCAACATCTCACACCATTTTTCACTGACACTTTGATCGTTCAATTCACTCCACACATCAAATTTGCTTTCACAATATTTTTTCACACATGCAAACTCATCAAATAAGTCCTCTTCATTCACAGTAAAATTTGGTGACACTGTCTTCATGAATATGTAGCTTTCTTGGATGTTCTTCCAAGTCACAGACTCCTTTCCCTTCAAATTGATCCAATCCATAGACTGAAGAGGCGTAAGAAATGGTGTACACCACTCCTGAATATATTCAATGCAGGTGTCATAGAAATCTACTGCATAGCTTTGAAACTTTTCAACTGTTATGTGTCCTTCTTTTTCTAATTCTTGCAACTGATTTCTCATAGTAGTGGTAAGAATCTTTTCTGCCTTCCTGTAGTTTAATTTTTCCACCAGTTTGTTTACCTCATCCTTCACTTCAATTACTGTTGTTTCTTGCTTTTCAACACATTTGATGGTATCAGAAAAGGTTTTTAACTGGCTGGCAATGAAATGCAGGAGTTTTTTTTTTTTTTTTTTTTTTTTTTTTTTTTTTTTTTGCGTTCGCCCGCTAATACTCGAGGCGAAATCTTAGGTTATCATTTATGTCTAACCTGACATTGATTTTACGTGAGTATCCCTTTATTTCTTGTACAGAGACAAATGTCCCTCGCCATTCAGGCAAATACTCGCCGATTTCGGAGGTACCCATTGCAGCTGGGTCGGCTCAGGAGCCGCCAGTCTCTGGTCGACGACACTTCTTCAAATGTTCTCGCCAGGTCTCGAGTTAATCCAGTCCAAATCCCGGTCGACGAAAAATCCTCAAATGCCGTCGCCCGGGTTTGATCCTGTATCACCCGGTCGCCAGAGCGGTGTTGTAACCACTACGCTAGCGCGGCTCCCCAAATGCAGGAGTGTAATTGAAAGTGGATTTTCAAAGAAATTTTTGAGACTGGTAGGACATTTGTGAATGGAAAGCAAATATGACTTCAGTGCAGGGAAAATGTCAATAACTCTCTGGACTGCAGGCAAGAGAGAGAGAGAAATCTTGTCTTGCTGTTACCAAAAACAGTTTTATATTCTGTATTGGTGAATTCGCAAAATGATTTGAGTTCCTCAACTCGTACACAATAAATGTGGAAATGCTGGTAAATCTTGTTAATTATTAACTGAAGATCAATAGTTAAGCAATCCGCAGCAATCTGCACAGCATTATGTATCACATGTGCAGGACAACCAATACCAATTAAATTGTTCACAGTTTTTCTTCCATTTTGAAGTACAGATTATTCTGTCCCTTTCTCTTCTTTTCACCAAAGTTTGTATTTGTATTATCTGCTGATATAGCAATAACCTTTTTAAGGAGATCTGACTTCTGTAACACTTCCACTGTAACCGGAAATTGATAAAGTAACACTACTAAAACTTACTTACTTACTTAGTCGTTCCTCTTCTACCGTGAGGTGTAGAGGTTTAGAAGAGAGAGCGCCAGACTATCCTATCGGCTGTCTTCTTCCTGGCCTGGTTCCATTCTAGTCCTCGGTCCTTCAAAGATTGTCTAATGTTGTCCTCCCAGCGGACTCTGGGTCGTCCTGGAGGTCTGGATCCCTGGCTCTTTGTTTCCCATGCTTGTCGTGGCAGCCGATCTTCTCCCATTCTGCAGACATGGCCAAACCATCTTAGTTGGGACTGTTCTATTTGGGTCTGCAGCGGGTGGGATTTTAGGCCTTGACATATCGTCTCACTACTAAAACACGGAATAAAATCCGTTACCCAAAGATTTTTTTTTCTTCAGGAAGGACCATTAAAAAGCGGGACATTTGGAATAAATTCGGGACACCGGGACATTTTATAAAAAAGCGGGACTGTCCCGGGAAAAACGGGACGAATGGGAACCCTAGGATAGATAGATGGGCAGGCAGACATGCAGCAGGGTGACTGATGTACGTTAGATCAAAGTACAGGAGCGTGCAGCTTAAAAAATAGAGCATCTAGACTGCGTGTAGTTATTCATAATCGCTGTTCATAGTCAAACAGAATATAACAGCATAAGTTAGACTGATTCTTAATATTCAGTAAATATAAACAACAACAACAACAAGCAAAACAAAACCCCACGCCAGCTTAGAATATCAGACTAGAATCATATTTAACAGAAGCGTACTGCTTCTTACCGTGACGAGATCATGTGATAATTTGCATGCTGAGAACCCAGCCACTGCGCGAACATTCTGTTCAGCGTATTAAGAGGTTTAACCCCCAAAAATGAAGAATTTCATTGAAAATATCAAATTTTAGATACATATTGCACTGGAAAGTACATTCATTTGCCCACATTTCTGTATGTTTATTTTCACTAAAACCTTTGTGGATGATTTTATATAAATTTTTAAAGTATGTCAGGTAAGTATTTTTACCTTATTATGTATGTAAAATATACAAATTGGTATATTTGTGATGCTATATTGCTTCTAATGCATGGATTTTAATTTTCGGTACTATATTCATTTCCCTGAAGCAAACAGAATTCAAGTTTTTCAAACATAGTTTCATGTGTAAAAATAATTTTGACTGGCTAATTTTTATTAACCATGGGGTCCTTTGATGGGTCATCGAAATAATAACGTGGCTGGAGGTATTCCAGTAGAGTGGTAGGGTACCTCCTTATACGCAAATAAAGCTGCAGGTAAGAACGAATCACAGGATTCTGGTTTCTCCTGTGCAAGCTTACATAAATTTGTAAGTAGAGTCCCGTTATATCTTTCCACTTGTCCAATCGATTGTGGATGATAAAATGTGCGGACGAGAATATTTTGAAAAATCCTAAAAACTTCCTCCATCAGTTTCTCTCTGAATTGGGAACCATTGTCAGTTAATATCTGATAAGGGTATCCTAATCTTGTGAATATTGAGAGCAAAGCCTCTCCTACATGTACCGAGTCTGCTGAGGGTAGAGCAATCGCTCTCCCCCCCCCCCCCATAGTACATGTCTACCAGAGAAAGAATGTATTTTTTCGGAAACTGACGAAAAGCGCATACAGTCTGCTGAAATGAAAAATTTAATGAAAAGTAAGCTGCAAAGTATGACACAGAACATGGAATCAATAAAGGAAAATACCAGAGATGATTCCTACATAGCAGGGGGATACTGAGGTGAGTAAATTTTGTGTAAAAGTGTAAATCCTCCCTTTTTTCTTAATTTTCTCAAAACCTCATTTTTCACACAAATGTGGGCACGTTGCCCATGATTTTTCAAAAACTATTAGTGATACAGCAGTAAATTTTGGGCATATATGTTAACAAACTACAAAACTGTTGAGAAATAGCTAAGATACCCCCCTTAAAAATTTCAACTTTTTTTCGATTGGTATGTTAAAATCAAAAAAAAATCAGATATCAAACCAATCAAAATTATTTTAGTATACAATCATTATCATATATTAACAAATGAAACGGCCAAATTTCATAACTCAAGTTGTACTCACATTTGAGATATCTTGGGCAACAAAATACCCCAAAAAGCTAAAATTTGCCCTTTTTTCACTGTTTTTCCGCCATAGATTGCAAGTTTTTAGTATATACCTCAATGTTTTGTATTTTTTTCAGTCATTTTGCTAGTATAAATGACCAGATATAGATATTAACTTATAATTCTGTGTTTTTAATTTTGGAGGTTTAACCTCCCCTTAAAAATCGGGCTGAAAGTTTTAACATGTAGAACATGTCCTGTGAGAAGACATAGACAGCATGGCCTCAACAATTCCATTTAATGGAGAACCTATATGGCGATGAGAAAAGACTAGTCGTGCTTTTATGTGGTTATATGAAAGCGCAGAAGACTAGTTATCAGACCCAAAAGCGTAATTGTATCCTTTCACTTGAAGCCACTATTTGTCACTAGCTTTAAAATTGTATAGTATTGCTGATAACTAATTAAGGAAAAAGTGAAGACAGAACCATTTTTAAGCATGGCTCAAGCTTCAGAGAAACAAATATTAACAGTTATATTTATCTGCGCTCACGGAAAATCTCTGACAGCTTCTCACGTGTCGATCTGTCTATAATGTATTCCAGCAGAAGATCCTTTTCATATCCGGTTTAGATGTTCTGTTCTGGTCCATTAAAAAAAAAAAAACGCCTGTTAGGTTGGGTTTTTTTTTTTTTTTTGGGACTCTCGCTCTGTAACTGTTTCCTCTTCTTCCTGGGTATTCAGTAGCTTGATTATCACATCATCTTCGATCGCTTGTGATCGTCTGATCATGCTTCCGCGTCCTTCCATCCATTCCATCATATAGCTGCTGTAGCCGCTCTCCCCATACGCGTTCACTTATTGCGAAAACGCATAATTACCCCTTGCTTTAAAAAAAAAAAAGAATAAACACGTGTTTATAACGTATAAAAATAGATACATTTTAATAAACGAAATTGCCCAACTTGAGACTGGCAGGAACTCGATGTAGTATACCCGCTCGCTAATATTGGAAAGGTGAAGGTCGTCCCAATTGCAGATACTGTCGTATGGGGAGTGAAGTGTTAGAGACTTCGCCATACTAATCCAGCTGGTTTTATGAGGTGGAAGATCAGTTTCCTTCCTCATTGCTTTCGCCTGCTCTAAGTTAAGATCAGTCATGTACCCATTTACAGTTGGGTAGACTGGAGCGTGACGCTACTGGGGTTCGATCCCGGAATCCGGTAATTTTGCCGCGAGAGGCAAGGGCCCTAACCACTCCACAATCAGACGCTCATTGATTATGTGCCGTGGACATTAATGTTGGTTGTGTGATGTCATACAGAGAGCACGAATGTAAGCGCCTTTGACAGAACCTACGAACGTTACATTGAGTTAAGGTTTACATCTGACATTTAGTCTAACGGCAGATCTTTTTTTTTTAAATTTTGTTGTTCCTTTTTCTCTTCTCTGTCTGTTTCAGTTAGAGAAGTGATTAATGTTTCCCTCTACCCATTTCACCACACACAAAAAAATGACGCGGATTATGCTTCTTCATTTACCATTTGCAGGCTTCATCATACTCCTCATTTCCAAATCCCAGTTCGATTTCCCCTATGGGGACAGCCAGTTATCTCGTTCAGAGATCGTCTACATGGCGTACTCGTGAAACGCAAGAAAATCGAACTGGTTCTTCATTAATTTTTATTTTTTAAAGGGATTATTTTTTTAATGGACAGAGCGAACGTACGATTCCACCTTCCTCACTCCAACATACATTGGCGTACCCTAGACATAATTTGAGATTCCCTGCCGTATGTTTGTGCACGTTATCACAGAGGTGATAAAGTTATACTCAGATTTGAAGTTACAAAATGAGGGGAACAACATAAAAGTGTATGGCTACCTGATGTGGTTGATTACTTGAGAGAAAGAAGTTAGAAGGTCAGGCACAGAGAGACTAGATAACAAGTGAATGGAGTATGTAAACAGTTAGCTTTCATGTTCAAGTAGACATTCATCTCCTTCTTCACTTCTTACGGAGCATGGTACCACCATTACATCTGGCCTCTAGTGCAAGAAACCTGTGTCAAAGCACACGCTTCTGCAGAAGTGGTCTATGTAGCAGTTTATTCTACACTATTGTAAAAGCCCGTCATAAGACGGGAATTAAATTCAAAAGTACTAATACCTAACTGCAGTTGTTATTATTCAGATACTTTTGGAAAAACAATGTTAGTTGTGAACATTCGATTGTCCATCAAAAGAGCACCTTGATTTTCTGTAGTTTTAATTTGTACTTTTACATTGTTGAGATTTCTCGATCGAGACAGTGCGACGTACAGCTGTCCCTAAGAGAACTTCTCTGAGAAGACTGGCTCGTTCAAAAAGATTCCAGTAAATAAATATTAGACAAACATAAAGGTATGTTTTCAGGCACTCGTAAGAAATAAAAAAGTAGAACACTAGACAACAGAAAAACAACAGACGTGAGTGGCTTACACAGGGTTCGAACCCCGTACCTTCCGTACGACAACACCGCCTAGCTATACAAGCGAATCACACTATCCTCCCGGCCATTTACTTCTATCATTTACTAGACACAGTATCAAGGTCTTTGTCTTGTGTGGACTGACATATACTGTATAATAGGGGAACGACAGAAGTGATTGCGTCATTAATAGGCTGAGGTGCCCATTGTAAACTTCCGGTGTTGTCTTGCGTTTCGCACTGATGACCGGTCAGTAACGCATCATTTTTTGGTGATGCCTAGCTGGCCGGGAGGATAGTGTGATTCGCTTGTATAGCTAGGCGGTGTTGTTGTACGGAAGGTACGGGGTTCGAACCCTGAGTAAGCCACTCACGTCTGTTGTTTTTCTGTTGTCTAGTGTTCTACTTCTTTATTTCTTACGAGTGCCTGAAAACATACCTTTATGTTTGTCTAATATTTATTAACTGTTTACAGGCCTCGGGTTTCCCTTCCTTATGTGTTATTAATGTTTATACAAAAAGATTCCAACATGTTCAAATGTTTGCCCCCGCATGCACACCAACACTTGCGCACTTTTCTTTGTCGAGTGTTACTATTTTCGGGAGAGTATTAACAAACAAAAATATTCGTTTTACATCCGAGGTTAAATAAAAAGTCTGAACACGCACGCCGTTCACATGGCTCTTTGCACACCGTGCTTTACTCACTTTTCTTTGGCGAGTGTTACTATTTTAGGGAGTGTTACGCACTGATAGAAAAAGCTGGGATTTTATATATAGGATGATCAGATTTAGTCGGCTTTTACGAAATGCCTGAGGTATTAGTATTTCTATTCTTTGTCTCCTCGGTTCTTTCAAACACCAGCATTAACAAAGCTAAAAAATAACGCCCTCTATAGACGCCAGCAGCCCTACCAAACATCAGCTTTAAATAAACTAAAATAACAACATCCTCACTAGACGCCACCAGTCACACTAATCAGCATCATCCAGATTAGACACTGAAAGCCAGGCCAAATATCAGTAACCTCATCAGGTCACCAGCAGCCTCACCGGAAGCTAACAACTTCGACAGACATAAACAGTCTCACAAGACATCATTGTTCTCAGCAAGCATTAACTACTTCCACTGACACTTAACATTATATGGACTGTACCAAAAGTCTCACCAACCGGTATTAGCCTCACCAGATATCAGACATCATGCCTCAACATCAGTAACTTCACCAGGGACAAACAACTTCAACAAGCATCAAGTATCATCATCCTATCACAACCACAACATGCTTACTAAACACCAGCAGATAGCAACGTTACCAAAACTAACAGCATCCCCTGCTACCAACATTCACATCGGGCACCATCAGCCTTACAAAAAACCTCACTAACAGACACTGATAACGTTACTAACTTCCATTCCGTCTTTCTTTCCTGCTGCCCGTCTAGTTTTGTTCCGTGCACGAATGGGCAGTTCAGACTGTTTCGGCAAAATGATGACGCGGATGTTTTTTTATTCTCTCACCGGAAAGATGTACCCGTGGGGGTGTGGTAGAAACTTAAAAAATAAAAACTCTTCGAAGAAGACGGGAGTTCTTTGTGCAATATGAGGCTGTGTGATGTTTGAAGCGTTGATAGTCATGAGAAGAGATAGATGTAAGGGTCGTGAATGTCGCGGTGACGATGTTTACATCTCCGTTTTGCGAGAGATCAGCTTTTTTTTCTGTAAACAGGTCGACTCCACACACGTGAACTTCTGTCTGGAGTGAGCTTGATTTCGGGTTTAGTCTGGAGTGTGTACACGTGATGGAAGCACCGGCTTTCGTTACGAGGTGTTGTGGTTTGGAAGTTAATGTAGCCGTTATGGTTGAGGCGATGGCTGCACAGCTCGGTTTCAGCTGTGTTGGTTGTTAAACGTGTTTCGGTCGTCCGTAGAAGTAATAATTCAAACTCTGTTTAAGTTTTCTCGTGTTAATAATATGTAGGTCATATCGTGTGTATTTAGACGCACTTTATTTTGTAATGCTCGATTCTTGCAAGCTTCTGTTGTGAATAGATGTATACGGGAATACATTGTTATGTTGAGGATTACTTCCTATGTATTATACAGTGTGCTGTTTTGTAGTCATTGCTTGTTCTGTACTGGTTAATTAGTGTGGGGACTTATATATATATATATATATATATAATATATATATATATATATATATATATATATATATATATATATATATATATATATATATATATATATATATATATATATATATATATATATATATATACATATATATATATACATATACACACATTCAGTAGAAATTGTGTGCAGCCTACTTATATTGTATACATTATGAGTGACGCACAATGAGTGTGTTGTTATTGTGCATCTTGTCTATTTTGGTTTTTCTCAGAAGTATATCATTTTCATTTTCCATTTCGCTGTCTATGGAGCGACCACTGCAGCACGTCACGTTGTGGCAGTGGTTCCTGTAACAGTTTGTTATACATGTCGTGGTCGCCAGTCTCATATTGGTCGCCTCTTACGACATGCCAGAAGTAGCAGTTGTACTCTTCGGTCTTCTTCTCCTCCTACCCCCCCCCCCCCCCCCCCCTTCCCCCTCTTTGCGAACGACGCGGAGCTAAGAATAATATAGCCTAATGTAAATGACATTTTACTGGTTCAGGTTTTCAGTATAAATTAACTTAGTTTCCTGGATTGAAATGAAAAATAGTGGGACGTCTATTTCGGTGCTGTCCAGATAAGTCATCTACGTTGTTGGGGTTAGGATTAAGGTTAGGTTTCAGGGTTAGGTTTAGGATTTCTGAACATAACCCTAACTCGTAACTCGGTTTACTGTGTCTCTGATTTTTTTTTAAAGTTTTTTAGGCTATATAGAATAGACTTCCCACTTTTGTTAATTTCAACTGTTTAATGTTTTCCCCGGTAAGGAGATACTGTTTATCTCATCACTGGGGCCAGAGTGTCACAAGTAGCAGCATCATTTCTGGCACTAGTTTACAACAGTTGAACTTGTTCAGTTGTGACAGCTTGTGATAATATGCACATCTTAAGTTGTCTGTGACACCAAGCTTAAACAGTGACAAGACTAAAGAAAGTAGCCAGAAATAACAAGAAATTCTCCAGGATGCAATGCTACAACCAACGGCTGACCTTGAAACAGGTTCATAGCAGTAGATAACTTGGCGCATTAATAACATTCATGGGGCTGGCAACCTCATCCTGTCAAATAAAGTGCCTCAGAAACCGCCGCTGCAAGAGGATGTGACTGCTTGGTGCATGCTTTCTTGGGGGGGGGGGGGGGGGGGGGGCGTGCAATGGTGGCTCAATGCTCTGTAAGGAGCGTATTGGAAAATGATGATGATGACGATTAATAACATCCAAGCGCGTGTAATTAACGGAAAAGTTGGAGCTAAAATGGCATCTCCGAAAATAAAGATTTTTGTTAATGCAAACTATTACTAGACCACAAGATCTTTTATATTTGGACATGCGTCCTAATGTAACAGACGGACATTGTGTTTAGGGTGAACGGGAAGCGCCTCGATAAAACGAGGCAAAACTCCTATTTAAAAAAAAAAAAAAAAAAAAAAAAAAAAACTTGTTTTCGAAACATCTTTTATACGCTGAAGTAAGAATTAATTCTTTAGTGCTTCGTAAAACCTAAACTGACATGCATGCACAATTGATATTGATTAAACAAGGAAGATGATCAGCTGATGTCAGTCAAACGTTGGTTTACAGGTCAAACATCCCAAGCAGTTGAAAAGACCTTATGAATATGTCTCGAACATTTAAAATAAAAAGCCATTGCAGTGATCTGACTGTGATAGCCTTTGTTTTGTTGAGGCATTTCTGAAGAACAGGAAAGTTAAAGCAAATTGTAACAACTGGCAGACTTAATTAAATGGGGAAGACTGTAGAAAGCAGGTATTTTGGACAGCCTAATCAGGTGGCGTCAGAGAGTCAGCAACAGAACCGGCGGAAGCACCAGTCGTCACGGCACTAGATGATGTCTTGTAGTCTAGTCTATTATTTTGACAGTTGTGTTTGACAGTTTCACGCGCGTAGCAAATGTAAATACTTCACAGATTATCATCATGACAGATTGCGTATATGGAAATTGGGGGGTGAGAAAACAGCTTCCGAATGGCTAAGGAGTTAGAATCTTGCTTCCCGCAGCAAAGTAACCGGGTTCGAGTATTGAACCCTGATAACGTCGCGCTGCGGTCAAGCTGAATATGGGTACCTGACTCTGTTATTGAGTTAGGGAAGGTAAAGGCAGCGAGGAAGGGAACTGACCACCCCACCTCATAAAGCTGGGCCTAGTATAGTGACGTCTCTAACACTACACTCCCGTACTGCAGTTTCTGATATGGGACTACCTTTACCTTTGTTTTTTAAGCGAGAATGTATGAAACGGTTGTGACGGTATTGCCTCCCCTGCTTTGCAGTAGTGGTCCAACAGTGGCCAAAACTCAAAGAGTGTCTAATATGGGCTTCAAATGTATCTACCTTCACACGAGATTACTCTTGGCACAGATGTAGATAGAAGGGTGATGACACTTTGTCGTGCTTAGATAGGTTTTAAAGTTATGTAAGGTCCCGCCTGAGTATAGTGGATGGTAATAATACGTGAGAAGGTGTAAGAAATAGATGTTCACGAGTGAATAGTTTAAGGAGAAGATCTGTCTCTGGACTGAGTAGTTTCTCTAGTCCAGCCTATCTATATGACTACATTTTAGTATAAGACAATCTTGCACCTCCCTATATTGAGAAATATAAGTTTACCTAACACTCATACACAGCTATGTGACAACAAGACACACAGACATGAACAACTATGGTTAATTTGGGTATGAGTCTGACCAACACACAAAGTTTAGTTCTTACTTACTTACTTACTTAGTCGTTCCCCTTCTACCGTGAGGTGTAGAGGTTTGGAAGAGAGAGCGCCAGACCATTCTATCAGCTGTCTTCTTCCTGGCCTGGTTCCATTCTAGTCCTCGGTCCTTCAAAGATTGTCTAATGTTGTCCTCCCAGCGAACTCTGGGTCGTCCTGGAGGTCTGGATCCCTGGCTCTTTGTTTCCCATGCTTGTCGTGGTAGCCGATCTTCTCCCATTCTGCAGACATGGCCAAACCATCTTAGTTGGGACTGTTCTATTTGGGTCTGCAGCGGATGGGATTTCAGGCCTTGACGGATCGTCTGGTTGCGGACCATGTCTCTTCTTGTTACTTCAACCACTTTCCTCAGATACCTCATTTCTGAGGTTTGGATCTGGCTTTTGTGGGTTGTAGTCATTGCCCACGACTCGCATCCATATGTCAAAACTGGGACATAGGTGGAGCGGTATACAGCCATCTTCGTTTTCTTACCAACCTCTTTCTTGCTGAGGAATCCACGATTTATGGCCTGAAAAAGTCTCCCAGCCGCTGCTTTTCGAGTGGCCAACTCTTCTTTGATGCCTCCCTTTCGGTCTATAATAGCTCCGAGATATTTAAAGTGGTCGACCTGCTCCAGGACCTGTTCTCCCAACTTAATCTGATGTTTTCTTTCTTCTCGTGATATCACCATGGATTTTGTTTTAGAGCTGCTTATGACCATCCCTCTCTTCTCCAGCTCTTCCTTCCAGACTTGCAGGTTGGATTGGAGATGTGCCTCTGATTTAGCAATCAGGGCAACATCATCATCAGCAAATGCCAGCTCCGAAATATAGACCTGTCTCATCTTCCAGTACCCCACTGAATACTTTCTTGTTCTCTCCTTACATGCCTTGATGACATCGTCCATGAGGAGTATGAAAAGATAAGGTGATAGGATATCACCTTGTCTTACACCAGTGGTGGTCCTGAACTCTTCTGACTTATGGTTTGCTGTCCTCACATAATTTCTGCAAGACTTGTAGAAGCTCTGTATAGCATGAATCAGAGGTGCTGGAATATTCTTCCTTGCCAAACAGTCCCAAAGTTTGCTCCAGGGGACCCTGTCAAACGCCTTTTCCAGATCTATGAAACAAAGATGGATCTCACTCTTATACTCAAGAGCCTTTTCACTCAGCTGTCTGAGTGTGAAGATTAGGTCTTGAGTACTTCGGTTTGCTCAGAATCTGCACTGGACATCAAATTGTGGCTCAGCTAGGTGTCAGAGTCTCTGCTCTAGGATTCTAGAGTAGATTTTACCAGGGACACTGAGAAGGGATATCTCTATGGTTTCCACATTGTCGATTGTCACCCTTTTTGAAAATTGGTGTTATGATGGCAATCTCCCAATCCTTTGGTATGGTCTTGTTGCACCATGCTGCCTGTAGGACCTTTAAGAGTAATAGGTCGCCTGATGCTCCCATGTACTTAACCATTTCTGGTGTTATACCATCATGCCCTGCTGCTTTGCCCATCTTGATTTTCTCTAGTGCTGCCCCCAGTTCTTCCATCTTTATGTCATCTTCACCATCATTGGTTTTCTCTTCTGTGCTAGTGGTTATCATTTCTGATGCTTCACCATGCTCACCATCCAGGAGTTCTGAGAAATATTCTTTCCCATCTTTCCATTACTTCCTTCGGGGCAGTAAGCAATTTGCCTTGCTTGTCCTTTGTAAATTTAAGAAGGCATTGTTTTTCTTTCCTCGTGTTCTTAAGGGTCTTATAGAACAATTTCTGATTTTCTTGCGCATCTTTTCCTACTTTTCTCCAAGTTCTTCCCAGGATTTTTGTTTTGCTGCTAGCACCTTGTTCTTTGCTTCTGTTCTGAGTGTCACATATTCTCTATATTTCTTCATTTGTCCTGTTGTGTTTTTAGCTCCTAAGTATTGTTTCCATGCCATTTTCTTCTCTCTTATTTTCTCTTTGACTTCCTCTGTCCACCAAGGTGTCCTCTTTCTCTGGTTCCCAAGTCGGACTTCACCGCATGCTTCTGCAGCAGCTGTCTTTATGATATCCTTGAATTTATTCCAGAGGGTTTCCAAGTCATCAGGTCGTTCTTCTTCTGTGTTGCTCACTGCTGTAGCAATAAGCCCCTGATATCTGGTCTTAATTTCTGGCTCTCTCAGCTTGTAGGTCCTAATGCTCATTTCTCCTGCTCGTTTACTTGGTTTCTTGCGTGATGTTGGGCAGTTCCTAGGCTGAGCAACTCTTTCAGTTGTTCGTTTGATTGTTAGCAGGTAGTGATCACTTCCAATCTCTGGCCCCCTCCAGACTCTTGCATCTCGGACATATCTGAATGAGCTTCTCCGAACAATGGCATAGTCGATCACTGACTTCTCATTCTTGGTTGGTTCACATCTAGTGTATGCATGTATGCGCTTATGGGGGAACTTTGTGTTTGTAATGATCAGATTCTGCTCACTGCAGAATCTAAGGAGTCGCTTTCCATTGTCATTGAGGGCATCTTCTCCATATCTTCCGATAACTCCACCCCATCTAGCATGGTCATTTCCAACTCTGGCATTAAAAATCTCCGAGCATGATAACTTCATCTAGGCAGTCATCCACTGTCCTTTGAAGCAGCTCGAAGAATTCCTCCTTGACCTCTGCTCTCTCATCCTCATTTGGCCCATACACTATGACCAGGTTGACTATGGTTTCTCTTTCTTTTAGTTTAACAACCATAATGCGCTCCGAGACACAAAGTTCCATCCCTTGATACTATCTTTTTGATTTTGGGCCACAATGCAACCCACGCCCCCTTTAGCTCTTTCAGATATGGGTACACCACTGTAGAGCAACGTGTTGCCATCGAGATCCATGACTCCTTGTCCTTTTTTCTTCGTTTCCGTTATAGCCAGGATTTCTAGTTTTGCTTTCCTCATCTCTTCCACCAGCTCCTCTTCCTTCCCATTTATACTTCTTGTGTTCCAAGTTCCATAAGTCGTAGTCCATAGTCCGTTCCAGTTCGTCGCCTTTAGAATCAGTCCGGTTTTCTCTCTTGTATTTCTCGTAATCATAGTTTAAGACAAACAGGTGATTGGCCTGTTGTGCCTTTGCATGGTGGAGGGGCTGCCTCCTTACGGCCTCCATGCAGGCCGCCCTCCTCCTTTTTCATCCGGGCTTGGGACCGGCATGGGCGGAGTTAAAGTTTAGTTCTTTTGTTGTTTATTATCATTTAAACTTTACAACATCGAATATCTAAAAGAAAGATCAAATAAAATCAGAATTACATGCATAGAAAAAAACTAACGGAATACCTGTGCCCTCCCCTCCTTGAGAAGATAAGAACCCTCCTCCTCCTCGTTCGTCCTGAAAAGGACGTTGGTTGCGTTGTGTCTGTTTATGCCGGAGCTGCGATATCTGCGCCTTTCAGCCGACACATCCGACTTCAGCACGGCATTTTTTTGGGACCGGGTTTGCCTTCCCTCTTCGATCCCTACTCTCTCAGCCAGACTGCAGTGATGCCGCCTGTTTCCAGGACCACCACGTGGAGGTGGAGTAGGGTCTTGGTCAGCTCTGGTTCGCTGACCCTGATGCAAGCAGTCGAGCTATGGGTCGCTGACTGCATTCTCTATTGCTGCATCTTTGGGTCCCAGATAAGAACCCAACAAGTTAATAACCCCAAAGGTTAAAGGTTAGCACTAGGTTACAGTATAGACAGTAAAGAAAGAACATAGTTCCCACAATAAACGTTATCCAATAAAATTAAACAATAGAGTGCAGATGATGCAATGTTTCCTGTACTAAAGAAAATATTTCACTCTCTCTCTGTCATACGTGGGCACACAATCTCGCTTCTTTACCCTATTCTTGGTGAAACAATCTGTTGGACGTAAAAATCCATGAATAAATATATAAGGTCCAGAGTATTTATCGTCCGAATTGGGCCCCAGTTCCTCCTTTCAATAATTAAATTTTATAAGGGGAACGCCAAATTTGGTGGTTGATTTCCTTGATAAACAATGTCACCTTGAATAGTTAATGCCGAGACTCTCTGAGATCTGGTGTTCACTGTAAACAGTAGGAAAACATCTGATTGCTAAAAACTGTTAATAATTGTTACTTGATGATGATGATAAATCCTATCGGCTGGCTCTGGTGAGTGCCTATTCTGAAATAGCGTAACTCTTCTGGATAAATATCCACTTGGATACGACTATCAAAAGTCGAGAGAATTGCTATATCTTTCACACCCCAGTGGGCTGATAAAAATGCAAAAAAATATATCTGGGTATTTGTAAGTCCAGTTAAAATTTACTATTAAAGTGTTCGTTAGTCTCTGTGGCCTGTCCTGTTCACAACTGAACTTGGAGACGCGTAAGCCAAAAGAAGACAACTTTAATCCAATCAGTAAAATGGCCCAAGATATAGACCAAAATAAAGCACACACACACAAAACGCTGGTCGCCGTTGATCAGGTCATACCTAAGGATAGAGGAACATTATGAAAAAATTACTGCTAATAATATCTACATATAAGCACACGTTGTCTCTAGCCTATTCCTATCTGGTCAGTAATTATTTAATTTTTCCATACGCGCACTTTAACAAATATCGCCTGTCGCTAAGTAGCTATAAGAGGGTCGGCGGCGGTTTGTTTAGTCGCGTGATATTTAAACAACAGTCACTTACTGAAATACACAAAATGAAATAAACGTGAATTCTATTCCGTCACTTATCCGTTGCGCCTAGTGTATTAATTAGTCAACTAAACCGTCTCTTTCTGTGTGATAGCGGGTGATAAAATTAACATTACAACTGAAACATGTGGAATAAAAATAGCTAAGCATTATTTAATTCACTAGTTTTAACGCTAGAAAATCACAGTGAATTATAATGGTAAACTTAACACATTAAATCGCTTAAACACAAATTTATATTACCAGAAATCCAGAAAGAAAACACCACGAAACTATTAACACATCTATTCCCAATGGTTCTAGATAACGTGTTTAGACTCTCTGAACAATTCTGAGCGACACTGATAACTGATTTGGGAAAGACGCAGTTTATATACTATCATGTTATTATGATCTCTAGAAGATGTGCATTTTCACACTCTGTTTCCTAGCAGAGAAATCTGAAACTACGTTTCCCCACAGATAAAAGGTTTACGGTCGCTTCTGTCGGCCGTTGCTAACTGACAACAGAGGCTTAACCCGTGTAGCGGGCTTCCGTCCGAGATTTTCCCTGTTTCTCGAGATCACAGAGTTATTTTTCCCTGTAGGTACGAACATCAAAGGATTAGCTCCCCTTATAGAGAATCTTCAAAGGCCGTTACTCTTCCACGTGCGATCTGTCAGTTATCGTAATATTGACAGATCAGCTCGCGTGAGACTTGCGTAAACGAACGTGGTTCGCCCCCTGCTATGAATGACAGGTTGCGAAAGTTGGTAAACAAACTCGTTTGTTATGGTCAAGTAAAAAGAGGCGTGGATTAAAAGGTGAGTCAGACAGGCAGAGAAATGCGTGACTTAGTTAGCCAATCTTAGGAAGCTAACGGGAAAGCAAAGGCTGTCGGATGCTGTAGGCTATATTTCCATTATGCGTCACACACTTCTATTACAAAGGGAGTCTTCACAAAATATTCAGAACAAGCGAGAACAACACTGCTTTGGCTGAGTATGTTAACTCTGTAATTCTGCCGACGCTTTTGTGGAAGATTTAAGCACTTCTTAAGTTCCGCTCGTTTAAGCCCCCACCCTTTATAGTATAGCTCTGTTTAGAGTGTGTGCAGTAATTTGACTGAGACAAACATGCAGTAAATTTAAAATGATTAAGTCGAAGTTAAATTTGTAACATTACAAATAGCAAAATTTAATAATCACTTTAGGTTTTAACAGTTAGAAAATAATTTGAATAGTTATGGATCAAGAAAAGTTATCATCACAGTTTTTATGGAATATGAGATGTTACAAGAAGTGCAAGTGGCAGCATAGATTTGAACTTAGCTGCCAATGGCGGTTCTGCTCCTTCTTATGGGTTGATTCTTCTCACTCTGTTCACGCTCGTCTCTGATCAAGGTTGTCGGGGGTAGCTCGTTTCCCAGAAATGTCAAGGAGAGTCTACCACGTGGGTCCTTTGTCTTAAAGCTTAGGCCACTGTTCCCTGCTTGTTACAGAGATATTACTTTCTGCTGGTACCACCAATAACTATGGTAAAAGAATAGAACGAAACGCTTTTCTGAGTATGGCGTTTTCCACCCCATAGTTATGGGTTCCTATCTTCCCATACCACCATCCCAATTACTCAGACTTTACCCTCGATGAGAATTAAATTTAATCCCTCGGGATAAAACTTTCTTTACATTTAAATAGAATAGCTTTCATAGTTACTTTATATTTAAATGAGAAGGTTAATAATTCAGATAGTATGTTTACATATACATCTCCACTGATTGAAGTGTTCACAATATAATTTAAATATGTTTTCATTTATGTTTACACTGAAAAGTTTGAAACTTCCATTACTTTAAAATGAATATTTTCACATAGACATTTACAATGGTTTAAAGCTTGAAAACTTACATTAATTTTAAAGTGAATATGTTTATATGGACATTTACACTGCTTTGAAAATGTAAGTATTATACTTAGAATGCACATCATTTCTTTCATCTTTCCCTCCCTGCTCCACAGGGAACCTGGAACTACTTTATACTTTTAGTTCTATTTACGAAACTATCAGTAACACAATCACCAGCCCGTGCAGTGGTGGTTCATGAATCATCATTCTATACGCTGAGGTTGCCGATATTTTAAGAAGGAATTTTGAATTCTAATTCTTCACTGTAGCAGTCTGGTGTCTTGGCGAGCGATTTCTCAAGTGAAGTAGCTTGAGAAAATGGTCAGATTATATTCCCTGCCTTCCCACGCCTTCGTTTGTTATGAGCTGTCAAAAAACTCCAATAATTATTCAAACAGGCGGGTTATGGTGTAATTTCAAAATATTCCGACATCGGTTAATTTTAAACGTAAGGCAGAGGTCAACTCTCCCATATATGGTAATAAAATGTCCGATACCCTTGTGTACAAACTTACAGACAGATCGGTAAACTCATACAACAGCGTGTTCAAAATGTAACCTTCATTACTTTATCAGAAAGTACTATTGTCATATGGGAGCCGTGGTAGCATAGTGGTTAGTGCACTGGCTTCCTAGCTCAGTGGTCAATGGTTCGATCCCCAGATGAGGTGGGATTTTTTTTTAGGCCGCATACGGCTCCTGGGTCGACCCAGCCCCAACTGGGTACCAGAACAACTCTGGGAAGTTAAGGCGGCCAGCGTGATGTTGACCACGTCACCCCTAGTGTGCCGATGGTCAAGAAAATATGGGCCTAACACCATATTCCCAATATGCCTCAATGGGCATGTAACGGGATCCTTTACCTCCTTTACCTTTGTAGCGGAAGGTTTTATATAGCTGAGATGATAGTGCTAGAGTAGAAATAGTATTCTCTCCAGAATTTGTGAGGTCCCAGTGACAGAGAAGTGCACTGGTATCACTCGATAGTCACGGCTGTGAAAGTATCTGGACTGAAAATATTGAGAGAACAGTCAGACCTTACTGCGCCACCTCCGCTATGTGACCTCCTGTGATATTAATAAAAATTCCACCAAACTCAGTATCAACTATATTGAATGAATAAAGCTGGTGAATAAAATTTATATCCTCTTTATTTACATCTATCTAATTGTGTGTGGCTGTTGATAAAAAAATGTATATTTACACAAAACCAAATTGGTGAAATCAATTACAGTTTTTACAAGTTAAACTAAAATGTCATTTCTTTAGACTCTTCCAATTGGTTAGGTAATAGACTTCTTCACTGTCTTATTCACTTTATAACTTTCACTAGTTTATCATGCAAATTGTCATAATAAAACTCTGCTTGACAGTTATCACTTCTTGGGTGCACGATTGTCACAAATATCACTCATCTGTTATGATAATCAGCGTTCATATGAGATGTACAGCTTCAGTAGGTCGTGCTTCTACCAATCCAGGCACTGCTGGGGCGATTAGCATTGATCATCGAGCAATTCTTGATCATGGACCTCTAACTTTGGGTTGACATTTTTGAACCCTCGCAGGATCTAATTAAGATCAGTAAAGACTGGCTTTAGTGGAGTAAAAGAACTGCCTGGCTGCAAATAACAAGATATTGGCCTTACACGTCTCTCTCTCTCTCTCTCCAGCCGTTGTCCTTATGTCTTCTTCGCTGTACAAGTGAATTTGAAATCGTTTTCGACCGCCCTTATATATTGAGCTTCCGGACGTATAGGAAACAAGGATCGCAACTCCCGCAAACTTCCCAAAATAGTTATAATCTTCGAGGGGTTTGTGCTAGATGGGTTTCAAACCTTGGTCTCGTGCATCGCACCTTTCCCAGTTCAAGCCTTTGGAGTTATATATTTCCATTCTCCGTGAGTTGACCTTTATATCCATATGGTGTCTTCCTATATCGGTCGTGTTAACGATTTTATCTTGAATTATAAATAGGAAAAACACAGGATTTCTCAATGCACTGACACTAATTCTTGCAAAATTCTTCACAGCTACTTACTCCCTCCCGATTTCCTTGTACCTACGCATAAATGAAGATATTCCCGTCAAAAGGAGACCATTCTCATCCTTGTCTGTCATTTCGTTCTCCTTCCCGATCTCTAATTCTAACCATGTTTCGGACGATTTATTCTTCCATATGCAATCGTCGAAGTCTTTCTATCTGTCCGTGGGAAACCCCTTTTCTGATTGGCTGCCCTAGATACACAAGAAAATATCACTGCATTCATTTTTTTCGGGCTAGTATACTGGTGTCCCACTTTCCGGTCTTCATACATTTAACTAGGCAATTGCGTAACATGCTACAACCTTTACTATTGTCATAACAAGTAGGACAGGAAACACTTATGTCATAAGTTTCCACCGCGTACACGAGATCTTGTGCTAATCTTAGCCAAGCTGTGCTACTCCCTTGCGACTGCGAGTAATTATCTCAGCAAATCTGGGTATCGTCAAGCAAATGTGATTATCACCTACAGGGAATGTCAAGCAATTCGACAACACTCCAATATCTGCTACTTAGCAGAAAAATAAACTAAGAACGAAAGAAAGATAAGTGCGATAATTGAGAGCTCATAATAAAAATCATTACCACAAATGTACCGATACCGCCGGAGAGAAACAAAGATCGAAAAGGGCCCGCCCAGTTTTGTCACAACGGTACAGACTGAACTAGTAGCACGTGTATTTGGATAGTCTTTCGAACTTGCTGTTTCATAAACATGGCTAGTGCCCTTTTCAGGGATTATATTGTCTCGATCTATGTTCTGTATTCAAGCAAATGTTCAGATTTCTTTATGCCCATGTGGTGCCAGCAGGTGTGTAAATGTTTTGTTTCCCCTTATATCTCGAGGAATAATGCAGACGTGTTTTGCCTGAAGCTAAAACCGTGCACGTAGTCAATTGTTACAGTTGTGGAGTCGTGGGTTGTTGCAGCTGAGTGGTACTTTTTATTTTAATGTTTTTTCCTTCCCTTCCGCCCTATTACGACCTGTAAGATTCTTCAAAATATAGTGGATCGTGATGAGCATACTCTGCAGATAATATACATTCTGTTACGCTAAAGGGTTGTCATGAAGGGATGGGGAGAGTCCGCTTAATGTACATTCCGTGTGTGTAATAGGTTGTAAAAAAGGAATGGAAGAGGCTACGCTATGAAAATCTTCCTGTAACATATTTTAGAATATTTGCTCGTCTTGAATTTTCTTTTGCGTATTTCCTATCAGAATATCTCTTCCATCATATTAAATTATGTATCCAACCTAGACATCCTACACGACCTGAACAACGACGTTCTGCAAAGGACATGCTACATGATGATGATCCAACCTTTATTTACTCGCACGCTTTTCTAATTGTCTGCGCACCATCATTCAATATCCTTCCGCTTCTCAAGTGGTTTCCTCAGTTCTCATATGCCTTCTCTCGTGTTATCGCATTTTATCTTCGTCGTCCCATAACATCATTTACTCGTAACCTTTGAACTTCCTTTGAGGCAAATGTCTTCAATAAGTTGGCGCTGAACTTTTCTATCTTGAGCTATCGGTTCAAGGTCTTTCCGTGTCTTCTCTATCCCGTTTGTCTGTCTCCAGTTCCCTTCTCCCACGTTCTTTTATTCTAGAATTCCAGAACAAGTACTTGTTTTGTAATGCTATCAGCTGGTTTCCTTATCCATTGCCGACATCTTTTCCTGACTTCTTGTTCCATTGGTATCTTCCAGTCAGTTCCACATTAGTCATCTTGTCCTGCCAATTTAAATCTAGACTTCTGCGCAAGCACCCATTTATGAAAGTCTGTATCATCTTGGCTGCCGTTCTTGCTGATCTATAGAGCCGCATAATAGGGCTGCCTTGACATCAGACCACAAGGTCTTTTATATTTGGAAATGCGCTTTAATATAACTGATGAATTGTGTGTCAAGGTTGAACAGGGCGCGCCTCGCCAATGCAAGACAACATTTTATTTGTTAAAATCTGAGTTGAAGATTTATTTTTTGTATTGGGCTTGATTTCCTTTTACTTTCATAGATTTCAGTGTAATCAAAGCTCCGCTTGCCTCTTATATTTTTATGTTGTTGTCACTGTTCGTTCTTCCAAACTTTTTCTCTGTTGTTGCTGTCAAGTATGTACAAGTCCACATCATGTAGAACATTTCTGCATGTGCAATTTGGTTATAACGTGCCTCATTATACTAATAATTTGTATCATTTCTCTGTGTATTTTCACACCTACTTGCTGTGTTCTGTCATCTAGTATTCTCATTTTGTGTAGCGTCTGGTTACTGTTATGGGACAGAAGAACTAGGTCTTCGGCAAAATACAGATCATCACGCAGTTTTAGCAAGAAGCAACCGAATTTTATCTCAGTTGATGTTGTTTTAAAATTCCAATCTATAGCCAGTAAGAAGAGAAATGGTGACAAGAGGCATCCCTGTCGCACTCCAGTTTTGATCTCTGCGGGTTGTGCAAATTGTTCTTCGTTGAAGAACTCTGCATTTCATGTCGTTGTTTTCTTTATTAGGTTAACGAACTTCGGGATCACCAGTTTCTAGAGTGATTGTCGAAGGCCTTTGCATAGTCTACACATCGGACAAGTTATTTGTTATTACTGGTATTTAATAATGAAATTGTGTTCGTATATAGTTTAGAAGGTGTACGTTGTTAAGTTGGTGGAGCAGAGTACAGACAGGTCACGGATAAGAGGCATTACATGTTACAAGCATTGAGTGTATATGTATTTTTTTAGAGGGGGCAGCCTGTATGTATGTCAAGCCCCGTGTAGTTCCCGGGGGTATCTGGTGACACAGTGAAAGAATAGGCTTCTGCTCACTTAGGCGATCGATACGAGGTTGTGCATGTTTCTGACAACCTAATCATGCGAAACAAACTGCTACGGAAACCACGGCTGCAAGAACATGTGACTGCTTGATGCAGGCTTCCTGCAAGGGGACCAGTAGCAGTGGTCGTTCCATGCTCCATGGGGAACAAAGAAGCAAAATGATGATGATATGTACATAGACGTTTGTATTGTTGTTTCTGTTTGATTATTGTCTTAGTCATAATCTTGTTCTCTGTTCTCACCGACCTTTAAAAGTGAACGAAAGACTTGTTGTTTGGAGTTGCCTGCAAGTCGGCTGTATCTTTGTGGTGTTTTGCTCTTTCTGTAACCTGCGCCAGTCTTAGCCCCAGTGTTGAATGGGTTGATCTGTACTGTGTGCCTTATGACTAAAATGGTTGCTCTTCTGTCCTGATTTTAAACAATGTATTGGCGAGAGAAGTCGGATATCGACTGCCTTTAGTAGCCCAAATTAAGTAAAATTAACATATGGTAGACTTGGATAAGTACCGTAATGTATGCTACCAAGTCTGACGCTGACACAGAGTATACTGGTCTAGTTATTCTGGTAGACAGAACTGATACTGACGCAAGGTATCTGATAGTCTTGTAGATAGAACTGACGCTGACACGAAGTAGCTGATAATCTGGATACTCTAGTTGACAGAGCAGATACTGGCACCGATTTTCTGATAGCCTAGTAGACACAACAAATGCTGACATAGAGCACCTGGTAGTGTAATAGTCAGAACGGAAACTGACATTATCTGATTGTATTTCACACAGAACATACACTGACATAAAGTACTTGATGAGCTAGTAAACAAAATGGGCACTGAAAAAATGCATTTGATGTCCTGCAGACATAAATAACACCGATAAAGTATATGTTAGTGTAATAGGCAGAACTGACAGGAAGTACTTGATAGACGGGGCTGACAAAGTATGTTAGTCTGGATAGGACATATATTGAAGCAACTAAGTGATAGCATTACTAGAGGTGTCACTTGTTCTGAAATTCCCATGGTAAGAGCGGTAGAGGGATACCAAAAGACACACGGAGAAGAAAACTGGAGATAGAAATGAAAGGGATAATGATTCATGGAAAGACCTTGAGCTGATGGCACAGGATATTAAAGTTTGTTAAAGGCCTGTGCTTCTTGGGGAGCAGAAGGGTAATGATGATGATGGATTTTGTCTTTCACGAAGCAGATCTGCTGATACATCATTTACAAACAACAAGCGAGTGACTTCGGGTAAGCCGAATAGTGAGAGTAATAAGTGTAACCCGTGTGCTGCCACACTGTTTGGACCCACCAACACGCAGTGGGACCGTTCGGTTTCATTATATGGTCACTGTCATGCCATTAATTTACCTATACTCACTGTATGATGTATCATATGTCATTTAGATAGTCAGCTTTTACCCCTTAATATACTCATTCATATATATTATATAAATATAAATCTATCTATATTATATATATATATGATTTACTACTTAATACTATATATAATATATATATATATATATAATATATTTTATATTATATAACTAATATTATTTCAAAAACCTAAATAATATACTACTACTACAAAAATCCACCCCACCCGGGCACCTATTAACACCTATTATCTTAAACTTAATTATTAACCACTTTCAATATCATCACTAGATTTCATCGCGATTTAGAATAGAACATGATTATTTAAATGAAGGAAGTTTATAGTAAAAATTGGGTTGCAATATCTATCCTCTGACAGTCCTCTTTGCACCGTTAAGCATACATAACAACTCACCACGGACAACCTCACTGGTGATCACGGAGCAATTTGGCCTGTCTGCACATAAATTCACCATTTTTAATCTTAATTTGTTGTATTTATTTCAAAACTTCCGCTACAACCCCAACCAGGTGCTGTAATCGTGCTGGATTGACATTTCCACCGTACAACCTGGCGACCTTTTCGTAGAACTCGTGTTTCAACTTCTTAATTTTGTATTCACAATCCGCAGACTTAGGGTTAGTTATACATCATTTGCCCCCCACCCCCATGCCCCACCGAGTAAGAAGGTCTTGAACACCTTACAAACGAAATGAGGGCTAATAGCGTGGGTTGAAAAGTGGTTTATCTGTCAGTGAGTTAGCTAGACGGCTTGCAGTTGTCACACTCTTACTATCCAACGAATTTTGGAGAGATTTCAGGCCACCAGGCAAGTGTGAGGCGGAACGCCACCGGCAGGATCGCCCTAGATGAACCAATAGGGACGTGAATGACCCGGTACCTCTTGTTGCATCTGACCTTGGCGCTCATCGAACAGTGATTTGTTCACACTACTAAGCATGTCAGCTGAGAACAAACTGTTAACGTTTATAAAGTCAGTTCAAAGTTACCATTCGCCAGACATGTGTACATTGAATTTGGTCTGGCTGCTCGACGTCCTGCAACGTCCAGATCCTCTTATACTCCTGTCTCATCGCAGAGGCAGTCATTGCGTGGTTATCGCTGAGCACATCTGATGTGACAAGGCAAACAATGGGATAGTCACGTTCTCTTCACTAGCATGACCATCTCCGCTTCACTGTGACCATTACAATTGATGGCAGGATTCGAGTTGTTAGGAGACGTCCAGGAGAGCGATAGATAACTGATGATACACATTTCGTGAAGAAATGGATCGTTATGGTAGGGGGTTACTGTATCATTGTCTGGGGAGGCTTCTACACGACACGGCAGGACCCCACTCTACATTCCATCCTCAAGGCCAATCTTGACCGGCCCAAGATACTAGAACCGAACATCTTGAGGGACCCCATTGTTCAGCCATTGCTCTGGTAGTCCCCATACGTAGGTAATGCATATCCTCCAAGATAGATAACTCTCGACACCTTCGAAGATCGTTGTGTGTGATTGAGTTTAGTCAGCAACATGGGATCCCCATCAGGATGGCCGTGGCCAGCTCATTAAACCCTGACCTTTCTCTCGATTGAGCACCTCTGGATGTTCCTGTCCTTTGGTCGCAATATATTGTCAGAACATCCACCCCCCTGCCCCATGGATGTTGACACAGCTGACTTCGCATTTATCTGCTTCAGGGACAATGGCACGCTTAGTTTCATCCGGATTACTCTTCTGGTCCTTGTGGACTGCGATTGCGTCTACGCTGTTTTGAATGCCTTGCTGCCAAAACGGTAGTGGTTTCTACCCGATTTTGAAATGTCGATTTGTCCCGAATATTATTGTGTGAACTTATTGAATAAGGTGCGGTGTGAACACTTCAACAGCCTATCCATTGCGTTTGCAATGTGTGGTTTTCCTTGTCTATTACGGTGACAATGTCAATTTTGGATATTCAATAAATGCCGGTTTTGAGGATGATACAATTAGTTTTTATATCAGATTTGTTAATTTATATGGTTATACCGAACCAATGTAATTCTAAAGTGGCCCTTGACTTTTGACGAGTAGTATATATATTTGTGTGCATGCACCACACTACTCACTTTGTCTGATTTGAAACGCGGAAGCTAATCACACAACTCTTTATGGGAGGTCCATTGGTAACTTTCGTTTTGTATAAGACGCCAACATCAGCGCCGAAACAGAAAGTTCTATTTTCACGACTTCACGTAGAAGTGCTGCATAACCTCACTGATTGTTTTTCATGCTTTACGTATGTGTTTTTCATGCTTTACGCTGAGATCTTCAAACGGCGCCGTTTTTTTTTTTTTTTTTGTGCATTAATTTCACAGCCAGTCGAGCTTGTGAACAAGCGTTTACTTAGTACTGGGAAATGTTAGGATCGTTCCTGAAGTAAGTAGAATATTGAAAAATAAACGTTCCAAGGACTCTGGGAAGAAATTGGTTTTCTGATTTCAAAATTATTATAAATCAGTTGGACGGTAGCATTCCGGTGGTTCTTCTCACCTTTGCGCTGTGTTTACCACGATAAATCATTGGCTATTATGTTGTTGCCTCTCAAGTTTTGTCCCTGTGAGTTTCCGGTGTTATCACCGTGCATCTTCCCCTCCTATCCCATCCACCACTATAAATATGCCACGCTACTTCCAGATTTTTATTAGGGACGGTGATCAGTGCTGCATCCTAAAAAGAGGAAGACGAGTTGCACTGGTATAAAAAAAAACATTAATTACTGTGACCAAAGTTCTGCCGACGCACACTTACTCAAAGGTCCCTTAAACTTTCTCCTTGAAAGTTAACATAGCAAATAGTCAGCCACATTGTTCTTCACATCCCAAACTTGTTGCTTAAACATCTTCTTGCATGCGTAGTCAGACATGGGACACTGCGGTAAGACGCGAAAAATCACCAGGCATGATACTGCGTTACCTGAGAGATGATGTAACGGATAATACAAGAAGACACATACCATCCAGAACATATCAGTCCGAGAGCGAGTAGTAAAATCTTGTTAAGTTTGTTCTTATTTGGCCAATCATATAGGAATAATGGAATAATTACTAAAACAATAAGACTGAAGCCCATTAATTTTACCTGATAGAGAATGAAAACCTGATGAGGCCCACGTGTTAGGGGACGCGCCTTCCGTACAAGTAATTAAGAAAGACGGTATGAGTATGACTGTAACAAATGGGTGGACAGAGTGGCTGAAGAATGCGTGATTACACCACCGCCTTATAGGCCGCATAAAACTCACAAGAACGGCACTTGAACTTCTCATAACTTTCCACCAGTAGAAGGATAGCGATAGGAAGCAAGCAGGAAGACAGGAACAAGATATCTAGAAGGTTGGCCAATAAGACCTTCATCAGGGGAAGAGGAAAACAACAAATAGGTGCTTTTTAAAATCGTTTTATATTCTTAGCAATACAGCAATTTAGCTAGAGCAAAACGTGGCGGTTACGATATTTATGATTCATAACAATTATGTAACAGTGAGCGTCGACTCATTTTCGTCTAGTGGAACATGTAGTTAGTGGTCAGACTGGGCACTACAATCTTATCTGCATAGATTCAGACACAGTGTTATCTCCAAACCATGCTATCGGGTTCACTGCCCAACTTTGGCTTCCAGTAGCCACATTACCATCCCCTACCAAGTTCAAGCATTTACACTAAAAAAAAACGTTAATCCCTAGGCACTGCTGGTTATACTCTTGGTTCTACATGAAAACTTTCCTCTTGTTTATTAAGCGGTTATTCACGTTATCTCACTTAGGCCCCGCCCAAATAGATGAAAACAATTCAAATCTGCAGGGGCAAAGCACGAAGTCGGTCTTTTTGGAAGACTTGCACGATATCTAAATTATCCGTCAGTCTGCCAGCGAAAAGTTATACACTCGGGCGCCTACTTGCCAGAGGCCGCACTAGCCGATATTAAACCTGGTAAACACGATTTTACGGCACTGGTGGTCCACCTTCCCAAAGATGTGGATTAAATCTTAAGTGAGCTGACCTACTTTACTTTCCCAATGTATTTTCATACTAATCGACTGCTGCGCATCTATTGAATAGGATAACGGCAGTTAAATTACCTTGTTATTCCCTACCCTCTTGGACCATAGCGTCTCGTTCTACATTGGTTACGCTTCTCTAGGGTTGGAAAACTTATGCTATACAGATGTATATGAAACTGGGGACGAGCGGAACGTTGGTGCTGCGCGAGCGGTTGTTTTTGAGATAGTTGTCAGGCACGTTTTCTTCCCTTTAAACCGCTCACATTTAGAGTCGGTATAATTAATCCCACACGCTTGACATTAAGTTGGTAAGAATGTGTAATTATTGATTACAATCTGTAGTCCTGTCAAATCCTCAACCACCCTCTTACTACTAAATGCTCCCCCCCCCTCCCAATGTTGCCTTATCGCCCCCTTGGATCATTCCAACGCCCCCATGGGGGCAGTACCGCCCACTTTGGGAACCACTGGTGTAGATCTTCATGTAATAAGTTGTCTTGTATTGATCTTCCATTAGAACCATTCGTTCTTCTCAGCCCTGCACCTGTTCGTCTGCATACCGTCATCTGATTAGTTTGATTTAGATTGTTATCAGATCATACATAAGCTGGGTTTCAGTGTGGAATCAGCATTTTGGAGGTTCATACTTCTCATGCGTCTCGGACCTAGCATGAGCTTGACATCTCGTGACAGTATAACGGTTTTCCGGGTTCGTACCACGTGATACTCGCACGCTCCAGTCTACCTAGCTTTAAAGAGGTACTTGACCCTGCTCTTGAGTTATGGAAGATACAGACTAGGCGAGAGACAGGGCAATGGTCTTCCCCACTAATAAATCAAGCTGGATGATAGTTATAAAACGCTTATCGTCTAAAAATCTGGCAATGCTCTACCCACATTTCCAGTTGCGTACTCTCTAGAATTATTAAAAAAAACTGTACGCGTGTACACGGCTTTTGTTTGTTTGTTGTTGTTTTGTCATCACTGGCTGCTGTGAAATGCACGTGGGTTAACTCAATTAACTTCCAGGATTGTTCGTTTTTTGTTTAATTCTTCCTACAAGCGAATCAATTGTGGCGGGTTAGCTAAGACCTAACTGTGGTAACAGTGAGAATGTTCTATTATTATAATGTTATAGGGGACTTAAGTGATACTGACTGAGATCCAGCTGTGATAGCAGGTATCTAGTAATCTAATAGGAAGTAGTGTTTATACAGATTGGAGACCCTTACCTTGCTATCCACATATAATATACACTCGGTCGAGAATTCATTCTGGAAATATTGTGATGGACTACGTTACAAATTGTATAGGGTTATGATTCCAATGATGCAAAGATGTAAGTCACAGACCAACCCACAGACAGATAGAAACAATTTAATCTTATTCAAACACCACACTTGACAAACCACTGTGACACTTCACACACCATTTAAACACTCGATAAGACTATCTTTAAGATGATTCAATGGTACAATAACACGTTTCAAATTAATATGAGTATTAATTACCCAATCACTTAACTAATATATATCCTGAAATCAACTCACTCAGTGAACCAGGAATCACAATCAACTGTAATCACCCATTTATATGTACATACCATTTACTCAACTATGAACTATTGTAGTGACTATATTATATAATTCGATATTATACTATGTGTTGTCAGGTTGTGTAGTTGGTACTATGATGGTACATATGGTTTTGTATTAATGCAGAGCTATGTTGTTATGATGTCATCATGACTTTCAAGTGTTAGTTGTATCTTGGAAAATTAGTATGGGGAATCTTCACCGTTCTATCTATTTAAAACAATGTATTGGCCCTCGAGTTTACTATAATGTCAAGTTTTGAGGGGACACATAATGTTGAGCTCCTCTGGCCACAGAGGCTTAACTTTCGTGATGGCGGCAGGAAAAGAACTCCTCTGCTCGATTGCTCCCAGTTTTTCTGGCGACACCTCACTAATCGCTATCTGGACCCAGGAGTATGCTGTCAGCCTCTAGATTCAGCAAAGCTCAGACCAGGTGCTGCTCAATAACTTTAGGACCACAGTCCCTGAAACAAGAAGGTTGTACCCCCTACTTCATAACTTATTTATAATCTATTTCCAGACTGAACACAATACATCACAAACATTGAGTGCAGAGCGGTAGGCCAACTGTCAGCTTCATCTGAAATACTTTATACCAGTATTTCCCTCCCTAATGGTTACTACGCCTCTGCAATTCCAGCATTATTTCTTTCTAGTTAATAATCTAGGTGTCAGTGTACTGTTTGGCAATTCCATGCAGTTTTACTTTTCTCCGACACCTTCTGTTCAGGTTGGAGCACTATATAGGCTTTGCCTCATGTTCGCTACTGAACCACACACATATATAGACATAATTTATCAATTTACATTCAGTTTTCATTAAAAAGATATTGAATATATCAAGCTTACCACAATTCATGGAAATAATACACAGTTACGTTGACAGGCAATGAATATAGCACAATTTCGATCTGCCGATGTCCCAGACTTTTATTTAGAAAAATATGCACTGGCGCTCAACGCACTGGTTCTTTAGAAAGTTTATTTGAAAATGTGGTACTGAACTGACGCTCCTAATTGCCTATATTGGCGGGTCTAACCAATCGAGCCATGTTTACACAAGCGTTTGAAAAAAAGTACCCTTCCTTCCGTCTCCCCTAACAACAAAAGATAGTATTTGCAGCCCGACTAATCGTGTTTAGCCTTACATTCACTTTCCGCCAATCAAATAGGAGGTAACATGTTGGCCTATTTCCCGTACAATGGTGGTTCCAAAACCTGCCACTGCGCAATTCTGATTTTGGTGTTGTCTGACACCCTCACTATTTTCTTTTGGCTATAATTTGGTAATTCCTAGACTATTTGCGTAACACTTAACATATTGTTTGTCAGCAAGTCCTAAGGAACCCAAATATACAAATTTAATGGGGCTAAGGGGCTGCGTTCAAAATATGCATTTTCTTCTACCTCCCGTTCACTTCGATCGATGTGGTGTCTGGGTACTGTCATGCTTTCAAGCGTAAACCAGTATAATGTCATGTTTCCTAATAAGCGTTTTTCAGGTTTTTAAAACCTAACTCTCGTATGGGTAGTGTTTTTTATCACTGTCGATCTGAAAAAAAGTATTGCTTCTGGCCTTTCGCTTGGGGAGGGTGGCATTAATTGTATATCGCGAGACGCGTGTTTAGTGTTGCATGCGTTCCTGCTTTCAGCCCTCCCTTCTCTCTATCCTAAGTTCATCTGTCTTTTCATCACGCCGTGTATAAAATGAAATTAATGGAAGTATTAATTTAGGTCATTACGCAGGGTGCCTAGCTCAAGGTTTTCTTAGAAATGCCGTACACGTTTTATTGAAGAAAGCGTGTAGTGATGCAGTAGGCTTTTACTATCAACGTGAAACGTTACAATTTGCAGACGAAGTAGAAAACAAGGGGGATTTCGAGTACAGTCATTGTGACAGCACTGTTCTTTACCATTCTTCTTTCCTTTTATTGAAGTTATTTGTTAGGCTTTACATTTACTTTTTAATTTATATATGTGGATTAGAATTTCACACGACACTAACATGGCGATCAGTAGTGGCTGATAGATAAGACCTAACATGGCGATCAATAGTGGCTGATAGATAAGACCTAACATGTAAAGTACCAACCTCTAATTTCCCCCCCCCCCCCTCTGTCTTTTTTCTTCTTCAAGGGCACAGATTCTTGGCACAAATGCTACTTTCACGGAGTTAACACAGTTTGGAACCCGAAGAAATGAACTACATTCCTTTCAATTCGTTCAGTATTTCCTTGTAAAAATACTCCTTAAAGAATATACTTGCATTAGATAGATCTAATCTAAGTCTTGATCAATCTCCGAAAAAAAAGCCGGACAAAATGTACTTTTTCAATAAATCCGCCCGGACGCTCATTCTAAAGGTTAAAAACAGGACAAATCCGGGAAAGAGAGGACAGATAGTCACCCTACTGTACTTCATAGGTGCTTGTTTTGTTTTTTTTAAACTCTTTACTTATTCTCAAAAAAAAAAAATTGTTATTACAATAGACGAAAATACTCCACTTCTTGTATTCTGGAGCAGGCGTACCCGCATAAACAGAGCTGCCCACGAATACGTTACTGCAGGTCATCATTAGCCTTGGCAGGGAGTGCAGATCTTGGGGCAGTGGAAAAGCAGAGCTGGAGATTAATCCGCTGATAAGTGATCATGCTGGAGATAATGATGCCATTGTGTACACTGATGGGTCTGTAGTGCGTGGTGAGAAATCAGGATGTGGCTTCTCTGCGAGAATAAAGTGCAGGGTTGTCGCTGAACAGAGTGGAGCCTACATGACAACATCCAGCATGAGAATGGAGGTAGAGGCAGTTACTGCAGTACTGAGATGGCTGTCTGAAACTCCACCAACCAGGACAGTTATATTGTCAGACTCTCAAACCATGCTTCGGAAAGTTCAGAACGGATTGCTGCGGCAGGAATGGAAAACATCAATAGAATCCTCAAGTCTTCAAGAACTGTTGTGGATCTACTGTCCTGGTCATGCAGGGGTGCGTGGCAATGAGAGAGCTGACAGACTGGCCTCGAGAACACCCATAGTGTGGACACTGGACATGGATAAGGGATAGATACTAAGGGCAGTTAATGATCGCCTACTGGATAATGACACTGCAATGGATGAATCATCAATGCTGAGGCTGTTGGAGTTTGACATCAAACGTGGGACTAGCAGACATGGACGTGAGAGAGGATGTATCCGTCGTATGTACAACCAGCGTGCTACAGGTACAATTAGCATTCATACTCTTCGACATTTGCTGAGGGAGACTGAGCACCAATGGGTTTGCCCGGGGTGCTGTGACGTCGATTCTGAATAACAATAACATTACTGTCGCGTTGTTAAGCATATGGAAGTGTCAGTCCTTGGAGAAGACATCTTCCGCTTAATTGTTTTTAGAAATAAAGAATGAAACAATACACGACGTAGATTAATACTCGTGCATTCAAATACAGTATCAGAATTAATGAGAGTATTACGCTGACTTTTATAGGCATATCTTGTTGATTCTGGGGAAAGGGGGAAGGGAGATGTATAAGGAGTGAAGTGTTATAGACTTCATACTAAATTCAGCTGGTTTGAGTTGGGGTGACCAGCTGCCTTATTTGCTGCTTTTGCATGTCCTAACTCACGAGCAGAGTCAGATTCCCATCTACATCTGGGTAGACGAGCGTGTTCCTACTAGGTTTCGAACTCGGACACGGAAACTATGCCGCTGGAGGAAAGTGCTCTAACCGCTTAGTCAATCGGACGCTTAGAGGAGATGTATCACGCCTGTTGTTGATAAATATTGCATTACTCTGTGCAACTGGAACCACAGTGTTACATGATATCCGCAAGAAAGACTGCGAGTTGTTATTGTTGTTGTTTATATACGGCTGATGAGCTTGTAGCTCTTTTGCAGCCAATTCCAAGATGAAGAGTCCTTGGTATTATCTACACTGTAGATCTAGGCTTTTCCGCCATTCATAAACGAGTTGAAGCCATGAGCTCCAGTTTCTCCAGCTTGGCTTGCATTTAAAGGATCATCACATCTGGTCCCAAGCTAGGAGGAAGAAGCGTGTGGCATATTGTGCGTTCTCCGCTATCCAAAGGGCTCTCCAGATATGAAGAGCTAAAAAAACTGTACTCTGGTTCTGGGCTGTCCCAAACAATCGTCACGTTCTACACAGAACCACTTCTCAGCTCCCCCTGCCTATCATGGGATCCATAGTGAGATCCTCCTGCATGCAGGCAACCAGGTAAAAGTCAGAGTTACGTCTAGGGCCCAAGTGACACCTCTAAGCTTAGTGTACAATGCTGGGTTCTCAACATGTTTCACAACAGGGGGAATCCTTGGAAGTGTACGGATGATTTCAAGAGACAGTGAAGGTTTAATTAACCTCACAGACAGAGATTCACATCAAAATCTACATACTTTAGCATTGTACATAACTGGTGGTCGTATGAGGATGACTCCAGATATGCCTCTATCCATACTGTGCGAGTAGAAACACTGCATTACATGGTATCCGCGAGAACACTGCTTCTAGAAACTCTGTTACGTGCTGTCACTGAAAAGACTATACATGGAGAAACACAGCATTTGATGGTGTTCGCTAATAGATTAAAGGTTTTACAAATACTGCAGTACAGGACATCCGCGAAAAGGCTACCTCTTGAAAAACTACATTACGTGTTATCCACGAAAAGACTACCTCTTGAAAAACTACATTACGTGTTATCCGCGAAAAGACTACTGTCGTGAAACGTGTGTGTAAACCCACTTCTTTGTTAATACATATGCACAGCCAATCCACGTTGAGACAGATTAAATTACACGAAGTATACGTCATCTTGTTCCCCCAAGATGGCGGCAGACAGAATAAAATTAGGCATAAGCCCTGTTTTTCGGAAATGGGTCATGGAAAGTACGATAAAGGAACGATCATCAGCGTGTGTGGTGTGCATCAAACTAAGGACAACAGAACTGTTTTAAGAGATGAGTACACATTAGTACCATTTCCGTCGGCAGGTGTGAGCATTTAACTGTCAATGAAGAAAAAGTGATTTAGCGTAGTGAGAGACAAGATTAACAGCACAGCTGATAAATTTTCTGTAATTGATTAACAGCACAGCTGATATCTATAATTTTGTTCCTATAAATCATATGTATACTTACAAATCCATTACATTCCATCTTCCAACATCCGCCCTTCAGCACAAGAGTAGATAGTATATATACTTAATAAATAAGGAAATTGTATTTGAACGACTTGTCAATTTTTTATAATTGTTAAGTGAAATCTGTTTCCTTGTTTTAATATCACAGTTAGTTACACAGCGGGGTGGCATTTTATGACTGTCTCCTCTCTACTAGTTTTTCGAGATCAGATCATTCACAGCCGTAACTAATTTGTGATACCAGTAGTTCTCTCATACACTGGGACTTCACCATTTTCCTGCAGAAACTTTATTTCTGTATTGTCAGTACTAAACTGATCCTAGAGCCAATAAAAACCTCACGCTACAACTACCTCTTGAAACACTACATTACATGGTAACCGCGAGAAGACTACCATTTGAAACAAATTACATGGTATCTGTGATCTCTTAAAACACTACTTTACATAATATTGGCGAAAAGGCTACCTCTTGAAACATAAATTACATGGTATTCGCGAGAATGCTACCTCTTGAAACGTACATTGCATGGTATCCGCGAGAAGGCTACCTCTTGAAACATACATACACGGTATCGGCGAGAAGGCTACGTCTTAAAACACTAAATTACAAGATTTCCGCAAGAAGGCTACCTCTTGAAACATACATTACACGGTATCTGCGAGAAGGCTACTTCTTGAAACATACATTCCACGGTATCTAAGTTATCTTGTGTTATTGGTTAAGACTTCTAACTATAAGAGTCAGCTCTCTGGATATCTTCTCAGCTCTGTCAGATCTTGAAGTGATTTCGGGAAGTAAGGAACTGTGTCCGAAACGGGGCATATATACGTAATCTCAGGTCAGCCCTTGCTTTCTCAGAGGTCCGCGTTTGAGTTCACTTTTCTTCTTGTAAACTTTTGTGGATTTTCAATGCTGTTGTGCGAATTTACAGACACAGTCATAATTTCCTCGTCAAATACCAAAGATAAGGATTTCCCACTGCCATAATTACATGTATTTGTAGTTGCAGTTCAAATCCCAAAAGAAAATGTCCTGTTCGAGTCATTAACCAGATGATAGGAAACTCTATACAGAGCGATACAACAGGAGGCAATCTGATCATCAGAAATCGTCCCCCGATAATCAAGTGTTTCGGCCCCTTATTCTCCTTTACACTCTAAGGGGCGGGTCCACTCCCAAGTGTCTCAGCCTATTGTTGTCTTGTGTAGAAAATGAACCCATTCCATCTTGGTTGCAGCTTTAAAATCCACAATTCCGCCAACCGGAGGCAATTGTGAAAGTAACCAAGTGAAGACAAATTATTGCGGTTGTTCATTAGCACACTACAAACACACCTACGAGAAGCCGACGAAGCGTAAAGCGATTACGAGCTGGCAACTGAAATCTAACTGCACCCGATACCTCATATAATACCACTGGTTACCTGTAGAGCCGCCGTCCTTTCACCAATACAACGAAAAACTCAGTGTATTGCTAATGTTGTTAGGATAAACCATAAAGTTATTGAAGAATTTCTTTTGTGCAATTCATAATTTATTATAGACACTAAGTTTACGTGGCAATTCCAGAGTGTCTTGCCCGTTTTGTGACAACAGGCTCTCTAGGAACAACTACAGTGCTAGCTCCATGCTCCACCGTTAGGAGCGACAAGGTGACAGGAGGAGGATTCTGGAGCGTGACGATACCAGGAACCCAGTAACTTCGCCGCGAGAGGAAAGCGCTTAGCCAGTCGGACGCTAACTCTTAGTGTTTAGATACGTCTGATGGAGTGTTTTGACTTAATTACAATGGTTAAGCTTAGTATCTCTCATTGTGCACTTTCGGTTCTTTATTTCTAGCAACATTTCAAAACAAACTGTAACAAAGTGCCGTGCTGTAAGTCAACTTATGGATTTTGCTTTGTTCGCAGCTTCTATACATATTCCGGCGTCCGCCCATACAGGCAGATAGTTGCCGGGTCTAAGTTAGCCGATTAACGAAACAGAAGCCACGTTTTGAGTACAGCAAAAGATTGAGCGGCATATGCGAGAGCAGTTGTCAAGGCTGTGAGTGAGTCACGAGAGCAGCCATGTGTCGTTAATGGTGTTAGGCGGGGATTCCAAACCGGTGCGCTGACACTTCTGCGTGCTGCGACATTGCGTGGTCTCTGAATAATACAATAAGGTAAACAGCACTGATGAATTGCAAGTTGTGGGACGACATATTCGCCCATGCCATTCTGCAAGTAGTTGTTATAAGAAGTACATTATTATTGGTATATTAAAGATAGAAAATGCAGTACTGAAATAACAGTAAATAGCAAATGTCCCGTGAAAAAAAAAAATCGCCACAGTTTGCTGTGAATGTAATTGTTGGAAATCTTTGATCTAGGGCCTAAGCGCGTATTTAAAAATTGCAGCGAGGGAAATGGTGTCATCTGGAGTAATGGCGTCTGGCATTCTCTGCAGTTCTGTCGCTACATAAATCTTTCTGTCTATTTGTTGAAGTGCTTGATTCAGTCGCTAAATAAATCTGTCTGTCTAATGGTTTAAGTGTTTGATTATGTCTCTACATGTCTAATTCTTTCTGTCTAGTCGTTGAAGTATTTGATTATATGGCTACATGCGATAAACTAAAATACAGATATACCTCGCTTTATTGCGCTTCGCTTTATTGTGCTTTGCAGATATTGCGCTTTTTTCATATTATTCATGTTTATTTATTAGAACGTGCCTTCTTCTTCCCATAGATTTTAGCTTCCACCAGCAAACAAATTACGATTCGCTGAAGGCTCAGATGATGAAGATTAGCATTTTTTTTTAGCAATAAAGTATTTTTAATTTAACAGTACATTACAACCTCTGTGTGCTTCAGATATTTAGTTCTTCTAGCGCCAGTATCGGTTGTTCTTTGTTAAGTATTTCCTATCACGAATTACCAAGATAGAGGAAGGCAGAATATTTGTTCAGAATTTTTTGGGGTTCTGCAGCTATATTTAGGAGAAGCTTTTGGAGATCTTGGTCTGACGGAATTAAATCGACTTTCTGTCTTCCCGCTTTGCATTCTCCTATATCCCTTGTATCCGATTAGCAGACAGATAGATTGACATCTCAGTCAGAGGTACAGCGAGACTAGGGGAGTGTGCAGCAGAAATAATCAGCCGGTTGTGAAGTACCGCTTGCCGATAAGGTCGTTTATTTATATAAGTTCTTTAGATTTTATTTACCACAGCTTTCCAGTACGTTTGGCTGGGCGCGCGTTGCATTGTTCTGTGCAACGTAGACCATTAATCATTTTATTTCTGCAGTTTTTGTACCGACCACTTATGTCATGTAGACCGCAGTTGTCCTGCTCTTTGCGCCAAAGTTCACACGAATGGTTCATGTTCGTTTCATGGCCGCCACTCATTTGGTTATCGCGCGCATACATTAATCAGTACCGTCGTTCTAACATCATTTTGACGTATTTCAAGCAGCGTGCGGGTACACGGCGGTAGTCGTTTTGGTATTCTCACGTGTGGCGCTTTCGGTGCATGAGAGCTGCTGTTTCAGCTCGATGTATCATAATTTAATGTAAATGATAATTTGTGTCACTTGGGGTAACTGTGTTCACGGAAACTAAAAGACACATACGTATTTGATATTCGGCCTAATATTCATTCGTGTTTTAGGGATGTACCTTATGTGTGCGTGCACAAATGTTAGTAGCGGCGGTAATTTCAAATGGACATATTCGTGCTTTCAGATCTGCGCCAGGAAGATTGATGTGCGCTTGAGGAGACATTTGATCGTGGTTTTGTATCTGAGCGACCCATAGGCCTGAAATACGTGCGTGATTTTAGCAAAGTAGCGTCAGCTTCGAGAGGAAGTAGTGTGTCTTCTAGCTGTCACACAAAACCTGGTGGCATTTCCATTGTGGCGTGCGCTGTTTTCGGCAACGCTGTGACAGACAGAATCGGTTATTTCTTGAGGAGTTCCATTTATTAAGTCCCAGAAATTGATTTGAAAATATTTCATTGCAGCGAAAAAGTTCATAGCGTCGTATTTGAATACTAATCTAATCCGTGTTGCGTAATTCAGCACATTGGAGTTGTCTTCTTTTTTTTTCTTTTTTTTTTTTTTGAAGCACAGTAACACCGCGTAGTCCACACAATAGTAAATGATGATTTTCCCAGGTGTGTATGCTTTCCCACATCTTACGAAAGCCGTGTTTATCTTTCTAGCCGGTGAAATCGTTATCACATTAAACCTGCTTCAGTGATACTTACGGCAACCTGAACGCGTACGCAGATTATTCATGTTTTATACAATTGGAGAGTTGCTTGAAATGGCTTTTGCTTTGTCTTGTAAACAGGCTATGCTGTTTTAGAACTGTCGTGAAATTGTTTGATGTGTCACGCGAGATCAGAGAAAGGTAATCGAAACGGTATTAGGTGTTTGAGACGTTGACTATGATTATTTCTGTATTACCTGTACGTCATTGTGAAGACTTGCAAGTTCTGCCACGTTTGTAATGGTGGTGTATATTACAATACTACTGGTGAATGTGTGGAGAATTAGTCGTGCCGATTATCCTGGAGTGACACGTTACATATGAAAGCTGAGGACCATGTTCTTGAGTCATGAGGTAGGCACTCTCTGGTACTACTGAAATACAGAGCTTAGTGTGCTTTTATATATTTAGTATAATAGCTTTTGATAGTTGTCATAATAATTACTCTTCATCTCCCCAGGGAGCGACACATTTCTGATAGGGCCTCCTGACCCGTGCCGTCTGCTCAAGATCTATCCGTGTCTTGTTTATATCTTTTATGTCTGTCTCCAGTTCTCTTCTCCATACATTTTTTTTCGGCCTCCCTCTTTTACACCGGGGAGTCCAGAACAAGGACTGTCTTGCAATGACATCAGCAGGTTTCCTCAGTGTGTGACCTCTCCATTCCCAGCGTCTTTTTCCCATCTCCTTGTTACACTGGTGCCTGTCTGGTTCTTGTCATCAGTTCCACATTGGTGATCTTGTCATACCAATTCTAGCATTCTATTCGACACAAGCACCCATTTATGAAAGTCTGTAACAACTTGGTTGTTGGTCTTACGGTTCTCTAAAAATTCACAGCCATACAATAAGACTGACTTGACGTCTGAGTTTTAAGATTCTGATTCTTGCGTTGGACTCGATTTTTTTTATTTTCAAATATTTCCCAATGCAATGAAATCTTTTCACATATTTTAATATTCTTATTTTGAGGTTTGATAGTTAAGCTGTCACAAAATAAGAATGTTATTTTTTGATGGTGTCGTTATGATTAATGCACTTTTTTTATAGCCATTGTTACTTTTGACGAGATCGGTGTAAAAATTATGATTGTGGTCGCGTTTAATACTTTCTGTGTGAAACTTCTGGAAAATGTCGTTGAAACTTGGCAATTATATTGTATGTGTACGTTGTTAAATTATAACGAAAAATATATGTGTTGGTAAATTTAAATAAAATTGCTTCATTGTTTAATTATGCATTATTAAAAACTGGTCACTTCGTGTATTTGTACAGTACGGAAACACATTGTGAAAAAGTGTGACCCCGGTACATAACTATGAATTATTAAAATATGGACACATTGTTTACCTGCACATTACTAAAACATGACAAAATTATGTGTTTGTACTTTTTTTTTTTTTTTAACATAGCTACTTGTGTATTTGTCACCATCGTCCTCATTGCCACTTAGCTCGCTGTGGAGTAGGGCCTTCCACCAATTCTCTTCAAGCTTTTCTGTCATTGGCCATCCGTTCAAGGTCATTCCATTTTTGTCTTTAATCCTGTTAAGTCTGTCTGTGATCTCCATCTCTGTATGTTTTTGTATCTCCCCCTGTTTCTCTTACTCAGTGGATTCTAGAACAAGGACTACCTGGTTTATTCACTATGTCTCCTGTCCATCACCAGCGTCATTTCCTCGCCTCCTGCTCCACTGGCGTTTGTCTGGTTTTTGTCATCAGTTCCACATTAGTGATCTTGTCATACCATATTAATCATCGTATTCTGCATAATCACATATTTATGAAAGAATGTAAGTTCTTGGTTGTAGTTTTTGTTAATCTATGTGTACACCGTTCAGTTGTGGTTACAAAGTACTTCTGCTTTCTCTGCAGCAAACCAGACCCCAAAGCCAAGCAGGTCTCAATAGGACGCAAGAAATTCAACATGGATCCCAAAAAGGTAATTGTAATTGTTAGTTGTGATGATGTTTTCTTATTATTACAGTCCTATTATATCCTTAACTGTATTCATCTGTTCTAAATCTGTCGTCTGTCTTTATTCTTACGTCAGATTCTCAGTTGACGAGGATGGCCGTGGTATGATACCATTGAAGCTCTATAGTTATTATTATCATAGTCGTTATGTGACTTCTAAACAAAAATTAGTATCCACATCTCTTCCACCCACACAATTATCTTATCAAGTCTACAGCATTATTGAAAAGTCGCTTCCTATTTAATATTTGTTTTTTAATTACTTCTATCCAACTAATTTTTAAGAAGTCGACGTCAATATAACCAGAAGTACCTGTCATTTTATTACATAATATGCTTTGCCGCATTAACATACAGCTCAGCGTGAGACCAGGCTAGTTCACCACATAATTTCTCAGCAGGCAGTAATGTTTGTTTATTGGCCATTGTAGATTTTTATCTTCTTTTATTTTGTTTTTTGTCAAATGGCAGTGGTTAGTGCACTGGCTTCCCAGCTTGGCGGTCCTAGTTCGATCCCCAGTTGAGGTGGGATTTTTTAAGACTGCAAACGGCTCCGGGGTCGACCCAGCCTGATGAATTGGGTACCACAGCAACTCCGGGAAGGTTAAGGCGGCTAGCGTGATGCTGACCACATCACCCCTAGTGTGCCGATGGTCAAGAAAATATGGGCTTAACACCATATTCTAAATATGCCTCAGTGGGCGTGTAAAGGGATCCAAATGGCAGTTATTGCTCCTTGTTGAGACATTTGTTTTATGTATATCTAGTGGATACAAGTCAGGATATCACAATTTAAAAATAGGAGGTGACTTTACAATCACCCTGCAAAAGAGCTCCCATCTTTTTTCCCCTGTTGTTCAATTGTCATTATCCTGGTATTGTTGTACTCCGGGTCCTTCGTTTCATACATTTTATGTCCGAGTCTTGTTTACATGAAAGTAGATAATTTGGCTAATTCTATTCTTAAGAGTAAGTGACCCGCCAACACATGGCGGGAAATAATTAGTGTTGTGCTTTTTCTGCTGCAAGTCCTCGTGACGGTACTGATTCTCCTGAGGTCATTCATCTGGATGCACTGGTTATAAAGCTATGGAGCCACGCATAAAAAAATTGTCACGAGGTGAAGTGTAAAAAGTCAATAGACTGAAATTCGACAAATTAATTAACAGCTGTTTTATCACAACATCTTTTGTAAATGTACAGATATCTTTTAAAACCTTGCCGTGGTACTTATTTTAAGAACAAAACACAAAAATTCAAAACAGAATTTACTTTTACTCGTCTCCGAATCATTATTTAATGGAGTATCGACTTGAGCGACGAAATTGACCGAGTAACTGCAGATGTAACGAACATCTACTGCTAAATGTAAATATAAGATGCTTATTCATGCTTACCCGAAATGCAGATGGGAACAATTCAAGAATTTAAACATCCGCCATTATTAAGGATGCAAACAAAATGCGCGTTGTTTCAACGGGCGCGTAGTTTAGTTTCCCGCCTGAAAATGCGCCATAATAAAGATTGCAACTTTGGTGGGAAAAGGTATAATATAATAACGTCTGTCAAGGGGAGTTGAGAGAATTCTTATATAAGGGAATGGCGTAGTCTTACTGTTTAGGTAATGAATCTTATTGTGTATAACTTCTGAAAATGCAGGAGAGAGTCTTTAAAAACGATAGTTATGTTCCTTTACACATAAAGTAACTCTTTCTTGAACTTCTAACTATCTGCTTGAAAAAAAAAAAGCGGCCTCTCTATCAATCCTGAAGCTTACAGACTTCTTCTCGGTGCCGCTTGAAGAATATGCCTGATCCCGGACAGCTGTAAGAACAAGTATGCCCAACCACCATTCCACCCACGTCTAAAGGTTATACAGTCAGTTTTCTCACGAGCCAGGCGGCAGCTGAAACAAGCCCGGCATTGTTGTGTAGGTCAGGGAAGAAATATCAAGATCTCGACTCGTCAACTCAACCAGGGTTTCTTAACCTTTTTTGTGCCGTGAACCTCTTTGATTGTCCGATAAAGGCTGTGAACCCCTTTGATTGTTCGATGAAGGCTATGTACCCCTTCTTAGAAAAAAATGTACATTAAAGCATAATTTTTTTTTTTTAATATTTACATTTTACGGTACACGGGACCCCCAATCACAGGCTAAGAAACAGTGAGCTAAACCGTATCCTGGCCCATCAGAAAACAGGGCTGTTGATATTTTTAGCCTGAGCGTTGGACAGAATCTTGATAAACAGGATATATAGCGCTGACGAAGAAGCACATAACGTTATCCTATCACTGCAAGAACTCGGTGTCGTATATAAATTCTGTTAACTCATTAGCGTTCTCACGGGAAGACGGTGCGGAAGCAGGGGGCAAAGCTGGTTGATGGCTTTAACGTTCTGGGCCAGTAGAGATAAGAAGGGAAATGTGAGACCGGAGGTGCTTAGTTGTTTCGTTAGAAATTGTAAATCTTTGAAATTGAGAAATTAATGTGATGTTGTCGACCGTAATTTCAAACATTACAGCATTCGTAATTTCGCTCGTGGTACACTGCATACAACTGTTGATGCTGGTACATTTGTATTCAACAGTTGCTGCTGGAATACTTGTATACAACAGTTGATGCTGGTACACTTGTATACAACAGTTGCTGCTGGTACACTTGTATACAACAGTTGCTGCTGGTACGCTTGTATACAACAGTTGCTGCTGGTACACTTGTATACAACAGTTGCTGCTGGTACGCTTGTATACAACAGTTGCTGCTGGTACGCTTGTATACAACAGTTGCTGCTGGTACGCCTGTATACAACAGTTGCTGCTGGTACGCCTGTACACAACAGTTGCTGCTGGTACGCCTGTATACAACAGTTGCTGCTGGTACGCCTGTATACAACAGTTGATGCTGGTACGCTTGTATACAACAGTTGCTGCTGTTATTCGTGATCATTTACCCTCTTAGCTCCCCACACGCCTTGGACAAACTCATGCCTCGTTCTCCTGTCCCATGCCCTTAGCTTACCCCTTTCATATATCTCTCCAGTTTTCTCCGTGTGTTTTAGGTACCCCTTTACCTCTCTTACTTTGGGTATTCCAGAACGATGACTGTCTTGTAATGTTATCTCCAAGCTTCCTCAATGTGTGTCCCATTCATCGCAGCATCATCTTCTAATCTCTTTATCAGCTAGCTCTTGTCTGGTTCTTATTATCATTTTGGAGCCGCGCTAGCGTAATGGTTACAACACCGCTCTGGCGACCGGGTGATTCAGGATCAAACCCGGGCGACGGCATTTGAGGATTTTCGTCGATCGGGAATTGGACTGGATTAACTCGAGACCTGGCGAGAACATTTGAAGGAGTGTCGTCGACCAGGGACTGGCGGCTCCTGAGCCGACCCAGCTCTAATGGGTACCTCCGAAATCGGCGAGTATCTGCCTGAATGGCGAGGGACACCTGTCTCTGTACAAGAAAAGGGATACTCACGTAAAATCAGTGTCAGGTTAGACATTAACAATAACCTGAGATTTCGCCTCGAGTATTAGCGGGCGTACGAAAAAAAAAAAAAAAAAATCATTATCTCGTCGGACCATTTCAGTGCGTCTATTCTACGCAAGCATCCATTTATGGAAGTCTGTAGCTTGTTTCTTATTGTTTTTGTTGTTCTCTATGATTCTGCATTTATTGCTGTTGCAGTGTGTGTGTCTCTTCTATTCATTAAACTTAATTTCCCTTTGTGTCATGTACCATCTGTTCAGTCTTTCTGTATGCGTGTGTGTGTGTTTTACCAAAAAAAAAATGCCTTTAATGTTGTGTGTTTTTCTGTCTCCATCTGTTGCTGTTACAGTTGCTTCTGCTACTCTAATTGCACCATCTTCCTTTTATTATTTTACCTCTTCAGCGTTCCCAATTATTCATGATTTTGTTTGTCGGTTTCAGTGTTCCCTATCAATACTTTTGTCGACTGATTCCTGTGTCGACTGCTACACTGTTCAGTGTCTTCCCTTTCTGCCGTCTGATATCTCCTAATTTCCGTTTTTTCCCCCTGCTATCACAGTTCTGATCTTCCTTTCTCAAGATTTCTTATTCTTGTCCATTTTCCCCGTCTTATAATGCCATGGTACAGCTCGTGCAGGTGGTCCACTTGCAAGAAGTCTACATCAAAGCTTTTACAGCTATAATTTCTATAGCAATTTGTTTTACACTATGAGGCTTCTAGCCTCATGCATTTCTTAGGATTTGTACCGTGAAAATAGGCTGTCAATCTCTGATCTCTTCCGTGGTTTTCCTTTGCTTACACGCCTTCTTCAGGACATCGTTTTTAAACTTCTACCATTGGTGGGTTTCTTAATATTCTTTTGTACAAACTTATTTCAGTTGCCCCCATGTTTAAAAAAAAAAAACTTTAATGAAAGTTTTATGCAATATTTATTTTAAAATATTCAAGTTTCTTTATCACTGAGGGAAAAAAAGGTGCAAACGTTATGGCCCCATGACTTCATCTGTAACATTAATGTACAGCTGGAGAGAAAACACAGAACTCGAGTAAAGCTTTGACGAAAAAAAATAGGAAATACAGCTGCATAATTACGGACTAATGAAAAACGGTTGAAAATGACTGATTCACTCCATTGTGTGTAGAAGAACATTGGAGTCTTCAGGTGTAGATCTGTGGGAAACAAAACTGAGCTGAATCACGTACAAGGTAGTAAACATTAGCATTGCATTGCCATCTGTGATACGTTATTCTCCCCGTACTCTCTTGCTTCATATATCTGTAACAGAGATGTCCTTTTTTAAGGCATATGGTGATTCCTTTTATTGGAATAGCTTTTGTCACACAGGTCCTTCCATCATAGCAAGGTGATAGTTAATGATTTTACTATTTTGAAGCTCAGCTACTTATCAACCGTGAATTCACATAGCGCTATAATCTCAATAATTAAAAATTCTAATGGGAGGCGCAAAACTATGTTGATTGGTCGAGAGATTTCTTTAAATGCTTTTAAAATACCCCCACCGTCGTAGCAGGCGTGCTGTCATCTTCCCATACATCTAGAAAGCAAATGATGATCATCATCTCCTTTTTCAATCCGTATGGAGCACGGAGCAACCACTACAGATGGCCCACTTGAGGGAGCTTATGCCAAGGCGCAAACTCTTGCAACAGTGGTTTCTGTAGCAATATATCTTCCATGATGATGTTGCCGGTGTCATGACCAAGCTTATATTAGTCACCTTTTACCACGTGCCGGAGGGAGCAGGAGTCTATACAAACGTTTGTCTTCAGGGAACTACAATTTAATATGGCATGTGAACAAATGTTGTGTAGGTCCTGTCAAGGTGTAAGATAGTATACCAGGCATTGAAGATCACACAGGCAGTATTCTATAAGAAAGCAAACATGCTGGACGGGCTCGCTTTTCTAAATATACATTTAACTAAATTTAGATTACCATATAGCAAATTGAAGGACCCCCTTACCAGAAAAGCTTTTGCGGCCGACATTAAGAAACGATATCAATTTGCCAAAAGCCAGGAAAAGACATTGACTGATGATATAGACCAGAATTTCAACACCATTTCAACAGTATATAAGGAAAGTAGCAAATCATGCTTAGGATTCCAGGAAAGGAAGAAGCAAGACTGGATAACACCAGAATCACTAAACACCATAAAGATGAGAAAGGAGATGAAAAGAAAGAAAACAGAAGCGAAGTCCCCCAGGTTAAAGCTACTATATAGCGAACAGTACAGCTAGCTGGACAGGGAAGTTAAACGCCAAACCTGAGCCAACAAAAGGAATTTCCTAGACGATCTTGCAAAACAGGCAGAAGAGGCAGCACTGAGAAATGAACAAAGCACAGTATACAAAATAACTAAATTCATCAGCGGAAAACAAGGTGCAAACAATATTACATTAGTAAGAGATAAGCAAGGAAATCTCATCAAGACAGCAGAGGGACAGGAAACAAGATGGGCAGAGCACTTCAGAGAAACTCTGAACAAGGAAATACCAGAGACACAATTGAATGTTCCTGAGGCTGAAAACGATCTAGATGTAAATACAGACATTCCACGAAAAGAAGAAATCATCACAGCAATCAAAGGGTTAAAGAACGGTAAAGCTCCGGGCCATGATAACTTAAATGCAGAGCTATTTAAGACAGACCCTGAGCTAGCAGCAGAACTATTAGAACCACTATTTGCACAAGTGTGGAAAACGGGGACAACACCATCAGAGTGGAACAAAGGAATAATTGTCAAATTGCCCAAAAAGGGAGATCTTGCAGACTGCAACAGTTGGAGAGGAATCACTCTTCTCTCAGTTCCCAGCAAAATACTAGGCAGGATAATTATACAGAGAATTTCAAAGGCAGTAGACTACAAACTGAGGAAAGAACAAGCAGGATTTAGAAAGAACAGAAGATGTGTAGACCATATATTCACTCTCAGGAACATTATAGAGCAGTGCTCAGAATGGCAAAGACAGCTTTACATAAATTTTGTTGATTTTGAAAAGGCTTTTGACAGCATACATAGGGACAGTTTATGGAAAATACTGAGGGCTTATGGAATTCCAAGCTGCATAGTGACAATCATAAAAAGCCTCTATGCCAACTTTACGTGTAGTGTTGGGCAGAGCAACCTAACCTTCGAGGTGAAGACAGGAGTACGACAGAGATGCCCCTTATCAACCACTCTTTTTTTAACAGTCATAGACTGGGTGATGCGCCAGACAACAGAGGGCAGTCCAAGAGGAATAAGATGGACTACATTTTCTACATTGGAAGATCTGGAATATGCAGATGACATTGCACTGCTGGCACATTCACATCAACACATCCAGGAAAAAACGGATAGACTTAATAAATTTAGCCAGCAGGTGGGCTTGAACATCAATTTAAAGAAGTCTGAGGTCATGACGCTCAATGTGAGCAACCCTGAGCCCATATCAGTAAGGAATCAGCAATTGGTACAGACAGATACCTTCACATACCTAGGAAGCATAGTGTAGACGGTGGGGCAGGCAAAGACATCAACATCAGAATTAATAAGGCAAGAACAGCTTTCTTTAGCCTAAATAACATCTGGAAGTCCTCTCAGTACAGCACAAGCACAAAATTAGGATTATATCAGAGCTGTGTGCTTTCTGTGCTTCTCTATGACGCGGAGAGCTGGAGAGTTACAGAGAAGGAAATGTCAAAATTGTCCTCTTTTCACACAACATGCCTAAGAAAAATTCACCGCATCTTTTGGCCGAATACCATCACCAACCAAGATCTGCTTACTCGTAGCAAGCAAGAGGACATGCACACCATCATAGCTGGCAGACGCTGGAGCTGGGTTGGTCATGTCCTCAGAAGAGACCCCGATGCCATCACAAGAACAGCTATGCTTTGGACCCCTGAAGGAAAGCGAAAGAGAGGCCGACCAAAAACAACTTGGCGGAGGACTGTGGAGGCTGAGATGCAAAGAATGAACCAGAGTTGGGGCACTGTACGAAGGATGGCCACCGACCGTGCAAAGTGGAATCAATTTGTTGTTGCCCTACAAGACGCCACTAGGCGTGATGGCCACTGACTGCTTTGACGGTCGGTGGTTAAGGATCGAAGAAGAAGAAGAAAGATTACCATATACAATCACATACCGAATTCTCTGAGTAACCTGATTGTGTTAAACATTTCCTTCTTCTTTTTTTTTTTTTTTTTTGGTGTGTGTGCCCTTTAATGACAATTGTTATTCACACATTTTTGTTTCATAAAGCGTGTTCAGTTTATCTAAATTACTCGTAAATAGGCATGCTCGTGGTTTTGTCGTGCTGTATAGGTCCACCATATAAGCATTCAGTATATCCGTATTCTTGCTCTGTTGGGCGCATAGACCATTGACCGCACACATCCCGCCCATGTCTCCATCTCTCTCCTCATTTATAATAAATTTTATTTCTGACAGCGTGCCTGTTCTTTGGTCTTCCCATCATCCTCGTACCACCGGGCGCCAGCCAGTGTTGTCTAGCTAAACTACAAGGGCGGTTTCCCCAGTCTCTCGCCTTCCGCTGTTTGTTGTCATGCTGTCCATCTTTTCATTTTCGTCTCCACGACGAACGCCTAAGAATTTATACAAACGGTTTCTGTATTTCAAGAGAAACTCGGTCGGCCAGTTTTTAAACTCTTGCTTTCCCAGGTAGTCGTTAGGTGTTACTCAAGTACCAAAGTCGGTGTCAGTTTTCCCCCACATATGATTTAAAATAATTATATATATATATACGAGGGAAGGTCAAAAAGTAATGCCTCCTATTTTTTATGTATGTAAATACTGCATCGGTGTGCAATTTGTAAATTTAGCAGGATTCCTCAAACACTCTTCTGCACTGTATAGCATTACCAACCTGTTTCAGTAACAGGTGGCACCACTGTAACAGTTTAAAAATGGCTGCCAAAGACGTTCGGTTAAAACAACGTTATGTCATAGAATTCCTCAGTGCTGAAGGCGAGACCCCAATTCGCATCCACGAACGTTTGAAGAATGTTTATAAAGATTCAACAGTGGATATTAGCACTGTCCGACGTTGGGTACATCGTTGTGACGAAGCTGAAGAAGGTCAATCCTCAATAGCTGACGCAAAGCGGACTGGCCGTCCGTCTACCGCGGTGACTCCACACAACATTCATCGAGTTGATGGCATCATTCGTGGTGACCGTCGGGTAACACTGAATGAATTTTCTTCCACGTTGTCCATTAGTAAAGGTCAGTGTCCAGAACATCATTAAAGACCTTTGAAGAAGCTTAGAGGTCGTCTTAGGCGACTTTACCCATTAAAAGATCAGAGAACTGCACTACTGTTGCACGATAATGCCATGCCACACCCCGCTAAACGCACCATTGATGCGATTGCAGAATTTGGATGGACATTATTACCACATCCCCCTTACAGCCCCGATCTTGCACCTTCTGACTTCCATCTGTTTGAACCACTAAAAGAAGATCTTCTCAGACATCACTTTTAGGACACCGAGACCCTTAAACGCGCCGTACGCCAGTGGTTTAGGAAAAAGGACACAAATTTTTACCGTGCGGGGATACATGCCCTTGTGAGAAGATGGACAAAAACTGTAACAAATAACGAAGACTACATTGAGAAATAAATTTTTGAAGTTCAGACTTGGGGCTACATTTCAGTGTGAATTGTATCTGTTTTCTTGCCTATTGAATGAAATTAAAAATTGCGAGGCATTACTTTTTGACCGTCCCTCGTATATATATATATATATATATATATATATATATATATATATATATATATATATATATATATATATATATATATATATATATATATATATATATATATATATATATATATATATATATATATATATATATATATATATATATTACGTTCGTTGAAGATTATTTTAGCGCGTTGTTAGTTTTATATGCAGCAGATAAGTTTGTTTTATGTCGCGTAAAGTAGATACACAATGGAATCACAGACATCCAAATGAGCGCGCAAGGCGGTCCTTGAGTAAATAATGCACCTATCGAATGGTGACGCGTCACACGGCTCACGGAGTTGAAAGAGTTAAACCTCTTTCATCAGAGAAGCAAATGGTCGTTAATTTATTCTGTATCCAGAACATTTTCCTTAGGGAAGACCGCAGTCATCGATAGTGTGAGTCACTCGTGACAGAGCTGAAAGCTTGCTTGACGTTCCTTACTTACTTACTTAGTCGTTCCCCTTCTACCGTGAGGTGTAGAGGTTTGGAAGAGAGAGCGCCAGACCATTCTATCAGCTGTCTTCTTCCTGGCCTGGTTCCATTCTAGTCCTCGGTCCTTCAAAGATTGTCTAATGTTGTCCTCCCAGCGGACTCTGGGTCGTCCTGGAGGTCTGGATCCCTGGCTCTTTGTTTCCCATGCTTGTCGTGGTAGCCGATCTTCTCCCATTCTGCAGACATGGCCAAACCATCTTAGTTGGGACTGTTCTATTTGGGTCTGCAGCGGATGGGATTTTAGGCCTTGACGGATCGTCTGGTTGCGGACCATGTCTCTTCTTGTTACTTCAACCACTTTCCTCAGATACCTCATTTCTGAGGTTTGGATCTGGCTTTTGTGGGTTGTAGTCATTGCCCACGACTCGCATCCATATGTCAAGACTGGGACATAGGTGGAGCGGTATACAGCCATCTTCGTTTTTCTTACCAACCTCTTTCTTGCTGAGGAATCCATGATTTATGGCCTGAAAAAGTCTCCCAGCCGCTGCTTTTCGAGTGGCCAACTCTTCTTTGATGCCTCCCTTTCGGTCTATAATAGCTCCGAGATATTTAAAGTGGTCGACCTGCTCCAGGACCTGTTCTCCCAACTTAATCTGATGTTTTCTTTCTTCTCGTGATATCACCATGGATTTTGTTTTAGAGCTGCTTATGACCATCCCTCTCTTCTCCAGCTCTTCCTTCCAGACTTGCAGGTTGGATTGGAGATGTGCCTCTGATTTAGCAATCAGGGCAACATCATCAGCAAATGCCAGCTCCGAAATATAGACCTGTCTCATCTTCCAGTACCCCACTGAATACTTTCTTGTTCTCTCCTTACATGCCTTGATGACATCGTCCATGAGGAGTATGAAAAGATAAGGTGACAGGATATCACCTTGTCTTACACCAGTGGTGGTCCTGAACTCTTCTGACTTATGGTTTGCTGTCCTCACATAATTTCTGCAAGACTTGTAGAAGCTCTGTATAGCATGAATCAGAGGTGCTGGAATATTCTTCCTTGCCAAACAGTCCCAAAGTTTGCTCCAGGGGACTCTGTCAAACGCCTTTTCCAGATCTATGAAACAAAGATGGATCTCACTCTTATACTCAAGGGCCTTTTCACTCAGCTGTCTGAGTGTGAAGATTAGGTCTTGAGTACTGCGGTTTGCTCGGAATCCGCACTGGACCTCATCCAATTGTGGCTCAGCTAGGCGTCGGAGTCTCTGCTCTAGGATTCTAGAGTAGATTTTACCAGGGACACTGAGAAGGGATATGCCTCTATGGTTTCCACATTGTCGATTGTCACCCTTTTTGAAAATTGGTGTTATGATGGCAATCTCCCAATCCTTTGGTATGGTCTTGTTGCACCATGCTGCCTGTAGGACCTTTAAGAGTAATAGGTCGCCTGATGCTCCCATGTACTTAACCATTTCTGGTGTTATACCATCATGCCCTGCTGCTTTGCCCATCTTGATTTTCTCTAGTGCTGCCCTCAGTTCTTCCATCTTTATGTCATCTTCACCATCATTGGTTTCCTCTTCTGTGTCAGTGGTTATCATTTCTGATGCTTCATCATGCTCACCATCCAGGAGTTCTGAGAAATATTCTTTCCATCTTTCCATTACTTCCTTCGGGGCAGTAAGCAATTTGCCTTGCTTGTCCTTTATAAATTTGAGAGGGCATTGTTTTTCTTTCCTCATGTTCTTTAGGGTCTTATAGAACAATTTCTGGTTTTCTTGTGCATCTTTTTCTAGCTTTTCTCCAAATTCTTCCCAGGACTTCTGTTTTGCTGCTAGCACTTTGTTCTTTGCTTCTGTTCTGAGTGTCACATATTCTCTATATTTTTCCATTTGTCCTGTTGTGTTTTTAGCTCCTAAGTATTGTTTCCATGCCATTTTCTTCTCTCTTATTTTCTCTTTGACTTCCTCTGTCCACCAAGGTGTCCTCTTTCTCTGGTTCCCAAGTCGGACTTCACCGCATGCTTCTGCAGCAGCTGTCTTTATGATATCCTTGAATTTATTCCAGAGGGTTTCCAAGTCATCAGGTCGTTCTTCTGTGTTACTCACTGCTGTAGCAATAAGCCCCTGATATCTGGTCTTAATTTCTGGCTCTCTCAGCTTGTAGGTCCTAATGCTCATTTCTCCTGCTCGTTTACTTGGTTTTGCTTGACGTTCCTTGTACTTAATTCTATTACGTTCAGTAGCTAACTGGAGACCTCTTGTTATGTCCTTTATAGTTATTAGTTTCTTTGTGGATTAGTTTACACCTTCACTTAAAATTAAACAAATAAATACATACATAGATACAAAAACTCTGGACGGAATGTTGTAAAAAACATTCGGCTGTTATTTTTCATTTATCAGTTCATTTTAATTTATAAGACTTTTCACTCTGTCTGTCTGTGTCGGTCCTTGACTGTCTGTCTGTGTCGGTCCTTGACATATCAGAATCTTTATTCTCCAGAAAATACATTGATATGTACTGACATGATATAATAAAATACAACATGACATATAGGAGAATCATTAGAATTTACATAAAGTAAATTTACATAAATTCATACAGCGTTAATGAGGGCTGTTACCACATACATACATACGTACATGTATATCATCATCATCATTGACCTTTACGCTTCATATAGAGCATGGAGCCACCAGTGTAGCTGGTCCCCTTGCCGGAACCTGCACAATGCATCCTTATACGCTTGCGGCGGTGTTTTCTGTGGGAATTTATTTTACGTGATGAGGTTGTCAGCCTTGTACGACATGCTTGTAGAAGCAGTAGTACTGTTCTTTCTTTATCTCATCAGTGACCCCCGGGCACTACACAGGGCTTGACATACATAGAGGATGCATACTTTTAAAACATATACATTTAGCAATGCTTATAATTGCTATACACATTGAGATAGGATTTGGAAATTGTGTGAGAATGGAGTTGAGTTATGATCATATATGACAAATGATTTGTCTTAGTACCGTGCGTCCTTCTAGGAGACTGTATATGCGTGAAAGAAAAGGGCATTAGTCCACTGAAATGTTTAATCAATGTAAGTGACGCTCATGGTTGGTTAGCCGTTTATTTTTCCTGTGGCCTGGTGTATTCAACTGTGTAGTAGACTGGCAGCACAGTTAAGCTTAAACATGACTGTTTATTGAAGCAGTAATATCTTTAAAAGATTCTGTATCATCATTTTTGTTGTTGTTGTTGTTGTTAAAACCACTTACAGCTGTGAGATCTTCCAAACTGGCAGTTGTTCACATTTGCACTATTCTATCAACCTCAGATTTATAACATAGCTTAGTAATGAAAAAACGATGCTCCTGACATGTGCTTTTTAACTTCATTTCACGAAGACACATTTATCGTTTTCCAGTAGTACCTCACTATCCACTGACATTGCTCAGAAGTTAGCTAGGCTGCCATTTTCTATCATGTTAAAGACTACCACCAAGAGCAGTGATTCCCAGCCTAGGGTTCCGCTGAACACTGGCCAGAACTTTATGGAAGCTATCTTCCGTTCTGTAGTTTAAGTTCAGACATTGCTATTCGCCTGCCGACTTCTCAGCAGAATCATTCGCTTTTCTGATCTTTTCTATCTTACTGGATTTCTGGAGGGTTTTATATATTTATTGATTTAAACATTAAACTTCAAGCATAGTGATCACAAATAAAGACAGGTGTTTGGAGACATTTAAGAGTAGATTACTGGATCTCTTTGATAGTGATCACAAATAAAGACAGGTGTTTGTAGACATTTTAGAGTAGATTACTGGATCTCTTTGATAGTGATCACAAATAAAGACAGGTGTTTGTAGACATTTAAGAGTAGATTACTGGATCTCTTTGATAGTGATCACAAATAAAGACAGGTGTTTGTAGACATTTTAGAGTAGATTACTGGATCTCTTTGATCATCATCATCAGTTGCCATCTCCACAACGAAGGTTGGCTGTAATGGATCTCCAACGTCTTCTGTCTCTTGTCTTGGTGGTACACTCTGATAGACTCTTTCCCGTCCATCTCTTGATGTTATCTTCCCACTTATAGCGCTGTCTTCCCCTTGCACGTTTGCCTTCAACTCTCCCTTCTGTTATGGTCTTCTGCAAGGTGTTATGCCTTTTTATGTGGCCAAAGTATTTTAGCTGCCGAACTTTGACCTCTCTCATTAGTTCTCTTTTCATACCTAGATTTTCTAGGACCTCCTTATTTGTTTTCATCTCTTTCCATGAGATACGCCCCATTCTTCTATATATCCACATTTCAAGAGCCTCAATTCTTTCTTCCAAATGCTTATTCATCGTCCATGTTTCTGCACCATACAGAAATGCAGAATATATATAACACTTTATGATTCTCAGTTTTAATTTGTGAGATAACTGTTTGGATGTCAGTATATGTTTCATGTTGTTGAATGTAGCTTTGGCCATTCCTATTCTCTTCTTGATTTCTGTTTCACATCTGCCATCTTCTGTTATTATATGACCAAGATATACGTAGCTCTTGACTTGTTCCAGGATTTTCCCATTTACGCTTATCTTTAATGTGGGTTTATCGTCTGTTTTGCTAATTATCATAGTTTTAGTTTTCTCAATATTAATGTCGAGTCCATATTCATGACTTATACTGTTCACTTGCTTCACTAGTTCTTGTAACTCCTGTTCGCTTTCAGCTAACAACACGGTATCATCTGCATATCTAAGGTTGTTTATTGATCTTCCACTGATGTTCAGTCCTGGTATTTCCTGTATCTGTTTGAAAATTTTTTCGGTGTATAAATTAAATAGGCAGGGGGACAGCACACAACCTTGTCTGACACCTCTTTTTATGTCTATGTATGGTGAATAATTCCTTCCCGATCTTACTGTGGCAGTTTGCTCCCAATAAAGGTTACTGAGTATTCTTATATCTTTTCCATCAATACCTATGTCTTTGAGGCATTCAATTATTTTCTCATGATGGATTCTGTCAAAAGCCTTCTTATAGTCAATGAAGCACATATACATACTTTTTTTGGACCTCTGTATATTTTTCTGCTAATCTTCTTAGGCAAAATATTGCCTCTCTTGTTCCACTGTTCCGTCTAAAACCAAACTGTTCTTCTTGGATTTCGCTGTCTACTTTACTTTTTATTCTTTCCTGTATGATTTTGAGCAGTATCTTAATTGCATGACTCATCAGGCTGATTGTTCTGAAGTCTGAACATTCTTTTGCATTTGGTTTTTTGGGCAATGTTATAAAAACTGATGTCTTCATGTCCTGTGGTAAATATCCTGTATTGTATATATCATTGCATATTTCTGTGATTGTATCTATACCAAAGCTCTCCAGAGCTTCTATCATTTCAATGTTTATGTTATCCATGCCTGCTGATCTTCCTTTTTGTATCATATGAATGGCATTCTCTACTTCTGATCTGAGAATGTTTGGGCCTTCATTAGAATCTGGTGATGGTTTTTTACCTCTGTTGTCCTCGAATAGTTCTTTTACGTATTCTGCCCATCTGTTTGATATGTCTTTCTCATCAAGTAATATTACACCATTTTTGTTCTTGATACAGCTTCCTCCTTGTGCAAACCGCGACCGATTTGATAATTTCTTTATTTCTTCATGCATATCTCTTGTCATGTGCTTCGCTTCCAAGTCTTCTATTTCCTTACATTTTGTTTCTATCCACCGTTCTTTTGCTTCTCTACACATAGTACGTATGTCATTGTCTATTGTTTTATATTCTGGAGTGTTTTTTGCTTTCTTTCTTTCTGCCATTTTATTCAAGATGTCATCTGTCATCCAAATTTGATTTTTCTTAGACTCCTTTTTAGGTAAATTTGCATTTGCTGATTGTATGCTTGTTTTTAAGCATTCCCATTTAGCGGTTGCTTTTTCTTCTGGGTTTTCTCTTCTATACTGCTCCATGCTTTCTGTCAATAACTGTTGGTATTTATTTTTGACGTCGATTAAATATTTCTGTTTTATATCTGGTTGTTTCAGCGCTGATATTTCTATCTGGGTTCCTCCTGTCTTCTGTTTCCTGCTCTTTTCAGCTTTATATTTACTTTGATGACAACTGGATTGTGATCTGAATTTATGTCGGCGCCAGGATGTGTCTTTGCACTTGTGACACTGTTCTTAAATCTATGTTTTATCATGATATAGTCGATTTGATTACGTGTTATATCTCCTGGGCTTTTCCATGTGTATAATTTCCTTGGGTGATGTTCAAAAAAGGTGTTACATATGACCAGCTGGTTTTCTTCACAGAACTGGATAAGTCTGTCTCCTCTATCATTTCTTGTCCCTAATCCATACTGTCCTACTATTTTCTTGTATTTTCCTTTTCCTACTTTTGCATTCATATCACCCATTACTATCAACACATCTGTAGATTTGACTGGTTTAAGTGTGTGTTGTAGCTCTTCATAGTATTCTTCTATTTCTTCCTCGCTGTAATCTTTAGTTGGTGCATAAGTTTGTAAGATTGATATGTCGAATGGCTTTGCTCTCATCTTTAGTAACATCATTCTGTCATTGTGTGTCCAGTATCCACATACGTATTTTTCTAACTCCTTCTTTATCAACATTCCTACCCCTCTTTCGTGTTTTTCTCCTCCTGAGTGTATAAGCGTGTACTGGTCTCTTGTTATGTAGCCTGTATCCAAAAGTCTTGCCTCTGCAACTCCCAGTATATCGAGTTTCATGTCGGTTGCCTCTAATATAAGATTGTCCAGCTTTCCTTCTCCGTTTAGAGTTCTAACATTCCATGTTCCTATTTTTAGGCTTCTACTAGTTTTTAGGTGGTCTTTCTCAGAATGCTCCCTTTCAACAGAATTTAAGGAACACTCGTCATTATGTACTTCCTTACTCATTAGAGGAGTTGCCTCTTCCCTGTTAATTTGTACAGTAGATTCTTCCCCAGGGGACAGAGAGTTCTCTACATATCGGTTCTTATCTTGTTGTTGTGATCCCATTACTTTCTGTAGGAAGTACGTGGTAAGGCCCCAATCTCTTCCACGGTGGCTAGCCATTGTCTTTTTCTATGTCCGACATGCCTCTAGTGCGCCACACACTTTGCTGTTTCGCTTTGCGAGCCGTTGATCTTCTCAGATTCTTCCGCCTCACTCACCGTCTCAGTCTTTGCGTACTAGGGATGGACATTCCCTTGAGTAAGATTGCTCCTACTCCACCCATGTAGTTTAGCCAGTCAGCCAAGACTGTTGCCCGGGATGTGGCCACCGCCGTACACAAGCGGTATTCTAGGAGCCATACATGAGCTAGACAAAGAGAGGAGAACCAAATAGGATCCTGACTATCCTAAAAAGGACATGGCTGTCTCTCACCGTGAGGTACTATCCCTCTCTCTTTATCCTACATCTCTTTGATAGTGATCACAAATAAAGACAGGTGTTTGTAGACATTTTAGAGTAGATTACTGGATCTCTTTGATAGTGATCACAAATAAAGACAGGTGTTTGTAGACATTTTAGAGTAGATTACTGGATCTCTTTGATAGTGATCACAAATAAAGACAGGTGTTTGTAGACATTTTAGAGTAGATTACTGGATCTCTTTGATAGTGATCACAAATAAAGACAGGTGTTTGTAGACATTTTAGGGTAGATTACTGGATCTCTTTGATAGTGATCACAAATAAAGACAGGTGTTTGTAGACATTTAAGAGTAGATTACTGGATCTCTGTGATAGTGATCACAAATAAAGACAGGTGTTTGTAGACATGTTAGAGTAGATTACTGGATCTCTGTAATAGTGATCGCAAATAAAGACAGGTATTTGTAGACATGTTAGAGTAGATTACTGGATCTCTGTGATAGTGATCACAAATAAAGACAGGTGTTTGTAGACATTTTAGAGTAGATTACTGGATCTCTTTGATAGTGATCACAAATAAAGACAGGTGTTTGTAGACATTTTAGAGTAGATTACTGGATCTCTTTGATAGTGATCACAAATAAAGACAGGTGTTTGTAGACATTTTAGAGTAGATTACTGGATCTCTTTGATAGTGATCACAAATAAAGACAGGTGTTTGTAGACATTTTAGGGTAGATTACTGGATCTCTTTGATAGTGATCACAAATAAAGACAGGTGTTTGTAGACATTTAAGAGTAGATTACTGGATCTCTGTGATAGTGATCACAAATAAAGACAGGTGTTTGTAGACATGTTAGATAAAATGTCAAACAAAACTTTAACCCAATAAAATTAAAGTAAGTAAGTCTTTTGATGAAGTTTAGGTAAGTATTTTGTTTTTACAATTTAATCTCCCTGTACCTCAATTTTATGGGACAAGGATTGTCAAACTCAATCGAATTTTTATTTACACTATTTAAAATAAATAAATTGGAACTCTGTCCATGTCTCTTGTTTATACAAAAGAAAATCACTGAAGAAATCCACCCACTGTTCTGTTTACCGGCTTGTACTGATCACTGGTAATATGTTGGACAGACTGTTGGGTTCATCACTTCAAGGTGATTATATTATTATTATGGTTATGGTTATTATGGTGGAACTTTATGATATCAATAATTTGTCAGTGCCTTTTCTAAAGGACTTAACTGGCATGGATTGAAGAAAACAGTTGGCCCATAGGTCCTCAGAATCAACAAATGTGGTGCTCCTGGTCGAAGGTGTGAGGCTAGCTACAACTTGAATGCTGAGCGATCACTCCCAAGATTTTGGTCCCTCACCAGGTTTCCTGCCACCAATAAGTATTCTGGCATATAACCTGAAATGAGAGGAACATTCCCTCCCCATATAACTCATCTATAATACCTCCACACATAACCACTGTAACAACTCACCTTGATCAGCTATGTGTGCTGATCATTACACCAGTCCTTATTTTTCATGTTAAACATCACTGCTGTGTAAACATTCTTCTTCAGTGATAGTACAAAGCCCTGATCCCTTCCTCCAAGGTGTCGCTTCCATATAATAGGCAGGGGTGTACATACCCAGCCTGTGACCCTTTAATGATTCCCTTACAACATCTTATACGGGGTTTTCGTTCATACAGTAGATAGGGTGTGCTTACTCTAGCACTGAAACCTGTGGATAAATTCGTCCTAACATTTTCTAAATAATTATACATAACATTTAACCATTTATGGCAATACAAAAGCCAATATCCATTTTGGTCTACTGCTTTGGCATTCGCAAACGTTTTAAAGCCACTAGCAAATATTTTATGCATTTATTTCACTCCGAAAGACTGCATTCCTTCTTAGGCTATCATAACACAAATTGTGGCTTACATGTTAATTAAATCAATACAAATATTTATTTTGCCTTACCCTCAAGTAAGAATTTCACATAACATAAGCTTGACTAGGCAGTAAATGGGTTCTACCACTGCTTTAGTGTTCCAGACGGCGAAAGCTTTGGTCACACAGGCTGTCCCGCTGATGTCAGCTTAGTTAGTTTAAATTTCAAATGGCCGACTTTGCAAGCAATTGTTAATTCTTATTGCCCCATCCTCAACTACGCCTAACCAATCAGAACGCGCGTCAACAAATTTTAACTTTTTCCCCAAGCTACCAAATTGAGCAGTTTATAAGTGTGTTCGCTCGTCTGTTTTTATTTTATATATTATATATCTCATTTATTTATGGACAGATTTTTAATATCAAAATAGATTATTAAGCGGCCAAATGCCCTCTATCTATCTATATAGGTTTCATTTAATTATTCTTCCACATTTTCATCTGTATAATTTTTAAGTAATTTATTGTGCTTTTTCCGAACTGAAAGTATTACTAAAATAAAATTGTCTATGTCAAAATAATATTATTATGAGGAAATCTTTATGTCAATATATTAAGCAATATTAACCCTATATTTCAAGATATCTCTCTCCTTTTAATTCTCTTTAGTTTTTGAGAAATAAATTATTTAATTTTATTCCAAAGCACAGATTAGGCATATTTTCTCCTACAACCAAGATTTTATCGTCACTATAAAACGAGGTAACAATACGATTGGTTGTTAATTTTTACGACGTTTGTTAATAAATATTGGGAGGGGTAGTGCGTGTTAAAAGGGGGTAGTAACCTTTTTAACTTGGCGTAGTGGAAAATTCAAATTCTTTAGTTAAATGTTAGCGGTTTGATTTGACGATGGCCTTGAGACCAAGGTCAAACATGGAATTTATTTATAGATTTGTAATAGTGGAAAATTCAAGTTATTTTGTCCAATTTTTAGCGGTAAGTTTGACCTTGCCCTTGGCAATTTTTCAAATATAGTAGTTATTTATAGACTGTAAAAATGCGTTAACAAGGTTTTGAGGGGGAAGATTTTTTAACAAATTGTCCCACAGATCCACTTTACGACAGGCACTTGACTCTGCTCGTGAGTTAGTGAAGGCAGAGGCAGTATTGAAGAAAACTGGACACTCCAACCTCATAATGCTGTAACAGTGTAGTGTAGTTTCTAGCTCTAAACTCCTCTACGGCAGTATCTGCAGTGAGACTACCTTTATGTGGATTTCAGTGGTACGTGACTAACATATACATAGCAGTATGTACCACACATTATCTATTGCGCATTTGTTTACTACACTTCAAAACGTTTATCTGTTGTTGTAATTTAAAAGCAGAAAATTCAGTTTTTTGGGGGGTTCATTTGTGGCTTGAGTATAATCACCGCTGTCCCAGAATTCTAGCATTCGAACAAGAGATAAAACTCACACACGCACAAAGACTAAAGTTCTCATGAAATGACCAAGTTTCGTTTTAGCACCGTGCATGTCTTTATCTACCCGGTAGATTGGTTGAGTTCTAAAGGAGTTAAGTATTAGTTTATTTAAAAAATAAAATTGGCAACGCTAATTCGTTTATTCTAATAATGTGGCCTTGCAGTTGAGTGCTAAAAATTGCACTTTAAAATGCGGGAGGAAATTGACGAAGCGGGAAAATATAAATATTATTCTAAATTTTGAATGTCAGGAAGTTCTGTTATTTTCCCCGGCCTTACCAGAATATTTGTTTAGTTGGGTCATGTTAGGTTAGCGTGACCAATGTTAGGATGACATTTCTAATGAAGTTGCTGTCGATAACACAATGCTGGGGAGGGGGGGGGGGGGGATAGGGGGGGGGGGGGGGGGGGGGGGGGGGGGGGGGAGAAATAATTCTAAACTGAGAGCAGCAGTTTATAACTTTTAGTACTAAAAATGTGATGCTGTGTCCGTCATATAATGTGGGAATTTCTATGAGTTTCATATCATTAAAAAATGAACGTCTACAGTAAATATCCTGATATAAATAACATTAAGAATCTGAGATTAAAATTTCTTGAATATATATATTTATTTATATATGAAAACAGTTATACATTTTTTAAACAACGACATATCGACATATTTTTTTAAAAACACGTTCTTTCATTTTCTCTACACGTGGCATTGTGAGGGTTAGGGGAAGAAGAGTTGTCATTAATTGTAATATAAATACTACATTAAAATATTAAAAGACAGGCATTTTGCACATTTTTCCCCCCAGAAAGTCAAAGTAATTCGATTGCTTCTAAAATGTATGAGAAAAAACATTCATGCAACATTAGCAAGAAATAACTGAAAGTGTCATAGTTTGAAATATAAACATTGATATTAAAAAGGTAACTAATGTTTAGATTAATATGTTGGCAACTAGATATTTTTAGCTGTTATTAAAGTGTTATTGTCTCATGACACTGAATTTCTTTTACAAATCATACGCTGATTGTTGTTATAAGTCGTAGATACACTACATATTTGGTTCAGGAATTGTACACAGTGGTCATGGAGAAGTGGTAGAACCGTGTATGTACATATGCAAGTCAGTTTGTCTGTTCGTGTATATGTGTGTATAGGTATATGTGTAATGATAATAAAAAGGGTGCGTTGTACAGTGGAAGGAAATGAAGAAAGAATCCGCCAGTATGGCAGAAAAATCTAACAGCATGTGAGCAACTTGAAGCCCTGCCCGCCGGCCTCTCACTTCCTGGAAATGAATTTTCAATTATTGGCCATTACTTGTCAGCCCAGAGCGAAGCACCTGTCACGCCGGTGAATGCTAATCATATTCCACAAAGATTCTCCCGCTGTCTTTGTCAGTCTTATGAATGTCCAGAATACCAACAGTAGAAGCCAATCGGTTAAAGCGCTATTCTCACGCGGCACATTTACCGGGTTTCGGTGATCGAAACCTGGTAGCGTCTACCCAGCTGTAAATTGGTACCTGACTCTGATCTTGAGTTATGGAAGGCAAAGGCAGTGAGGAAGGGAACTGGTCACTCCACCTCATAAAAAGCTGGACCGAATATGTCGAAGTCTGTAACACTTCACTCCCCTACGGCAATATTCGCTTTGAGACTGTTGTTGTTCGTCCATCACGGGTGATGAAGACCACTCTGTTCATCCAATTATTTAAGAATATGTTAGGTTAGTTTATGGGTACGAAGGTGACTGAAGAGCCCGATGCGGGCCTGGAAAGATCTTGGACAGTGTGGGCAGGGAATGTTTGCTTCATGTGAAGGTTTTATTTCACGGTCCTTTCTAGCTTGTCTCCGCTGTTCCGCTGCTGCTCTTCTGGATGATTCGCATGCTGCTGCACCTTTACGAAGAGATGTGCGCCAAGCAGTTCGGTCTTGCGCAGCAGCTTCCCATGTGTCTGGGTTTATGTCAAAGGTTTTCAATGACGTCTTTAACGTGTCTTTGAAGCGCTTCTTTTGGCCACCATGGGAGCGTTTACCCTTCTGCATCTCACCATAAAAGAGTATCTTTGGCAGTCGATGGTCTGGCATGCGGACTACATGACCTGCCCAGCGAATTTGTGACTGCATCAGAATAGTATCAATACTAGGGATACCAGCTCTGTCAAGAACGGCGGTATCCGGGATCTTGTCTTGCCATTTGATGTTCATTATCTTCCTGAGACAGACTGTATGGAAGTGGTTTAGCTTCTTTACGTGGCGCCTGTATACAGTCCATGTTTCACATGCATATAGCAGCACTGGAAGCACCGCAGCTCTGTACACCTTCAGCTTTGTCTGTAGACTAATGCCACTTCGATGCCAAACGTTGGTGTATAGTCTGCCAAATGTGCTGCTGGCTTTGGAGATCCTGGTGTTCACCTCATCATCAATGACAATGTTCTGGGATAGTGTGCTACCAAGGTATGTGAATCTGTTCACAACATTCAGTTTCTCACCATTAACCTTGATGACTGGCTCAGTATAAACTGTGCCAGGAGCTGGTTGGTACATAATTTCTGTTTTCTTCGTGTTGATGGTAAGCCCAAAGTTGGCGCAGGCTTCGGAGAATCTATCCACACTATGCTGCAGATCAGCCTCTGAGCCAGCATTGAGGGCACAATCATCAGCAAACAGAAGATCTCTGATGGTGTGTGATTTGACCTTGGTTTTTGCTTGAAGCCTCCTAAGGTTAAACAATTTTCCATCAATACGATAACTAATGTCGATTCCTGTGTCCCCGTCTCTAAAAGCATCAGTCAGCATAGCAGAAAACATGATACTGAACAGAGTCGGTGCAAGTACGCACCCTTGTTTAACTCCATTTGAGACGGGGAAAGGCTCTGATAGCTCACCGTTTTCCTGAACTCTAGCCTGCATTCCATCATGCAGTTGCTGCACTATTGTGATAAATTTCTTTGGGCAGCCGTATTTTGCCATGATCTTCCATAGACCCTCTCTACTGACCGTGTCGAACGCCTTTGTCAAGTCGATGAAAGCTGTGTACAGGTCACAGTGCTGTTCTTGGCATTTTTCTTGTAGCTGTCTTGCAGCGAACACCATATCTGTGGTTCCACGTTCTTTCCGGAATCCACACTGACTTTCAGGTAAAAGACCTTTGTCAAGATGAGCCGTAAGGCGATTCAAAAGGATTCTGGCGAATATCTTCCCAGCGATTGATAAAAGAGAGATGCCTCGATGATTGTTGCAGTCTTGGCGATTACCTTTACGTTTATATAGATGTATAATTGAGGCATCTTTGAGATCGTGTGGGATGGTTTCACTCTGCCACATTTGCTGGAAGATCATATGAAGTTTCTCTATCAGAACTGCACCGCCATCTTTATAAACCTCAACAGGAATTGAATCGGAGCCAGGGGCCTTTCCACTAGACAGTTGACGAATCGCTTTTTTAGTTTCCTCCAGAGTTGGTACATCATCTAATGCTTCATTTATAGGAATTTGGGGCAGGCGGATGATGGCTTCGTCGTTAATAGATGATGGCTGGTTCAAGATATTATTAAAATGTTCAGCCCAGCGTTGGAGAATTTTTTCCTTGTCTGTAATTAGTGTTTTTCCATCTGCATTAAGGAGGGGAAATGATCCTGATGATGTTGGACCATAGACCGCTTTGAGTGCAAGGTAAAAGTTTTTCAAGTCATGGCTGTCAGCAAAGCCTTGGATCTCATCTGCTTTATTACTCAGCCATGAATCCCGCATCTGGCGTAGTTTATGTTGGACGATTCTACGCATGTTGTTGAAAGCGTCTTTCTTGGATGTAGATTTTGGATCATTTAAATATGCTTTATGGAGATGGTGTTTCTCAGCCAACATCTGCTTTATATCATCTGAGTTCTCATCAAACCAGTCATTTTGTTTCTTGATGGAAGGACCCAGGACCTCTGTAGCAGTGTTGTAGATCTGCTCACTTAGGGCTGCCCAATTTGTTTCCACACTTTGGCCGTCTAGCGAGATAGATTTGAGACGGTCTTCTAAGGTGTCAGTAAATGACTGTTTGATTTTTGTCTTCTTTAGTTTGGTGACATCCAGCCTCTTTTGAGTTTTCTTCCCCTGAGGGCGCCTGGCTGGTTGGATACGAATTTTAAGTTTAGATACAATGAGGCGATGATCAGTCCAGCATTCGGCACCACACATGGACTTGGTCACCCGGACATCTTGCCTGTCCTTCTTCCTAACAATTACATAGTCAATTAGGTGCCAATGCTTTGAGCGAGGGTGCATCCAGGAGGTCCTGTTGCGGGTAGGAAGTCGAAAAATGGTGTTGGTGACAAGGAGGTCATGTTCTGCGCAAGTCTGGAGGAGACGAAGTCCATTACTGTTACAGCGACCCACGCCGTACCTACCAATAGTGCCATTCCAGGAGATGTTATCTGAGCCTACTCTTGCATTAAAGTCACCAAGAATGATGAGCTTATCTGCTTTAGGAACTGATGCAATGACTGCATGTAGTTCTTCGTAAAACTTATCCTTGACATCATCCTGGTTTGTCATAGTTGGTGCATACGCGCTAATGATGGTGGCATGTTTTCTTCCATAGAACAGAGGGATCTTGACCGTCATGAGTCGATCATTTATTCCCTTTGGGGGCCCCGCTAACTTGCTGACAATTGCTGTTTTGATTGCAAATCCAACCCCTGCTTCTCGTCTTTCTTCAGTTCCTCTTCCGCTCCAAAAGAATGTATAACCTGCACCCTTTTCGCAAAGTTGGCCCTCGCCTGCAAGTCGAGTTTCACTCAGTGCTGCTATGTCAATGTTGTACCTGGCCAGTTCTCTCCCAATCAGGGCAGTTCGTCTCTCAGGTCTGTTTGCGTTAAAGTCTTTGTCAAGTAAAGTGCGCACATTCCATGCGCCTAGAATGAGGGGGAAAAATCTGTCCTTTCTTTTTCTTATATGTCGACCGCCGAAGTAGGGTACCCACCAACCGCGGTAAGCTGGTTAGGTAATGGTGAAGCAGGCAATGTTTAGGGCACCTTTTCTAGCCCCTTCCTCATGCCATGGAGGTGAGCAGTGCTTTCCTAAAGAGGGCTGCTCAGACACTCAGGGGGCTGCCGAATCCCACTGCTGCTCCGATCAGTGGAAGACGACCATATGGCCTGAGCCGCCTGTGTGTAGGTCTGCGACTACGACTGCCAGCGTACCCACGCCTGCCGCTTCGCCGCTCGCCCATCGCCACAGGACTTGTTGTGAGTGAATGGATGAATGGATGAAAGAGTGACTTGCGCGGTGATTTGGATTAAAGTGAGGAAGAGTTGCGCAATTCGTCGACCTCACTCTCTCGCCTGGGTCCATCTCAATCCAGTGGCAAGACAAGTCAAGACGACTGGAGATGAAGTCAGGTGCAGTGGATGACCAGGGCTTTCTACATGCCTCGCCGTGCTCCTTACGCTCCACAGCGCGTTGCTGGTAATCGCCGTCATGCCCGTTGAACCAACAGGTGGTTTCTTCCGCGCAGTCTATCGAATCCAGTCTTCGCATGCATGGGTAGGCAGACCCTAACTCACCGAAGGTTTATAACCATTCGGCTACCCTCACCTAGTTTAGCCGGCCTGTCAAAGCCGTTGTCCGGGGGTGGCCGCTGTCGCATGCTGACAGCTACGAGGAGCCACAGGTGAGAGCTGGATGCCAGGTTTGGACCAAAGGTGGCTGAGCTGCCCTAAAAAGGGCATGACAGCTCCTTCACCAGAGGTACTACCAATACCTGACTTCCCAAAACCCCCCTTTGAGACTACCGTTACCTCTTACCAACAGTAGATGCATATATCGTATTTATGACAAAGATTTAGACAACGATCATGTCACGTGAGAGAAGTGGACAGAAAACAAACGACATGCTCAGTATTAATGTTACTGTTCGGAAAGACATGAAATATTGTTTATCATCCATTTGGTGTGTTGTTTGTACTGCCATTGAGAAGACATATAATATGCGAGAAGCGTGATTGTTTCAGTATCGATCGTTTAAGTTGGTTCTTATGTAAAGCGAGACAAAGTGAAACAGGGGAGGGGGGAGAGAGAGAGAGAGAGAGCGGTGTAATCTAACTGAAAATGTTACCCCAAATAAACGGCACAACTAAAGTACAAGGCCGGCATGGTCAATAGTTCTGTGTGCACGTGCGTGCGCGTGAGTGTAACTCTGGGAAGCGCACGCTCTCTAAGCGGATGGCACGTGTTGGCCGATAATGATAGAGAAGATAAACATCTGTTTGATTTGTAATAGAAGCAGATAGCCCTCCCACGCTTAGTTTACAATTGATGCCACTGAAAATAAGAGAGAAAAAACGCTGATTACAGCTCGTAGAAATTACTTGCTGACATCATAAAGTAGTTAGTACCCGGCAATTACTCGTATATTGATTTGTTTGGAGTTCTGTTACTTTCGGTCAGAAGTAAATTAGGGCCAAGTCCTGTTACCGTTAGCAGGATAGATTTTACGACATTAAAAAAAAATTGGAAAGTCAACTCTGCTCTCTGCAATGCCCATAATGCCTAGAGATCGTAACGTGTGCTACCTTCGCATGAATGTTTTTGCAGATATTCGAGAATACTAGACATTAGACATCGGCAGTACTACCCAAGAATGGAATGAGAACCTTCAGCGCCATTTTAGCGCCTTTCGCTGCTGATGCAGACGTCAAGGCTGTCTATCATGTTTGGCTATAATGGCGGTAGTGATAGTATTTAAATGTTTATTGGGCACTCTGATGGTATGGAAGTCAAACGTGTTATAAAACTTTCTGTCACCGGCCATCTTCATGTCTGATTTGCTAAAAAATAATCGCAGGGCAACAGCAACAATGTGATGTTGTTCAGACTGTAAGAAACAAACATTTGATAGTATCATTAACTTAATCTCCCTTCCTTCCTACACACAAACATTACACAGTCTGCGTCAACATTTAATATAAATCTACAAACTTTATCTCATCTCAGCTATTTTCAACATTATTTTCGTTCCCTGTGTAAGTTTAAATCTATGATTATTACCCTCTAGCGGTTTCTGAGAGGTCTGATTATTACTCTGTAGCGATTTATGAGTTGTCTGATTATTACTCTCTAGCGGTTTCTGATATATGTCTGATTATTACTCTCTAGCGGTTTCTGATATGTCTGATTATTACTGTTTACCGGTTTCTGAGATGTCTGATTATTACTCTGTAGCGGTTTCAAAGGTCTGTGATTTTTACTTTAGCGATTTCTGAGATGTCTGATTACACTGACAAACAACATTTTTCTTTCTTATATAAGAATAAGTGTTCTTAGGTCAGTTTCTCGCGCTGATTTCAAATTTGAAATCCGTTTATCTCTATCACGTCATTGAAACCAGTGCCTCATGATCCAATCACGTGTCCGATCCCAGTTCCACCAGAACAATATCCATTGGATGTGAATGAACATCAGAAAGTGATAGTTTACCTGCTTTAGAAACTAATTCTGACTCGGATTATATACCGGTGAATGATGGTGTTCACTTAATTAACCATTCAGAACTTTCAGATCTAATACGTGATCTCGCTCTCACCAAAGGACAAGCGGAATTACTCGGTTCGCGACTCAAAGAATGGAATCTTTTAGCGCCCAATACTCCGATATCTAAATTTCGTCATAGACACAGAGAACTTGTTCAATACTTTGAGATGGATGATGACATTTGCTATTGCAAAGATGTAAAAGGTCTAATGGTGCACCTCGGTCATGAGCACATAGTCAACGAATGGCGACTTTTCATCGACTCTTCCAAGACTAGTCTAAAAGCCGTGTTATTGCATAATGGAAATTTATTTTCATCAATTCCAGTCGCCTACTCTGTTCATATGAAAGAAACTTATGACAATGTGGCTATACTTTTGGCAAAAATAAAGTACAATGACTACCAATGGCGGATTTGTGGAGACCTAAAGGTCATTGCAATTCTCACGGGCATGCAGACTGGGTATACTAAATTTTGTTGCTTCCTATGTGAATGGGACAGCCGCAACAGACAGGAACATTATGCAAGAAAGGTGTGGCCTATCAGGGATCGTATGCAGCTCGGGCATAAAAATATAATACTCGAGCCATTAGTTAACAAAGACAGCATCATTTTACGACCGTTACATATAAAGTTGGGGCTCATGAAGAATTTCGTAAAAGTGTTAGATAAAACGAGCAAAGCTTTCACTTATCTTCGAGAAAAGTTTCCGCAAATTAGCGATGCAAAGACAAAGGAAGGTATCTTTGTAGGACCTCAGATTAGGAAAGTTATTGCAGACAAACAATTCGAGAACTTGTTACATGGTAGTGAACTTCGCGCATGGATGGCATTCAAATCGATCGTCGATAGCTTTCTGGGAAATCACAAATCTGTCGACTATGTGCATATTGTTAAGCAGTGCATAGATGCATACAGAATTATGGGCTGTAACATGTCCCTCAAAATCCATTTGCTCGATTCGCATCTTGACTTTTTCCCTGACAACCTTGGCGAAGTCAGCGATGAACATGGAGAACGATTCCATCAAGATATCGCCGTAATGGAGTCACGTTATCAAGGACGGTGGAGTGTGACCATGCTTGCCGATTATTGTTGGATGCTTCATCGCGATGTACCACATGCCATTCACCGACGAAAGTCGACTGCAAATAAATTCAAGCCTACATAACTGTTATACTTCTTGTACAAATGATGTTGTAATACTGTATGCGTTGTTAAAAAACTTCAATTGCGTATTTCTAGAGATCCCGACCTGATAGAGAAAAACGGTTTGCAGATTTAAAAACAGCGCATTAAAATTGACCAGAAAAACATAGAAGTGTTAGAGAAAGAAAAAAAATTTTTTTTTTGTTAGCCAGTGTTATTACTCTCTAGCTATTTCTGAGATGTCTGATTATTACTCTCTAGCGATTTCTGAGATGTCTGATTATTACTCTCAAGCGATTTCTGAGATGTCTGATTATTACTCTCTAGCGATTTCTGAGATGTCTTATTACTCTCTAGCTATTTCTGAGATGTCTGATTATTACTCTCCAGCGATTTCTGAGATGTCTGATTATTACTCTCTAGCGATTTCTGAGATGTCTGATTATTACTCTCTAGCGATTTCTGAGATGTCTGATTATTACTCTCTAGCTATTTCTGAGATGTCTGATTATTACTCTCTAGCGATTTCTGAGATGTCTGATTATTACTCTCTAGCTATTTCTGAGATGTCTGATTATTATTCTCTAGCGATTTCTGAATTGTCTGATTATTACTCTCTATCGATTTCTGAGATGTCTGATTATTACTCTCTAGCGATTTCTGAGATGTCTGATTATTACTCTAGCGATTTCTGAGATGTCTGATAATTACTCTAGCGATTTCTGAGGTGTCTGATTATTATCTAGCAATTTCTTAGATGTCTGATTATTACTCTCTAGTGATTTCTCAGATGTCTGGTTTTGTTCGCCCGTAATCTCCGGCTGTACTTGTTGTCTGGTTTTATTTGTCTGCAATCTCCAGTTGTACTGGTCGCTGTCTGGTTTTTTTTTTCGTCTGTAATCTCCAGTTGTACCTGTTGTCTGGTTTTATTCTTCTGTAATCTCCAGCTGTACTGGTCGTTGTCTGGTTTTTTTTTTCGTCTGTAATCTCCAGTTGTACCTGTTGTCTGGTTTTATTCTTCTGTAATCTCCAGCTTTACTGGTCGTTGTCTGGTTTTTTTTTTTTTTCGTCTGTAATCTCCAGTTGTACCTGTTCTCTGGTTTTATTCTTCTGTAATCTCCAGCTGTACTGGTCGTTGTCTGGTGTTTTTTTTTTCGTCTGTAATCTCCAGTTGTACCTGTTGTCTGGTTTTATTCTTCTGTAATCTCCAGCTGTACTGGTCGTTGTCTGTTTTTTTTTCGTCTGTAATCTCCAGTTGTACCTGTTGTCTGGTTTTATTCTTCTGTAATCTCCAGCTGTACTGGTCGTTGTCTGTTTTTTTTTTATTTCGTCTGTAATCTCCAGTTGTACATGTTGTCTGGTTTTATTCTTCTGCAATCTCCAGCTGTACTGGTCGCTGTTTGGTTTTTTTTTCGTCTGTAATCTCCAGTTATACCTGTTGTCTGATATTTGTTCAGGTGATAACAGCGATGTTGGAGACAGTTAAAAACGTTTTTTACTCGGTCGGTCGTGTACCATTTTATGTTCTTAGGATATAACACATATTGAGGAAACGTGTTGATCGCATCACAAGGCAGTCCTTGTTCTGGAATCCCCAGGGTAAGAGGGACAGAGGTAGGCCAACAAACATACGGAGAAGAGAACCGAAGACAGAAATGACAATGACGATGGGGAAAGAACTTGAGCCGATGTCACATGACAGGAGGACTAGGCATGTGTTTGTTGTAGGCCTATGCTCCTTGGGGAGCTAAATGGTTTCAATTGATTGATATATAGGATTACCAGTTCTCTTTATTCTCATAAACTGTCTCCCCTCTTTCTCTCTCTGTCTCCCCTCTCTCTCTCGCGCGCTATCTCCCCCCCCCCCTCCCCAAGTTCTAAATAGATGAAGAAAATAAAATAAAAAGAACCACACACACAAACACTAGATTAATCTAAAATTGAAGCATTTTGTCCTGAAAAGATTATGAATGTGTCATAAGACGTCATTTTCTACTTGGTTGATTCAGTAGGAGGAGATTTCTAACAACTACGAATGTCTATTGCAAGTCAGTGGAGCATACAAACGTTTTTAGTTTGTTGGTAGGGAACATTTGTCAAATAAAAATAAACATTCTCTAAATTCCACCTCATGAAATGATGGTTGAAATAATGAACAACATGTGAGAATTAAATACAATAAATAAGACAGATGTTCCTTTAAGTGAAAACAATTTTTTTGTTCTTTTACAAATCTTGTTTCAAATTTGTGACTTTATTTCAAAAGGTCTTTTCTCTGAGGGTATGATACAAACAATAAAGTAGCATGTGTAATGTGTGTTGTCAGTTATTAGCTTAAGTTTGGTTATAATATCGCATTGTTCTGTCCCTCTTGTTATATACAGGTAATGTCCATCATTTGCAGTTCGGATTTTGTAATTAAAATTACATGAGAACCGTTTGTTATACGTTATGTCTTTCTTGCATAGATGTGTTCTGTTCATATGGTAGGAGCGATCATTGGATGCGGTATTTCTGCTATGTTGACTGTGCCACCCGTTCTAATTTTCCCCTTCGGCAATAACAGTATATAATCGTTATTGTGGCCCTTCCTTTGCCGTTCAGTGGAGTGCGTCCAACACAAAAATGCTCAAGATAAACTCTTCCTAGTCAAAGTATCTGTCATATTTATTCCTTTTTTTTTTCTTTCTAAATACACTCGCATATAAATCATACAGTTTAAAGTGTGCTTGTAGATACATTCGCTTTTCTTTGATTTCGGCTCAGTTAGGAAAACAAGAATATTAACGCCTTGTTTACCCAAGCACACATGATAGCTGGAAATATTCGTTTTCGCCAGTACCGTATTATCTCCGCAAGTTGAATGTGCTTTTAATATACTTATGCCAAGTCCTCCAGTCGCGAGCCATCAGTTCAAGGTCTGTCTATATCTTCATCATTGTCATTTCCGTCTCCAGTTCTCTTCTCTATGTGTTTCCTGTCTACCTGTTCTTCTCGTATCCTGGGGATTCCAGAACAAGGACTGTATGGTCACTGAAAACAAAAACTAACTTCATGTATTGAAATCTTCCAGAAATCTGCAACTAGTGTAAACAGATTCTGCTATGATATGTTTTTAACACTAATTTTACAATGTTAACAATTAAACGTAAATCAAATCCAGCAAGATGCCCAACATATGAGGAACATAGAAAACACATATGGCCGTCACAGTACCATTTTCGGAAAAGTCTATGGAGATGCAAATAGGCTGATGCTGACTACTACTGTCTTTGAAAATATACAAGCAGACGTATGAGAGTGTACGGAAGTATAAAATTTGAAATCCAACAAGTGCACGGCGCACGAATTCCCATATTACGTTAGTAATTTCGCCGCTAGAGTATGTGTCTGCCAGTATCCGTGAAAATACTAGTGTTTACGATTCCGAAATATCCATATTCTGATCGCTTGTCAATACAGCCCGTGCCATATTTGTTAAGGTAAAACAGGTAAAGGTTCCCGTTACACGCCCATTGAGCCATATTGGGAATATGGTGTTAGGCCCATATTTTCTTGACCGTCGGCACACTAGGGGTGATGTGGGTACAGCTGTGGGAAAGCTTAGTTGTAAAGCTTAGTTCTGATATTTAATAATGAATTCAGATTTCCTTAAAACCCTGAAACTATTTCTTGGGCTTGTAATGTTGTAATTAATAACCCACCACCCCCTTTTTTTTCATTTGTAACGTGCAGGGTACAGCTGTGGGAAAGCTTAGTTCTGACAGACTCTGTAGCAAGCAAGGGTTATAACGAAGAACCTCACAAGAAGGAAAGAGAGGGCTCGACAAAGTTATCCCGGGAGAGGATTTGGGGGGTCATAGCTTGTAGAAGGCACCGACGGATGGCCCTGTGTAGAAAGAAGTATGATATTGGATATCTTGAGCAGCTCCTCACGTTTCTCCAGTAGGTGGCGTAAACTGTGACACAACATTTTCTTTGTTCACTGCCGCCGTTACCAGTCAGTGTGGAGTGTGAACTTTCTGATCACGGCCAAAACTTGGTTCAGTTCACATTTAAGGAATGTTTTCATATACATTGTCCCGTTTGTTGTTTTCCTGACTGGCGTCTTATTTCTTCATGTCATCATTTCTACATTTTATCTCTATTTCTAATACCATCCCTTGATGATATCTTTCTTCTACTACTTCTTTTTCTGCTGCTGCTTTTTCTACTACTTCTGTTTCTGCTTCTTATACTACTTCCGTTTCTTCTTCTACTCCTTCTGTTTCTTCTTCTGCTACTTCTGTTTTTTCTTCTGCTACTTCTGTTTTTTCTTCTACTACTTCTGTTTCTTCTTCTGCTACTTCTGTTTCTTCTTCTACTACTTCTGTTTCTTCTACTACTGTTTCTTCTTCTGCTACTTCTTCTGCTACTTCTGTTTTTTCTTCTACTACTTTTGTTTCTTCTTCTACTTCTTCTGTTTCTTCTACTACTGTTTCTTCTTCTGCTACTTCTGTTTCTTCTTCTACTACTTCTGTTTCTTCTTCTGCTACTGTTTCTTCTTCTACTACTGTTTCTTCTTTTACTACTGTTTCTTCTTCTGCTAATTCTGTTTCTACTACTACTGTTTCTTCTTCTACTACTGTTTCTTCTTCTACTACTGTTTCTTCTTCTGCTAATTCTGTTTCTTCTTCTACTACTTCTGTTTCTTCTTCTACTACTTCTGTTTCTTCTTCTGCTACTGTTTCTTCTATTACTACTGTTTCTTCTTCTACTACTTCTGTTTTTTCTTCTGCTACTGTTTCTTCTTCTACTACTGTTTCTTCTTTTACTACTGTTTCTTCTTCTGCTAATTCTGTTTCTTCTACTACTACTACTGTTTCTTCTTCTACTACTGTTTCTTCTTCTGCTAATTCTGTTTCTTCTTCTACTACTTCTGTTTCTTCTTCTGCTACTTCTGTTTCTTCTTCTGCTACTTCTGTGTCTTCTTCTGCTCTTAATGGATATTTCGTTTATTCGAGATAATACCTCTAGTGTTTCCCACATGTCGGGAGGCGTGATATTTCTGTGTATTTCATGAAAGCAAGGTAAATTGACTCTTTCATTAACTCTATTGATTTTGGGTCGTGAACGATTTCGATTCATAGCCTGTCTGCGAAAGTCGTCGTCACGAGATGTTCTTTCCCAGCTCACATGTCGCTGCATTGTACTGCATCGGTTGATGCATGTACCAAGGACCATTACTTGCTACTTTGTTAAATGAACTAGGTTTAGAAAACCTTTATTATCTAGAGGATATTCTTGAGGACATTATTTATACTTCGGCAGACGTGTCTGTCTTGCTGAAGTCAAACTAAGGAGAGTGAACTGATCTCATACATCTGGTTATCTTCTGGCTGTTATAGAAAAGGATGGAGTTTTTCACCTGACTACATTTACAGCACTTTGAAATATAACATGCATCTGACTCATCATTGTAATGCTGTCTACCGTTTATTGCTGTATTGAATGTTGCTGTGATAATGACTGTTTGATGTGCCTACACATTTGCGTAACCATTTTGTCACTGTGGCGTCCACAATAAATAATGAAGAAAAACGTCAACGGCTGTTTCAAGACTCATTGACTTTATACGTCGTGAGTTTACTGACGTCCTATGTGGATTGCCCTGTTATTGTTGTATGAACATTGTTTTGACTGAACACATCTACACACTACACAAAACCAGACATGCGGATACCATCCATCATCATATGGCATCACGCATCATTTGGTGGCCATAAGCTGGTTTGATTCTGGTACTAGCAAACACGGGGTCCCTTACCCACTTCATTTTCAACAAGAATTCATCAGCATCCTTCAAGAAATTAACATTCTTCAATACAGTCAACATCTTCAAAATTTTCAAAGTACTCGGCGTTGCCCTGTAAAAGTCAAAATTTCAATTTTTTGACGGAAACAAGAATTTGACAGTACCCGGCGTTGTTACATGTTGCCGGATAACTCGGACTGCTGTTATCTTTTACGGAAGTCAAGCAAGTTGCTGCTGTCAAGGTTCCAGTGCTGTCGTTTTTTGAGAAGGTCAAGTGCCGGTTGAAACGGGTTGTTTTCTGAAGAAGGCCAAGTACCGATTTCCATCAACTTACTTTTGGATTAGAAGGTCAAGTGCCGAAACAACTCAACACACAGTATTTCAGAAGCTCTTGTACCATCGTGTTAGCAGTGGAAGCAGTTCAGATGTGCCATCATCGTTGGAGCTTCGCTCTTTAGGACGTTGATTGACATCCGTTTTTCTGCTGTTCTACGATTGGAAGCCTATAAGTTAAGTGGCCTGTTTGTATGTAAACTGTGCCCTTGTACTTCTGCTGAGTCTTCTGTGTATCATCTCATTCTATATGTTATATGTTTATATGTTATTCGTATATTTATATGTTTATATTTCAGCGGGTTCTCGGTTGGGTGGTGTCTCCGTAGATTATGCCACGTCATAGAGGTCGTCTATTGTGAGCGTTTTCTGTAGGGTTTGCAAATTTCCGATACTGGAATTTGCTAAGCGACTTCTGTTGCTATTTATGTTAGCTGTGATGACATGTTTTAATATTGTTTTCGTTATTATTTCGCATTCTTTAGTTTTGTTTTGATTTGTTTGTATTTGTTAGCCTACTCTTGTCTATAATTTAGTTTCATACAACATTTTTGTTTATACACTGTGATGTCATGTATTTTGTTTAATTCTATCGCAGATATCGTCACATTTTTTGTGATATTTCATTAATTTCTGCTTTATTTTTAGTTGATTTCTGCGAAAGTTTTTGTATTGTTGCTGATCTTTGTTATTGTTTACATTGTTATTGTTTACATTGGTTGTATTGTTTACATTTTCAATGTTTACATTCTGCATGTGTTTACATAGTCATTGTTTACAGTTATAGTAATTAGTTAATGGGCTATGCTAATGCACTGTTACTACTACACTGATGATAAATGAATGATGAATAGTGTCGTGCACTATTGAATGAGAAGTGCACTTATGATCAAGAATTGAGTGCTGATATTTCATATACAAGTTCTTTGATTGGAGACTTGTTTCCCACAGAGACTGGGATAATATAAGGTGATGTGAATATACAAGTGCTTAATTAAGACTTGTTACACTTAGGTTTGAAATAAATTAGTTAATTATTTCAGGTTTTGGACTCATATGTTAGACAACATGTCTACATTTGAGCACTTTATTGAGCAGGGTAAATTGCTTGGGAAGACTGGTGATAAGTTAGAAGAATTTGCAACTGCTCGATATGATAAAGCAATGGAAGCTGAACAAAAGAAACTGCAGATGCAGGTGGATGAAAAGAGATTCCAAATGGAAATGGAAAAACAAAAAAGGGAATCAGAAGCTGAGGAGAGAAAACTCCAGCTACAGCTAGAGGCTGAGAATAAAAGACTTGAAAAAGAAGCTGAGAATAAAAGACTTGAAAAAGAAGCTGAAAATAAAAGACTTGAAAAAGAAGCTGAAAATGAAAGACTTCAAATGCAGGCTGGGAAAGAAGATTACAGAGAGAGTCTGATGAGAGGAAAGCAAAAATGGAACATGAAGAAAAACTCTTAGCTTTAGAGTTGGAGAAATTGAAATTGACGAGCATGAGTAATGGTAATGATTCAAACAAGGGTTCATCTTCTGGGAAGGCTAATAATGATACTTTTAAGATTAAGTTACCAACATTTAGTCCTTCCAGTGATGACATAATGTTCTATCTGGACAGATTTGAACAAGCATGTATAGCTCATAACATAGACAAAGCAAAATATGTTTATCAGTTATCAGGGATACTGACAGGTAAAGCTCTAAGTATATTAAATATGGTGGATGAACCTGACAAGAACAATTATGAGGTTGTCAGGGCCGCTTTGTTAAAGAAATATCAGCTTAACGAAGACGGCTATCGTCTACAATTTAAAAACATGTTACCTGAAAATGGAGTTGAATTCTCCGAGTTTATTGCAAGAATACGCATTACTTTCTCACGATGGGTTGAACTATCTAAGACGGAAAAAACTTATGAAGGACTTATGGACTTAATACTTAGAGACAAAGTCATGTCGTCTGTCAATGAGTCTTTCCTTGCTTTCCTTCATGAACGTAAACCTAAAACAATAAAAGAAATGGAAGATTTCTGTTGCCAATACGTAACTGCGCACCCACACATAACCATGGGTAACTCTAAGGTGAAAGAAGGTTTACCAGTTGCTTCGGCAGCTCCGTAGGGTCAAAACTTTGCTCGTAGATCCCAACAAAATTTTGATAGAAAGGGCAGCGGTAATTTCTGTCAAAATCATGGAAATCAATTTCATGGTGATTCTTCTTCGAAGAATTGGAGACAACCTGATAGTACTCGTTACTATCACCCTAATAATTATAAGCATTTCAAAAGAGGATATGGTAATAGAGGTTATTCCTGCCGAAGACCTCAAAACCAAACAAATAGATGTTCGCATCAATGTGAACATGATAGTAATCGTGGAAACTGGAATTCGAACCAGGATAACAATTACAATAGAGACAATAATAACTGCAGAGATAATAATAACTCTGATAACTTCAGAGGTAATAATAGTCGGGGTAGATCTCAACACAAAAAGAGAGATATCAGCAGGCTAATGCTGTACAACAGGAAACTGAGGGAGCCTGTAATCATGTTGTTGATAGTAAAAACTTTGACGCTGTCACTAGTTCTGCTTTTGACTTTGAGAGAGCAAACAAATGCCCCCAATGCAGTACTTTATTCGAACCGGGTACCATAACTACTTTGAGTTGTGGTCACCCACTTCCCGCTCTTCCTGCTGCTGTTGCGCATGACGGGAGGGGTTCTTTAATTCTACATAAGGGTCTTGTTAATGATACTCCGGTCTCACTACTTTTCGATTCCGGATGCACCACTATTGGTGTTAGACAATCGCTTGTAGATCCATCTTGTGCTACAGGAAGGGTTATTAAATGTGTCACATTTGGCGGCACTCTAGAAAAAATATCCTACTGCTGTAATTCGCATTGCCACTCCTTTCTTTACTGGAGATGTGCATGCTTGTCTCTTACCTAATCCTATTGCGGACCTTATTATTGGTCGTATTCACGGAGTTAGGGAGTGTACCCCACAGCAGATTGCTGCTTGGGAAGATAATAACATGCAAGCTACAAATGCAGTAGTTACAAGAGCACAAGCTCTACAAACACCCGAAACTTCACTGAATAGTGATAATGAAGTTGATAGCCAAGATAGTCACTTAGTAATCACTCGTGACTCTTTCATAAAATTGCAAGAAGAAGATCCTTCTTTAAAAAAAATTCTTCGTTCTTGCGAAGAAAGGTGATCCGAATCAGGATACAAATAGAAAATCTTGGATTGCAATGAGAAACGGCATACTTGTACGTATGGTACAAGATTCGACTACGTCGGCACATTCGCAAATTCTTGTTCCCAAGAGCATGAGAGTCCAAATATTGCAACATGCTCATGACTCGCAATGTGCTGGACATATGGGTTTTGCCCGTACGAAGTCGAGAGTCCTTGCGGCTTTCTTTTGGCCTTTTGTCAATAAGGACATTCGTATTTACTGCCGATCATGCAAGGTATGTCAGGAGGTCAAATCTAGAGGACCACGACATGCTGCGCCTATCCAGGCGGCTGACATTCCTATTCGGCCGTTTCAGAAAATGGCCATAGATATTATTGGCCCTTTTAAGGTCAAGTCGGCCAGAGGACATCAGTTTATCCTTACATGTGTCGATATGTGCACACGTTGGCCAGAGGCTATTCCTCTTAAGAGCATATCTACTACAGATATCGCAGATGCTCTTTGGTTGATATTTTCTCGCTTGGGGTTTCCCCAGAGAAAATATTGTCAGACCATGGCACTCAACTCATATCTGACACTATGTCACAGTAATGTCTACCTTACATATTGAACGATCTCTCAGTAGTATCTACCATCCTATGTCTAATGGGTTAGTTGAGCGTCTGAATAGAACGCTCAAGACTTTGCTTGGGAAGATAACTGAAGATCATCCTCAAGATTGGGACAGGGTTTTACCCGCGGCTCTCTTTGCCTATAGAGAAGTCCCTAATGAACACACAGGATTTTCTCCCTTCGAACTTGTCTTTGGCGCGCGTCCACGCGGCCCTATGTCTTTATTACACGATCTCATCACTGCCGATGATTTTAGCGATGAAACTCAATCCTCATATGAGTATGTCATTGCTCTTAGACAAAAGATCATTGAGGCATGTAAGCTAGCAACTGCTTCATCAGAAATTGCTAAAGAGAAGGCAAGACAGTTTGCTAACAAGAATAGATGTCTACGACAACTTTGTCCAGGTGACAAAGCATTCGTCCTACTCCCCAGTAGGGAAAATAGACTTCTTATTGCATGGAAAGGTCCGTATGCAATAGTCTCTCGGATTTCCGATGTTGACTATGTGGTCGATATTGACGGAAAGCATAAAACTTTCCACATAAACATGCTTTCGGAATTTCACGAACGTCCGGACTATTTGCTGCCTATTTTCCAGGCAATGGATGATGCTCCTGCACCTCACGGTCATTATTCATCCCTGTCTGTCATTCAGGATGAGGAAGCTACCTTCTCTGATGTCAACCTTCCCCTTCCAGTGGTTCCATTACATTCTACGGAATCTTGGAAAAACGTTTCTGTTTCTCCTAATCTTTCTGGTGACGAACATCGACAAGTCTCGTCGATGTTACAAACATTTCAGGATGTTCTCACTGACATTCCTGGACACACAGATGTCATAGAACATGACACAATTCTTACCGACAATAATCCAATTAGGGTTAGGCCGTATCCTATTCCTATACACTTTCAGTCGCAAGTGGAAAAGGAATTGGATGAAATGATTCAATTAAATATAATTGAACCATCGACTTCACCATATTCTTCTTCCATGGTTATTGTCCGGAAGAAGGATAAGAACATACGAATATGCGTTGATTATCGCAAATTGAATCAGGTCACAAAGTTCGATGCTGAACCGATGCCTTTGTTAGAAGATCTACTGATTAGACTTTCTAATTCTAGATTCTTCACTAAACTTGACTTGTCTAAAGGTTATTGGCAAGTGCCTTTAGCAGAGCATGCCAAACCTCTTACTGCTTTTTCTACACCTAGGGGTCTATTTCAATGGAATGTTATGCCTTTTGGTCTCATGAACGCCCCTGCCACTTTCGTTCGCATGATGCGTCGAATTCTGTCACATCGTTCGGATGTCATCGCATACTTAGATGACATCTGTCTCTTCAGTGATACCTGGGAAGATCACTATTTAGGGTTATATGACTTACTGTCCACTCTACGTGAGAATAATTTGACAGCAAAACCTTCTAAAGCTTTTGTTGGTTTTGGTGAAATCTCTTTCCTGGGTCATCGTGTTGGTCATGGTCTCTTGAAGACAGAAGACCACAATACTTCCAAAATACTGAACATCTCTGTTCCTAAAACGAAGAAACAAGTTAGGAGTCTCTTAGGTTTAATTCAATTTTATGGGAGATTTATTCCAAATTTATCTTCGATCATGGCACCTCTATCAACATTGTTGAAGAAAGGTTCGCCTAATCTGGTCCGTTGGTCTGAAGAATGCCAATCTTCACTAGACCAAATCAAGAATATATTTTCTTCTCCTCCCATCTTAAGATTACCTACTCTTGATAGGACTTTTGTTCTTCGGAGTGATGCTTCATCCACTGGGATTGGAGCAGCACTGATGCAAGAATATGCAAATACTCTGCATCCTGTTATGTACATTTCTAGAAAACTAAATGCGGCAGAGAGGAACTACTCGGTTTTAGACCGTGAGTTGTTAGCGATGGTTTGGTCAATTCTAAAACTACAAAGATTCCTCCTGGGCGCACATTTCATTCTAGAGACTGATCAGAAAGCTCTTACAGCTATTCAGACTAAGAATTTGAAGAGTTCGAGATCCACTCGATATGCTATAGCTCTTCAACCTTTTCACTTCACGGTACGAGCTATCCGTGGTGCGGATAATGTGATGGCTGACATTTTGTCTAGATGCCCACATGACTCCAACTAATACTTCTGTCCTATATTTCTATATATTACAGAGTCATAACACACCTATATTTCTACAATAGATTAGCACATCTGTACTTACTTTATATGTACACACTATCGTGCTTTGTTGTCATCTTCTTCTGTTCGTTTTTTAAGATGATAGAGGAGGACTGAGTAGTTAATATAAGGGCCGTTAGTTTACTAAACAGCCACAATTATTAATAATGTATTGTACCTTATGAAGCATATTAGTTATTAATTAGCATTATATTGCTTGTACTTTCTCAGAATGTCATTGTTGAGCTGAGGACTTACCTTACGAGTTCTAGATTGTGTACTTACCCTCGGAATACCAGAGCATATATCCTGGATCGTCATGTAGTTTAACTTTACTATGTACTTATTTCATTACATGTCAAAGAATGTACTATTTAAATTTTCCTATCAGATTTGTACATCCATTTTTAAAGACAATATTAGAGTATGCTGTTTAATGATGATTATAGTAACTTGCATACGTATATTGTGTTTACATGCTAACGTGATGTGTGTTGGTGACACCTCCCCGATGTGAATATTTTTTGAGACATATTTATTTTTCTGTTGAGGTATATCCTCACCAGACACTCTATAATTAGCCTATTGTTTGGCAATTTAATTAATTATCAGCGCATAATTCGTGCGTTTTGAGCCGCTTATCGCATGCTCTTTGATATTAAAAAAAAAAAAAAATATGTTCCACATTTTTTTTTATCGGGAGGAGGTGGTGATATGTTGCGTGATAAATTCTCGCAACATCGTTTTTTACAATATCTATTTTATAACGCAAGGGCAACAACTGCTTGAAATCTATAGTCACTTTTCTCGGTAAGCATTTGTCTTCTCGCGTTGGTATCGAATGCAGTTAAGTTTGAGCTGTGGTCATTTTGCGCTGGACTGCGCATGACTTGTCTTGTTGTTTGGTCGATCGGTTTCCGCCCACGACTAGTGGGGAGTGAGCGATTTGGAATGGCGAAAGAGATGCCTCGTTGAAGAGGGGATCTCCGCTATTTTTTTGTTCTGTCAGGGATGTGTAGTCCTCTTAATGGATATTTCGTTTATTCGAGATAATACCTCTAGTGTTTCCCACATGTCGGGAGGCGTGATATTTCTGTGTATTTCATGAAAGCAAGGTAAATTGACTCTTTCATTAACTCTATTGATTTTGGGTCGTGAACGATTTCGATTCATAGCCTGTCTGCGAAAGTCGTCGTCACGAGATGTTCTTTCCCAGCTCACATGTCGCTGCATTGTACTGCATCGGTTGATGCATGTACCAAGGACCATTACTTGCTACTTTGTTAAATGAACTAGGTTTAGAAAACCTTTATTATCTAGAGGATATTCTTGAGGACATTATTTATACTTCGGCAGACGTGTCTGTCTTGCTGAAGTCAAACTAAGGAGAGTGAACTGATCTCATACATCTTCTGGCTGTTATAGAAAAGGATGGAGTTGTTCACCTGACTACATTTACAGCACTTTGAAATATAACATGCATCTGACTCATCATTGTAATGCTGTCTACCGTTTATTGCTGTATTGAATGTTGCTGTGATAATGACTGTTTGATGTGCCTACACATTTGCGTAACCATTTTGTCACTGTGGCGTCCACAATAAATAATGAAGAAAAACGTCAACGGCTGTTTCAAGACTCATTGACTTTATACGTCGTGAGTTTACTGACGTCCTATGTGGATTGCCCTGTTATTGTTGTATGAACATTGTTTTGACTGAACACATCTACACACTACACAAAACCAGACATGCGGATACCATCCATCATCATATGGCATCACGCATCACTTATGTTTCTTCTTCTGCTACTTCTGTTTCTTCTACTACTTCTGTTTTTTCTTCTACTACTTCTGTTTCTTCGTCTGCTGCTTCTGTTTTTTTCTTCTGCTACTTCTTTTTCTTCTTCTCCTACTTCTGTTTCTTCTACTACTGTATCTTCTTCTGCTACTGTTTCTTCTACTACTACTTCTGTTTCTTCTTCTACTACTTCTGTTTCTTCTTCTACTCCTGTTTCTTCTACTACTGTTTCTTCTTCTACTACTTCTGTTTCTTCTTCAATTACTGTTTCTTCTACTACTGTTTCTTCTTCTACTACTGTCTCTTCTTCTACTACTGTTTCTTCTTCTACTACTGTTTCTTCTTCTACTACTGTTTCTTCTTCTACTACTTCTGTTTCCTCTTTTACTATTGTTTCTTCTACTACTGTTTCTTCTTCTACCACTTCTGTTTCCTCTTCTACTACTGTTTCTTCTTCTACTACTGTTTCTTCTTCTACTACCTCTGTTTCCTCTTCTACTACTGTTTCTTCTTCTACTACTGTTTCTTCTTCTACTACTTTTGTTTCTTCTTCTACTACTTTTGTTTCTTCTTCTACTACTTCTGTTTCCTCTTCTACTACTATTTCTTCTTCTACTATTTCTGTTTTGTCTTCTGCTACTCCTGTTTTGTCTTCTACTACTTCTGTTTCTTCTTCTGCTACTTCTGTTTCTTCTTCTGCTACTTCTGTTTTTTCTTCTGCTACTTCTGTTTCTTCTTCTACTACTTCTGTTTCCTCTTTTACTACTGTTTCCTCTACTACTACTACTGTTTCTTCTTCTACTACTTCTGTTTCTTCTTCTACTACTTCTGTTTTTTCTTCTGCTACTTCTTTCTTCTTTTTCTTCTTCCACTACTTCTGTTTCTTCTTCTACTACTGTTTCTTCTTCTACTACTGTTTCTTCTTCTACTACTGTTTCTACTACTACTACTACTACTGCTGCTGCTGCTGCTGCTGCTGCTGCTGCTGCTGCTGCTGCTGCTGCTGCTGCTGCTGCTGCTGCTGCTGCTGCTGCTGCTGCTACTTCTGCTACTACTTCTGCTACTACTTCTGCTACTACTGTTTCTTCTTCTGCTACTTCTGTTTTTTCTTCTGCTACTTCTGTTTTTTCTTCTGCTACTTCTGTTTTTTCTTCTGCTACTTCTGTTTTTTCTTCTGCTACTTCTGTTTTTTCTTCTGCTACTTCTGTTTCTTCTTCTGTTTATTCTTCTACTGCTTCTGTTTCTTCTTCTACTACTTCGGTTTCTTCTTCTACTACTTCTGTTTCTTCTTCTGCTACTTCTGTTTCTTCTTCTGCTACTTCTGTTTTTTCTTCTGCTACTATTTCTTCTTTTACTACTTCTGCTACTTCCTTTTCTTCTTCTGCTATTATTTCGTCTTCTACTACTTCTGTTTCTTCTTCTGCTACTTCTGTTTTTTCTTCTGCTACTTCTCTTTCTTCTTTTTCTTCTTCCACTACTTCTGTTTCTTCTTCTACTACTGTTTCTTCTTCTTCTACTGTTTCTTCTTCTACTACTGTTTCTACTACTACTACTAATACTACTACTACTACTACTACTACTACTACTACTACTACTACTACTACTACTACTACTACTACTACTACTGTTTCTTCTTCTACTACTTCTGCTTCTTCTTCTACTACTTCTGTTTCTTCTTCTGCTACTTCTGTTTTTTCTTCTGCTTCTTCTCTTTCTTCTTCTGTTTATTCTTCTACTGCTTCTGTTTCTTCTTCTACTACTTCTGTTTCTTCTTCTACTACTTCTGTTTCTTCTTCTACTACTTCTGTTTCTTCTTCTGCTACTTCTGTTTCTTCTTCTGCTACAATTTCTTCTTTTACTACTTCTGTTTCTTCTTCTGCTACTTCCTTTTCTTCTTCTGCTATTATTTCGTCTTCTACTACTTCTGTTTCTTATTCTGCTACTTCTGTTTCTTCTTCTGCTACTTCTGTGTCTTTTTTCTGCTACTTCTGTTTTTTCTTCTGCTACTTCTGTTTTTTTTCTGCTACTCCTGTTTCTTCATCTGCTACTTCTGTGTCTTCTTTTGCTACTTCTGTTTCTTCTTCTACTACTTCTGTTTCTTCTTCTACTACTTCTGTTTCCTCTTCTACTACTGTTTCTTCTTCTACTATTTCTGTTTCTTCTTCTGCTACTCCTGTTTTGTCTTCTACTACTTCTGTTTCTTCTTTTACTACTTCTGTTTCTTCTTCTGCTACTCCTGTTTCTTCTTCTGCTACTTCTGTTTCTTCTTCTGCTACTTCTGTTTCCTCTTTTACTACTGTTTCTTCTTCTACTACTGCTGTTTCTTCTTCTACTACTTCTGTTTCTTCTTCTACTACTTCTGTTTCTTCTTCTGCTACTTCTGTTTTTTCTTCTGCTACTTCTCTTTCTTCTTTTTCTTCTTCCACTACTTCTGTTTCTTCTTCTACTACTGTTTCTTCTTCTTCTACTGTTTCTTCTTCTACTACTGTTTCTACTACTACTACTACTACTACTACTACTACTACTACTACTACTACTACTACTACTACTACTACTACTACTACTACTACTACTACTACTACTACTACTACTACTACTACTACTACTACTACTACTACTACTGTTTCTTCTTCTACTACTTCTGCTTCTTCTTCTACTACTTCTGTTTCTTCTTCTGCTACTTCTGTTTTTTCTTCTGCTACTTCTCTTTCTTCTTCTGTTTATTCTTCTACTGCTTCTGTTTCTTCTTCTACTACTTCTGTTTCTTCTTCTACTACTTCTGTTTCTTCTTCTACTACTTCTGTTTCTTCTTCTGCTACTTCTGTTTCTTCTTCTGCTACAATTTCTTCTTTTACTCCTTTTGTTTCTTCTTCTGCTACTTCCTTTTCTTCTTCTGCTATTATTTCGTCTTCTACTACTTCTGTTTCTTATTCTGCTACTTCTGTTTCTTCTTCTGCTACTTCTGTGTCTTTTTTCTGCTACTTCTGTTTCTTCTTCTGCTACTTCTGTTTTTTTCCTGCTACTTCTGTTTCTTCTTCTGCTACTTCTGTTTCTTCATCTGCTACTTCTGTGTCTTCTTCTGCTACTTCTATTTCTTCTTCTGCTACTTCTGTTTCTTTTTCTGTTTCTTCTGTTTCTTCTTCTGCTACTTGTTTCTTCTGCTACTTCTGTTACTCCCCATGTTGCTACATCTTCTCTTACTTATTCTGCTTCTACAAGTTCTGCAACTTTATTCCTGCTACTTATTCTGCTTCTACAAGTTCTGCAACTTTATTCCTGCTACTTATTCTGCTTCTACAAGTTCTGCAACTTTATTCCTGCTACTTATTCTGCTTCTACAAGTTCTGCAACTTTATTCCTGCTACTTATTCTGCTTCTACAAGTTCTGCAACTTTATTCCTGCTACTTATTCTGCTTCAACAAGTTCTGCAACTTTATTCCTGCTACTTATTCTGCTTCTACAAGTTCTGCAACTTTATTCCTGCTACTTATTCTGCTTCTACAAGTTCTGCAACTTTATTCCTGCTACTTATTCTGCTTCTACAAGTTCTGCAACTTTATTCCTGCTACTTATTCTGCTTCAACAAGTTCTGCAACTTTATTCCTGCTACTTATTCTGCTTCTACAAGTTCTGCAACTTTATTCCTGCTACTTATTCTGCTTCTACAAGTTCTGCAACTTTATTCCTGCTACTTATTCTGCTTCAACAAGTTCTGCAACTTTATTCCTGCTACTTATTCTGCTTCTACAAGTTCTGCAACTTTATTCCTGCTACTTATTCTGCTTCTACAAGTTCTGCAACTTTATTCCTGCTACTTATTCTGCTACTCTTTCCGCTACCCCTTATGCAACTACTTCTGCTACTTTTTTTAATTCTCATACTTCTTATGTTACTTCTGCTACTCCTTCTTCTCTTTCATGTGTTACTTCTTTTGCTACTTCTGCCACTACTTTGTCTCCTACTTCTTCTGTTACGTATGCTGCTGAGTCGTCTTTTTCTCATCAAGTTTATTATCTTCTTTCTCATCATCCTTTACCATCTATTTGTTTCTACTTTTCTTTTCTCCTTACCTTTTTACTTCTTAGCTCTCGTCTGCGTTCTTTCTCTCCGTCCTCTCCCTCTTTCTCTTCCTAAACCTTATCCTTCTCCCATTTCAGCGATTTAGGCTTGTAACTTTTCCTGCTGCAGACTTAACCCTCGCTAGTTTCTGTCTACCCACATTTCTTGTTGTGAGTATCCAGATCTTACAGATTCACTTCCATGTATTATGTAAGTTATTGATTACATTGTCAGTAATGACAACATTTTCCTTCTCTCTCTCTTAATTTTGCTCCTACAACCCTTGACCACCACTGTAGTTAAGCACCCACCCCCTCTCCTTAAGGTAGTAGGCTACCTTGATAGGGTAAAAAACTCAAATTTTCCTTTCAGAATCAAACAACCATGGGTATAGTGTTAGTATGGACTTAAAATTTGTGTCCACATAATGACCTCATTAATTATGCAAATTAGCTATCCAATATGGCCGCCGTAGTGAATAAATTATACACCTTTTTCAAAACATCATAACTATGTTATTTGTACAAGGATCTGACTGAAACTTGGCAAATTGAGTCATTATATATAGCGTGAGGTTATGACCTAAAATGACAGAGATTAATAGAAAGGTTAATTTTTAATGAATTTTCAAAATTTATATTTCTGGAATGTTTGATATTTGTGCTTCATTATATATGCATGATGGTCATAAAACTAAAACTTTGAATTCAATTGTATCCATTTTAGGTCAGAATCTGTAAGATTATATGACAACCAACTGTGTTAATTTTCATGTCAATTGAATGTACAGATCCAGAGATATCTTGTTTCAAAGATCACCAATTATGTTGAAAAGACAATTCCGAGAAATCAAAGAAAAACAGAAAAAGAACTCACAAAATGAAGTTTAATGAGCTCCTGTTGAATAAAGGTCTACTTCTACTGCAGCTGCAGTGTCTATGAATCCCCTTTTCGGTGCTCTTAGGGTCTTTCCATTGCAATGTCCTTACTTGCTGAATAGATCCTGTGCAGCGTTCTCCTGTATGCTTTCTTTGCCATGGGTTGACTTGTGTTCATGTATATTGAAAAATTATGCAATGCACTGTGGCCTTTCCCAATAGAACGCACAAATGCCACCATTCGCACATTTACTTCTTTGTGTTTGTGAGTAGCTGGAGATGAAACATCAGAAGTAGTGAAATTGGCATTCCATTCGACACAGTTTGTGCACTTGATACTGATTTCATGACAAAAACCATCCCGAGTCTCTTCGATGATCTCACAGGTCAGTGAGTACTGATAACATTTGTCACATCTAAAGTTAGCGCATAAAAACCCAAACAGCAGTTTTACATCCATAAGGATAAACACATTTCCTCTGTTGTCATTTTTAGCTTGTCCTTCACTTTCTTGGACCTTTATTTTCTTTGCTGAGGAGCACAGAGGCTTTATAGCGCCACTATCGACAATAGGTGTCTCATTTTCAGGCAACGGTTTGTTGGTGTACCGATTTCCAAGGAACTTACTTTGTCTTATTTCCCATTGTGAACAAAAGAAGCTCTGCTAACTACTATTATACAGTATAAAACTAGGTCTAGCAATAAATAGAGTTGATGTGGGTGAAAATGCACAATGCATGTAACAAATGCTGAAATTTACGATCAAAGCTTTCTAGACACACACTTTTGAAAAATTCATAAGAAATCATTGAGTGATTCCTCTTGGAAAAGTTATAAATATCTTTCTCCTGTTGCCTCAGTATAATTATAATTTCGCAGTTTTACAATTACGCACCTTCATGTTGGGTCATTATTCACAAGGTAACCAACTATAAACATTGGTTGCTATGCAAATCACTCAAGGGGGTGTGTGTAGAAAAACACTGATTGCTATCATACCAGAGTATCTCTAAGCTTCTATGAATTATTTTTAGTACAAGAACATGTTGACGATGATTTAAAGCATGAAAATGAAAATTGTTGGATTTTTATTTTTTTTAATCTTTTGTGGGTAGCCTACTACCTTAAGGAAGCCTTCGCAAAATTACTTCTTGTACACTTATTCACTTCCATCCCCTCCCTCAGATTGCTTGTGTGTTTTGTGTGCACTCATGGTTGGTCAGCTGGGGGGGGGGGGGGGGGGGGGGGGGATAATGTTCCTTTCTGCGTGTCCATGGAAAAGACATTTATGAATTTAGCAGCTGAGCTTACACCGGAAATAAGTCAGCATATTTTTTAGTTTGTTTGTTTAAGAGAACAACTTTACAGTGAATTTTCTTCTGTTTCATGTTTTCAATTACCCGCGCCAGATTCTTGCTTCCTTCTCCCCTTTCTGTTTCCTCCACACCGTCTACACCCTCCGCGGTTACCAAGAAAACGAATACACACGCACACGTTTACACCCACGTACTGGGAGAGTTACGTACCTTCACATAAAAGTTTTCGTTTGAGTATTAGAACATTATCAGTTTATACTGTCTTATCTAACCGGCAAGTCCCCGAACAGATGTGTAAAACCACTTCAGGTTACGACAGTTTGCGACTTAACGGTTAAGGCACTCAAGAGAGGCCAGTAGGGCAATGTTGATGTTGCGTGTTTTATGCTGACTCTTGAGATTACCACGGTCTTGATACGTTTGGCGTAGTCTGTCGGGTACTACCTGTTTAGACATGAAGAAATAAAGAAATTATCAAATCGGTCGCGGTTTGCACAAGGAGGAAGCTGTATCAAGAACAAAAATGGTGTAATATTACTTGATGAGAAAGACATATCAAACAGATGGGCAGAATACGTAAAAGAACTATTCGAGGACAACAGAGGTAAAAAACCATCACCAGATTCTAACGAAGGCCCAAACATTCTCAGATCAGAAGTAGAGAATGCCATTCATATGATACAAAAAGGAAAATCAGCAGGCATGGATAACATAAAAATTGAAATGATAGAAGCGCTGGAGAGCTTTGGTATAGATACAATCACAGAAATATGCAACGATATATACAATACAGGATATATACCACACGACATGAAGACATCAGTTTTTATAACATTGCCCAAAAAACCAAATGCAACAGAATGTTCAGACTTCAGAACAATCAGCCTGATGAGTCATGCAATTAAGATACTGCTCAAAATCATACAGGAAAGAATAAAAAAGTAAGGTAGACAGCGAAATCCAAGAAGAACAGTTTGGTTTTAGACGGAACAGTGGAACAAGAGAGGCAATATTTTGCCTTAGAATATTAGCAGAAAAAATATACAGAGGTCCAAAAAAGTATGTATATGTGCTTCATTGACTATAAGAAGGCTTTTGACAGAGTCCATCATGAGAAAATAATTGAATGCCTCAAAGACATAGGTATTGATGGAAAAGATATAAGAATACTCAGTAACCTTTATTGGGAGCAAACTGCCACAGTAAGATCTGGAAGGAATTATTCACCATACATAGACATAAAAAGAGGTGTCAGACAAGGTTGTGTGCTGTCCCCTTGCCTATTTAATTTATACACCGAAAAAATTTTCAAACAGATACAGGAAATACCAGGACTGAACATCAGTGGAAGGTCAATAAACAACCTTAGATATGCAGATGATACCGTGTTGTTAGCTGAAAGCGAACAGGAGTTACAAGAACTAGTGAAGCAAGTGAACAGCATAAGTCATGAATATGGACTCGACATTAATATTGAGAAAACAAAAACTATGATAATTAGCAAAACAAACGATAAACCCACATTAAAGATAAGCGTAAATGGGGAAATCCTGGAACAAGTCAAGAGCTACGTATATCTTGGTCATATAATAACAGAAGATGGCAGATGTGACACAGAAATCAAGAAGAGAATAGGAATGGCCAAAGCTACATTCAACAACATGAAACATATACTGACATCCAAACAGTTATCTCACAAATTAAAACTGAGAATCATAAAGTGTTATATATATTCTGCATTTCTGTATGGTGCAGAAACATGGACGATGAATAAGCATTTGGAAGAAAGAATTGAGGCTCTTGAAATGTGGATATATAGAAGAATGGGGCGTATCTCATGGAAAGAGATGAAAACAAATAAGGAGGTCCTAGAAAATCTAGGTATGAAAAGAGAACTAATGAGGGAGGTCAAAGTTCGGCAGTTAAAATACTTTGGCCACATAAAAAGGCATAACACCTTGCAGAAGACCATAACAGAAGGGAGAGTTGAAGGCAAACGTGCAAGGGGAAGACAACGCTATAAGTGGGAAGATAACATCAAGAGATGGACAGGAAAGAGTCTATCAGAGTGCACCACCAAGACAAGAGACAGAAGACGTTGGAGATCCATTACAGCCAACCTTCGTTGTGAAGATGGCAACTGATGATGATGATGAATGAGATGTTAACTTCTGAGGGTGAAAAACGGCCAGATTTTTAGTTCTGGATGTTATGTTATTGTTGACTTGTTGTGAATGTGGTAGTTTTATTGTTGTGTGCCATTTATCATTGTACACCCAGGACCCATTAGGGAGGGGGGGGGGGGGCGGAAGAAAAGCTGGACTATTTGGCCGGGACTTTCCTTGTCCAAAGATGCATGTTCCTCCACTTTTTACTGTTCTTCTCAAACACAGGTGGCCTCACAATGTGAAATGGCCAGGACTTCATCCAAGGGATCGTCCACATACGATGTCACGCTTATTTGTCAATTTTTAAAACACCCCCCCCCCCCCCCCATGTCACATTTCGTCGGAAAAACCCAGATCCCACCCCCTTTTTTTTTAATGTGACGTCACAAATCTCTTTCCTCGCTCTCTTTCTCTCCCTCCCCCCCCCCCCCCCCCCCCCCCCCCCCCACCCCCCCCCCCCCCCCCCCCCCCGCCACCCCCCCCCCCCCCCTTTCCCCAACTTTTTGAAATAGGCCTACTAAAGATGCCGAATATAGTCGAATGTAAATTAGTTAACAAGTGTAGACAAAACAACAACCTTTCAAGTAAAATAGTGTTTAATTAATCAGGCGTTTACAGTGATCTTCCTTTTCACGTGCCGCGTCCTAGCACGAAATAGAGCCCAACATTTAATCTATCCAACTAATTGCATGTATATTTTCACCCCCTCACAAATAAATTTTAAAAAGTGTGTGTACCAGCCCGAATGCCATCTTTCAACTTTAGTGTCTTTGATTTCATAGAATGGATGGTACCGCAGTTCCCCTCAACTTCCTTGATTTCATCGAACTGTTGTGAGGATGGTGGGTAACGCGCTATTGATAAGAAATCTAATTTTAATCAACAGTAAAGTTTATTTAGTCTGCGTTTTGCTTTTTTAAGGAGTGGATTACATTATATTTAAAAAATGTATAATTAAAAATCAAATTAAACTAGTTAAAGTTATCACAATTATCCGATATTTCAGCCACCATAATAATATTAATAAAAGTCGCCCATGAGGGAGTTGTTTAACTATTGCGGATAAACGTAGACTATAAGGACGGAGGTTAGAAAATCTAATTTGTTCCGACATCATTTATGAAAGAAGCGATCTTCGTTCGTATTTTTTGGTGTGACGTCACACTTCTGTTTCCCCCCCCCCCCCCATTCCCCTTGAGGTCACACAATTTCCCCCCCCCCCCGTGACGTCATATGTGGTCGACTCCTAGGCTCTCGGAGGGCCTGATTGCACTAAATATAAACTTGCATAACTAAATATATCCATACGTACAAGAAAGCAAGCATGAGCTCCCCACTACTTACGTATTATCATTTAACTTAATTCATACTGGTTCACATTTTTTTTAATACCTTCTTTTAAGTTGGAAATACATCGAGAGTAGACTGATTGCTTGTACATTATTTCGTTTACGTATATCTTTGCTATGGTATCTTGTATAACTACTAAGGTATCATGTATCGTTACTAGGGTATCGAGTACTTGATCGAACACGGCTTGCTACAGAACACAGCAGACGATGTGGCCAGATTTCTCTTTCAAGGCGAGGGACTCAACAAGACTGCCATTGGAGATTACTTGGGCGAGAGGTTTGGGCAAAAAAAAAAAAATTGTTCAATTTGTATGTCTTCAGGACTAAAGCAGACACCAGTTTGTTTTACATATTTTTTGTTGTTGTTGTGTGGATAGAATTTGTGAGCAACCACTTTAAAGCTGGCATCACATTGTTTGTGAAAATATAGCTGCATTCATTCTGTAAATGTTAACTTCACAATCATTTGTTTTTCATGTTTCCATTCTTGTGGAGCATGGAGGCACCACTGCATCTGGCCACCTCTTACAGAAGGTCTGCACCTAAGAATTCATTTGCTCTTGGAGTGATGGTTTCTGTAGCAATTTATTTGACATGATGAGGTTGTCAGACCCATCCACAACCTCATATTAATCACCTCTTAAGTAATGCCTGAGGGGAGCAGTAATTCTATTCTTAATTGTCTCAGAGACCCCTGGCAACTACACGGGAAACTTTACAATGGTGTTTTTTTTTTAAATTAATAATGACAAATGTAAGTTTATATTGGATTGCATGTTGTGTGTGCTTGTGCAAGGGCTTGTCTGGTTAAACTGTTTCTTTCCTAAGGGTGTTTCTTACCCATTTTCACTTTACTGCCTTTAATTTCCATCTGTATTGAGTATATGCAACATAAAGAAAGTATCATTCAAATTAGTTATGGATCTCTAATCAACACTTTGAAAATCAAATTTGCATTATTTTTCATAATGTCCTAGGAATGACTTCAACATGGCAGTCCTAAAGGCATTTGTCAACCTGCATGAGTTCACAGATATGATCCTGGTTCAGGCATTGAGGTAACATTTTTATCTTTTCTCATGATTCACAGAACATAGCAACCTTGTTCATTTCTAAACATGTTTCAGCTTTGTTAATGATATTATTATGTTTTGTATGTCAGTGATTGTGTGAGTTAATGTGAATACATGGAAGGGACCCAAGTCACATCAAATGTGATGAATGCAGTAAGCGACCCATAGCTCGACTGCTTGCATCATGGTCAGCGAACCAGAGCTGACCAAGACCCTACTCCACCTCCACGTGGTGGTCCTGGAAACAGGCTGCATCACTGCAGTCTGGCTGAGGAGTAGGGATCGAAGAGGGAAGGCAAACCCAGTCTCAAAAAATGCCGTGCAGAAGTCAGATGTGTCGGCCGAAAGGCGCAAATACCGCAGCTTCGATGTAAACGGACACAACGCAACCAACATCCTTTTCAGGATGAACGAGGAAGAAGAAGAAGAAGAATACATGGAAATAGGAGTAAAAAAGAGGAAAAAACTAGAAATGCAGAGAAATGAAAGAAATCACAGACAGTATGTTGGACATATTGCTATGATTCTGTGGTGTTAACTGTGTGGACTTAATTCTGTTTGGAAGTGAAAATTAGGCGTAGACATGACAGCAAAAGAAGAATATAACCATCCGGATACTGATGTGAAGGACTAAGATGAAAGACAATTAAAAGCATTACACAAGTAATGAAGCTGAAAACATAAGTTAGAAAGAACAGTGACCATTATTGTAGTGTGATGTTGTAGACCAGGGGATCTCTATCGTGTTATGCTCATGGCCTCCTTCTGAGTCTCATTTACCTCTGTGCCTCATAGTCACTGTTAGCTGGAGGAAAGGTACAAGGGGATTGACGTAAGTCTTGGGCCTGACCATGAAGGAGTCATAGGAGGAAGATGAAACTTGGCACATTTAAAGTTCATCATATTTGCACTGAATGTGTGAAGTACGCGTTTGTTTCTTCAATGGGTTTTCCCGCTACGGTGCACAGGCGCAATGTACCCTATTGACCGGATCTGCTGCTCCAAAGATTTGACAAAACAATGGAAAAGAAGGAGGCCAGAGCTGTGATAAAATTTCTGATGTTTCAGGGAAAAACACCTACAGAAATACACAGGGAGATGGAACCAGTGTTTCGTGATTCTTGTCCTTCATATACTTCGGTAAAAAACTGGTGTCAACAGTTTAAGTGCGGCCGCTCAAATTTTGCTGATCTGCCAAGATCTGGTAGACCAGCCTCAGAGTGCAACGATGAAAATCCAACAAGAGTGAAGAAAATCATAGACCAGGATCGAAAAATGACAATTGTGGAGATAGCTAGTAGAGTAAAACTAAATGAAAGAACAGTTTATAGAATTTTACACAACAGACTGAACATGAGAAAAGTGTGTGCACGCTAGGTTCCGTGACTGTTGACACGTGAACAGAAGCAAACGAGGGTAAATTGCTATCAACAGTTGCTCAAAAAGTGTCAGTCAAAAAATTATTTGGAGACCATGGTGACAGTAGATGAGACTTGGGTACACCATTATGACCCCGAATCCAAAATTGCGAGCTTGCAATGGAAAACCCCGGGCTCCCCAACGCCTGTCAAGCCGAGAGCGCAGAAATCTGCAGGAAAAGTGATGCTGACTGTTTTTTGGGACGGCAAAGATGTCCTTTTGAAAGATTATCTGCCTCGTGGCAACACAGTTAATGGACAGTACCATGCAGATCTTCTCAGTAAATTAATATTAGACAAACATAAAGGTATGTTTTCAGGCACTCGTAAGAAATAAAGAAGTAGAACACTTGGACAACAGAAAAACAACAGACGTGAGTGGCTTACCCAGGGTTCGAACCCCGTACCTTCCGTACGACAACTCCGCCTAGCTATCAAGCGAATCACACTGACCCCACGGCCAGCTAGGCATCCCCAAAAAAAGATGCTTTACTGGCTATTTATCAGTAAGAAACACAAGATAACACCGGAAGTATACAGTGGGCAACTCAGCCCCCTTAATGACGCAATCACTTCTGTTGTTCGCCTATTAACAGTATGTGTCAGTCCAAACAAGACAAAGACCTTGATACTGGGTCCAGTAAATAGTAGAAGACTAAAGGACAATAGTATAGAACAGTGGGTAGGTTTCTGGTATTGTATGAACATAAATAACACATAAGGAAGGGAATGTTTGTCTAATATTAATTTACTGTTTACAGGCCTCGGGTTTCCCTTCCTTATGTGTTATTTATGTTCATACAATACCAGAAACCTACCCACTGTTCTATACTATTGTCCTTTAGTCTTCTACTATTTACTGGACCCAGTATCAAGGTCTTTGTCTTGTTTGGACTGACACATACTGTTAATAGGCGAACAACAGAAGTGATTGCGTCATTAAGGGGGCTGAGTTGCCCACTGTATACTTCCGGTGTTATCTTGTGTTTCTTACTGATAAATAGCCAGTAAAGCATCTTTTTTGGGGATGCCTAGCTGGCCGTGGGGTCAGTGTGATTCGCTTGATAGCTAGGCGGAGTTGTCGTACGGAAGGTACGGGGTTCGAACCCTGGGTAAGCCACTCACGTCTGTTGTTTTTCTGTTGTCCAAGTGTTCTTTATTACGGAAAATTGGAAGAAGTAATTAAAGAAATGGATAATTATAAGTTGGACTTATTGGGTGTCAGCGAGTGTAGATGGACGGGGAAGGGCATAAAATATATTTCAGAAGAAAAAAAGCAAATTATATACTCTGGTAGTAATGATAATCGTCACACAGAGGGAGTAGCCATCCTAATGACACAGAAAGCAGCAGCATCGCTTATCAGCTGGGTACCTATCAATGAGAGGCTAATATTAGCTAGATTTCAGACACGATTTTTCAAGCTCTCAATTGTACAATGTTATGCACCAACTAACGACGCTCTTGATACCACAAAAGATGACTTCTATGAAGCACTTCTAAGTACCATCAACACAATACCCAAGCATGACATAATAGCAGTCATGGGTGATTTTAACGCCAAAGTAGGTGACAACAACGATGGAGTACAAAGATATCTCGGTACTCATGGAATAGGCTGTATGAATCAAAATGGCGAAAGACTTCTAGAACTTTGTGAAATATCAAACCTCGTTGTGGCAGACACCATCTTTCCACATAAGAATATCCACAAGATAACATGGAATTCACCTGATGGCAGAACTAAGAACCAGATAGATCACTTCTGCATAAGCGCTAAATTTCGCTCATCAGTTCAAGACGTCAGAGCATACAGAGGTGCAGAGATCGGAAGCGATCATAACCTCTGCATAGCTAAACTGAGAATTAAACTGAAGAAGTTATACCAACAGAATAAAAATAGAAGAATAGATGTACACAGACTGCAATCAAATGATATAAAGGAGGAATATAATGTCAAAATGAACAACTATTTCGATGCTTTAGGCAAAATTGACAACGATATCACCACCAAGACAATCGATACTAAATGGGAACAACTGAGAACAGCAATGACAGAAGCAGCAGTAGCGACCACCGGATACCTAGTACATAAAAAGAAAAAATGGATGAGAGAAGATACTTGGGATAAAATACAAGAAAGGAAAACAGCAAAACTTAAACTACTAGCGGCAAGTACACATAATGCAGTTGAATCTTGCAAACTATCTTATAACTTGTTAAATAAAGAAGTGAAGACAAAAACTCGAAGAGATAAAAGACATTTCATCAATGAACTGGCCGTAGAAGCTGAAAATGCTGCAAGAACTGGTAATAGTAGGTGCCTTTATCAAATTACAAAACAACTATGTCACCAGCCTACTGCTATGGAAACACCTGTTAAAGGTAAATTAGGGAATTCAATACCAACAGAAAAAGAACAAATGAAGAGATGGGCTGAGCACTTCATGGAGGTGCTAAACAGACCACCACCAACAGTAACACCTGATTTTAATAATGAAACACTCACAACCACCTTGCCAATAACTTGCGATGAATTCACGCTGGACGAGATCAAACAAGCCGTTAAAAGATTAAAAAATTTTAAAGCTGCTGGAGTTGACGAAATTTCAGGGGAAATGATTAAAGCAGTTAATGACAACAACCTCTTGAGAATTTTAGATATTATAAATGAAGTATGGAGAGAAGAACAACCACCACAACAATGGAAAGACAGTATTATTGTAAAGTTACCGAAGAAAGGTGATCTATCAGACTGTAATAACTGGCGTGGTATATCTCTATTATCAGTACCTGTAAAATTATTATGTTGCATGATGTTAGAAAGACTTAAATTGCATGCTGACGAAAAGATCAGAGAAGAACAAGCGGGTTTCAGGCCGAAACGATCATGTATTGATCAAATATTCACACTAAGAACAATTATAGAAGAATCAGTAGAAAGGCAATCGCCACTTATTATCACCTTCGTCGATTTTCAAAAAGCCTTTGATAGTCTACACCGCCCATCATTGTGGAAGATACTTACAATCTATGGTTTTCCAACAAAATATGTGAATATAATCAAAGCGCTATATGACAATGCAAGATGTTGTGTTAGAACAAATAAAGGGAATACAGAATGGTTTACAGTAGAAACAGGGGTTAAACAAGGCTGTATTATGTCACCACTACTTTTTGGAATAGCTATTGATTGGGTTATGAGAAACTATACCCACAATGAACAATTGGGTATAAAATGGACAAATGGAAAATTCCTGGGGGACCTGGATTTCGCAGATGATGTAGCATTCTTAAGTTCAACACCAAGACAATCCCAAGAAGCAATAAATAATTTGTGTCATCTCTCGGTTAAAATAGGTCTCCAAATAAATGCCTCTAAAACTAAAGCTATGAACTTTTCTAACGAGACCTTTGATATCATCTTGAACGGGGAAAAACTACAGAAAGTTGAAAGTTTCAATTATTTAGGCAGTAAAATGACTCAGGATGGTGACACAACAAGAGAAATCCATACTAGAATTGCTTTGGCAGCTAGCGCCTTCAATAGATTATCTAACATTTGGAAATTACGATCATTGAATATACATACCAAGCTTCGTCTGTTTAATTCAAATGTTATCTCAGTGTTAACATACGGCTGTGAGAGTTGGAAAATAACAAAATCATTGGAGAACAAGCTGAATACATTCGAGAACAAATGTCTTAGAAAACTCATGAACATCAGTTGGAAAGAATTCAAGACTAATCGACAAATAAGAGAAGACTCTAGGCAGAAATATGTCTCCGACTATATAAGGAAAAGACGATGGTCATATATCGGTCATGTCCTACGAATGCAAAACAACAGAATACCACTACAGGCGCTCACTTGGGTTCCTGAGGGTAAGAGGAAAAAAGGAAGACCAAAAGAAACACTCAGAAGAACAATAATAAGAGAAGGAAGAACGTTGGGCCTAAATAATGTGCAAGAGCTAAGAGGAGTGGCGTCACAACGAACAACCTGGAGAGCACTGGTTTCTGCCTTATGCGCCGTGTTTGGTGCTTAAAGAATTTATTATTATTTTTTAAGTGTTCTACTTCTTTATTTCTTACGAGTGCCTGAAAACATACCTTTATGTTTGTCTAATATTAATTTACTGTTTACAGGCCTCGGGTTTCCCTTCCTTATGTGTTATTTATGTTCATACAATACCAGAAACCTACCCACTGTTCTATACTATTGTCCTTTAGTCTTCTACTATTTACTGGACCCAGTATCAAGGTCTTTGTCTTGTTTGGACTGACACATACTGTTAATAGGCGAACAACAGAAGTGATTGCGTCATTAAGGGGGCTGAGTTGCCCACTGTATACTTCTGGTGTTATCTTGTGTTTCTTACTGATAAATAGCCAGTAAAGCATCTTTTTTTGGGGATGCCTAGCTGGCCGTGGGGTCAGTGTGATTCGCTTGATAGCTAGGCGGAGTTGTCGTACGGAAGGTACGGGGTTCGAACCCTGGGTAAGCCACTCACGTCTGTTGTTTTTTCTGTTGTCCAAGTGTTCTACTTCTTTATTTCTTACGAGTGCCTGAAAACATACCTTTATGTTTGTCTAATATTAATTTACTGTTTACAGGCCTCGGGTTTCCCTTCCTTATGTGTTATTTATGTTCATACAATACCAGAAACCTACCCACTGTTCTATACTATTGTCCTTTAGTCTTCTACTATTTACTGGACCCAGTATCAAGGTCTTTGTCTTGTTTGGACTGACACATACTGTTAATAGGCGAACAACAGAAGTGATTGCGTCATTAAGGGGGCTGAGTTGCCCACTGTATACTTCCGGTGTTATCTTGTGTTTCTTACTGATAAATAGCCAGTAAAGCATCTTTTTTTGGGGATGCCTAGCTGGCCGTGGGGTCAGTGTGATTCGCTTGATAGCTAGGCGGAGTTGTCGTACGGAAGGTACGGGGTTCGAACCCTGGGTAAGCCACTCACATCTGTTGTTTTTCTGTTGTCCAAGTGTTCTACTTCTTTATTTCTTACGAGTGCCTGAAAACATACCTTTATGTTTGTCTAATATTAATTTACTGTTTACAGGCCTCGGGTTTCCCTTCCTTATGTGTTATTTATGTTCATACAATACCAGAAACCTACCCACTGTTCTATACTATTGTCCTTTAGTCTTCTACTATTTACTGGACCCAGTATCAAGGTCTTTGTCTTGTTTGGACTGACACATACTGTTAATAGGCGAACAACAGAAGTGATTGCGTCATTAAGGGGGCTGAGTTGCCCACTGTATACTTCCGGTGTTATCTTGTGTTTCTTACTGATAAATAGCCAGTAAAGCATCTTTTTTTGGGGATGCCTAGCTGGCCGTGGGGTCAGTGTGATTCGCTTGATAGCTAGGCGGAGTTGTCGTACGGAAGGTACGGGGTTCGAACCCTGGGTAAGCCACTCACTTCTGTTGTTTTTCTGTTGTCCAAGTGTTCTACTTCTTTATTTCTTACGAGTGCCTGAAAACATACCTTTATGTTTGTCTAATATTAATTTACTGTTTACAGGCCTCGGGTTTCCCTTCCTTATGTGTTATTTATGTTCATACAATACCAGAAACCTACCCACTGTTCTATACTATTGTCCTTTAGTCTTCTACTATTTACTGGACCCAGTATCAAGGTCTTTGTCTTGTTTGGACTGACACATACTGTTAATAGGCGAACAACAGAAGTGATTGCGTCATTAAGGGGGCTGAGTTGCCCACTGTATACTTCCGGTGTTATCTTGTGTTTCTTACTGATAAATAGCCAGTAAAGCATCTTTTTTTGGGGATGCCTAGCTGGCCGTGGGGTCAGTGTGATTCGCTTGATAGCTAGGCGGAGTTGTCGTACGGAAGGTACGGGGTTCGAACCCTGGGTAAGCCACTCACGTCTGTTGTTTTTCTGTTGTCCAAGTGTTCTACTTCTTTATTTCTTACGAGTGCCTGAAAACATACCTTTATGTTTGTCTAATATTAATTTACTGTTTACAGGCCTCGGGTTTCCCTTCCTTATGTGTTATTTATGTTCATACAATACCAGAAACCTACCCACTGTTCTATACTATTGTCCTTTAGTCTTCTACTATTTACTGGACCCAGTATCAAGGTCTTTGTCTTGTTTGGACTGACACATACTGTTAATAGGCGAACAACAGAAGTGATTGCGTCATTAAGGGGGCTGAGTTGCCCACTGTATACTTCCGGTGTTATCTTGTGTTTCTTACTGATAAATAGCCAGTAAAGCATCTTTTTTTTGGGGATGCCTAGCTGGCCGTGGGGTCAGTGTGATTCGCTTGATAGCTAGGCGGAGTTGTCGTACGGAAGGTACGGGGTTCGAACCCTGGGTAAGCCACTCACGTCTGTTGTTTGTCTGTTGTCCAAGTGTTCTACTTCTTTATTTCTTACGAGTGCCTGAAAACATACCTTTATGTTTGTCTAATATTAATTTACTGTTTACAGGCCTCGGGTTTCCCTTCCTTATGTGTTATTTATGTTCATACAATACCAGAAACCTACCCACTGTTCTATACTATTGTCCTTTAGTCTTCTACTATTTACTGGACCCAGTATCAAGGTCTTTGTCTTGTTTGGACTGACACATACTGTTAATAGGCGAACAACAGAAGTGATTGCGTCATTAAGGGGGCTGAGTTGCCCACTGTATACTTCCGGTGTTATCTTGTGTTTCTTACTGATAAATAGCCAGTAAAGCATCTTTTTTTGGGGATGCCTAGCTGGCCATGGGGTCAGTGTGATTCGCTTGATAGCTAGGCGGAGTTGTCGTACGGAAGGTACGGGGTTCGAACCCTGGGTAAGCCACTCACGTCTGTTGTTTTTTCTGTTGTCCAAGTGTTCTACTTCTTTATTTCTTACGAGTGCCTGAAAACATACCTTTATGTTTGTCTAATATTAATTTACTGTTTACAGGCCTCGGGTTTCCCTTCCTTATGTGTTATTTATGCAGATCTTCTCACCAAACTAAGAAAGGTTGTGACCAGGAAACGAGGGATAACGCGCACTCAAAATCTTCCTTTGCTTCAAGACAATGCGCCCTCTCACAAAGCACGGCTTGTACAGCTAGCAGACAAGGATTTGAATATTGAAATTCTTCCACACCCACCATATTCTCCAGATTTGGCACCATCAGACTTTTTTCTATTCCCAAATCTTAAAAAACAGCTAAAAGGAAATCATTTTGACAGCGATGAAGAGGTTATACTGGCATATGATGACTGGTTTAGTTTGAAAAATAGGGTGTTCTACTCCCAAGGTCTTTTCAAGGTCAAGCAGAGATGGCAGAAGTGTGTCAATTCAGACAGTGGCTATATTGAAAAGGAATAAACACTATACAAAATTTCAGCTCTCTGTGACATGTCCTTCATGGTCAGGCCCAAGACTTATGTCAATCCCCTTGTACTTGACCATTTTACTGTGGCCTCCTAGAAATATGGCATGGCCTTCTGGAAAGGCCCATGGTGAGAACCACTGTTATAGACAGAGGATATTGTGGACAGTATAGAATGGGCAGGTAATACATAATGATGTTAAATAAAAGAATGAGGTTCAAATACATAACCCAACAGTAAAGTAGTCCACATGGAGAAGCTTTGTTGATACCCATCAAACTAATTTGAGGCCCCCTGAAGGAGAAGAAAAGGAGATACAGCAGACAGGATGAATATAAAATTACCACAACATGGTTATGAATGGAGCAGGATTACTGTTAGACTGGCAGTGCTGCAACTCAGAATATATGAGTTTTGATTGAAAGAATGGTCAAGGCACATCTGAACAGGAAAAGTCACCTGAATAAGTTGTTAAATGTGCTGAATTCATCTTTCTTTTGTGGAATGTTGTGGTTATGGTTATGTTTACAAGTCACCATTCCATAACCACTGAGTTTTGTGTTCAAACAGGTTTGAAGATTGTTACTTTACTTTTTGTGACAACTGATTTTTGTTGTGTACAGACAATTCCTATGGAGCTTCCGTCTGCCTGGTGAGGCCCAAAAGATTGACAGAATGATGGAGTGTTTTGCTGAGCGCTACTGTTCTCTCAATCCAGACGTATTTATTAATACAGGTGAGAAGAAAAAAACAGAGGTACCAACTTTAAAAGAGATGTATTTGAACAGAAAATGTATTAAGCGGGCCAGTACAAGCTTCAAATAAGATGGCAAACCATCAGGCCAAAGTTTTGTAATTATAGTCAATTAACTATTTGTTTGTCAAGCAGAGCTAAAAACAGTAGTTATCTCAAGGCTAGACATCATAGGACAAAAAATATTGGCTAATAAATTTAGACATTTTCCTGCAAGTTGCCTCTTGGAGGTACTGTTTTTCTAGTTTGTGCACTGCATCACACTTTTCTTCTTGACTGTCTAACTATGCTGTTTGTTTACTGTGTGCTGATAATTTCTTTGTCCTTGGAAAGTTGTATTCCTGCTATGCATGTTCTTATGAGGATTCATTCTGTCTCTCTTAGTGTCTATTTATTTTTCCGACAACTAGGGGTTTGGTTCTTGCCTCGGTTTACTCCATCAGCTGCCATATTATCCACTATTAAATTTTCTGACGTAGTTTATACATATAGATTAATTTACTCATATTATTAACTACTTTTCTGTCCTGTTAATGAATACCTCATAGTCATATTGAGAGCTACATTTTTCTTGTGTCTTAGTAAGACTTTTCATTAACCTCATGTTTTGTCCTGTATAGCTTATTTCACCCAATTATTTTTATTCTCTCACTTAATTGTTGTACTTTTAATAGTCAGTCATTTTCTACAAGTGGTCTTCCTTTGGGCACATATATACATTATATCTTTGTGTGGTGAAGTGGGATGTTATAAATACTTATAGGGAACTTAGTGTACTGACTGAGATCAGCTGTGAAGGTATCTATATCTATTAAGAGTAGTGTATTATAGATAACCTTACTTGCTACCACATATCTATATATCTCAGTCAGAATTATTCTGGAATAGTGTGATGCTACGTTATGTGTCTAGGGTATGAGTATGGTGAAGTGTAAGTCACAACAACAGACAGATAAACAATTTAATTTAATCCACTACTCTTAACAACACTGTGACACTCACATACATATAACACTCTATGAGAATATCTTAAAGAAGTCACTCGTAACTTTTCAATTAACAATATGTATTCATTACTGTCATAAATGTGTATGTGTCCTGATTCAAATACAAAGGAACCAGGAATCACAATCAATTTTAATTACAAGTTATGTACAGAATGTATTAATATGAATCTGGTAGTGACATATATTATTACAAATATCCTATGTGTGTCAGTTGTGTAATAGTAGTATGAGGTAATACTGGTTTGGTTTTGTTCAAGCTCTGTTGGTAGTTGTCATCATGACTTCAATAGTTTGTCTTAAGGAAATTAGTATTGGAGATGTTCTCAGTTCCTGATATTAAGACAATTAATTTCCCCTCTTAATATTATTTTTACTAAGTCATTTCAAGATGAGGGGATATAATGTTGAGCTCAGCTGGCCAAGTTAGCTTATCTGGCGTGATGGCGGCAGGAAAGGACTCCTCTGCTCGAATTCTCCTCTGGGTTCAGGAGACACCTCACTGATAGCTAAAAAGACCAAGGAGTATGCTGTCCGACTCTGGAGTCAGCAAAGCTCTGACCAGGTGCTGCTCACTACCATCAAGACCACGGTCCCTGAAATCAAGAAGGATGTACCTTCTACTTCATAACTAACTTAAACTCTCTTGTTACACTGATCACAACACAGCACAAACATTGAGTTCAGAGCATTAGGCCAACTGTCAGCTTCATTTGAAATACTTTATTCCAGTATTACCCTTCTTAATGGTTACTACGCCTCTGCAATTCCAGCATTATTTCTTTCTATTCAATCATCCAGGTGTCAGTGTACTATTTGGCCATTCCATGCCGTTTTACTTCCCTCCGACACCCTCTGTTCAGGCTGGAGCATTATAGGCTTTATCTCCTGTTTGCCACTGAACTACACATATATATACAGGCATAAATTAACAATTCACATTCAATTTTCATTAAAAGATATTGAATGGGTCAAGCTTACCACAATTCATACGAATAAACACAGATACGTTGATTAGCAATGAATTCTGGCACAAACTGGCACAAATTCCCATCTGCTTATCTTCCAGGCTTTTATTTAGCCAAATATAAGCTGGCTTCAACGCACTGATGCTTTATCAATCTTATTTAAACAAGTGGTTTCGAACTAACGCTCCCAAGTGTGTATATCAGCGAGTCTGACCAATGAGCCCCGTTTCGACAAGTGTTTGAAAAAATGTTACCTTTCCCCGTTTCCCCTAACAACCAAGATAGTATTTATAGCCCGACCAATCGTGGTTAGGCTTTCATTTGTTGCGCTCCAATCAATTTGGAGTTTACATGGTAGGCTATTTCTGTAACGTAAATTTTTTTCAAACACGTTAAAAAAAAATCTTATGACCAGAAATGATTTTATGCTGTCAGGCACCCCCAATATTTTATTTTGGGTATAATTTATTAATTCCTGGACTATTTGCGTAACGTTTTACATATTATTTGTCAGCAAGCCCTAAGGAACCCAAAAATACAAATTTAAAGGAGCTACGTGGCTGCATTCAAAATATGCAATTTCTTCTACCTCCTGTTTCGAAGATGTGCTGTCTGGGTACTGTTATGTTTTCAACCGTAAACCCATCTAATGTTATCTTTTCTAATAAGAGTTTTTTATGATTTATAAACCTAACTCTGGGAAAGGGTAGTGTATTTTATCACTGTCCGTCTGAAAAAAAATTAGTGCATGTAGACTTACACGCGTGATGGCAGCATTTGTGTATCGCGCGACGCGTGTTGCATGCGTTCCTGATTTTCAGCCCTCCTCTCTCTCTTTATCCTTTTGTCCATCTGTTCGTTCGTTTTGGTAACGCAGTATAATTAATGTTAGGATTAATTTAGGTCATTACGCAGTACGTCTCAATGTTTTTCTTAGAAATGCAGCACACGTTTCATTGAAGAAGGCGGGTAATAATACAGTAAGCTTTTATATCAACGTGAAAGCGTTACAATTTGCAGACGAAGCAGAAAACAAGGGGGATTTCGAGTACATTCTTTGTGACAGCACTGTTATTTTCCCATTGCTCTTCTCTTTATTAATTTTATTTGTTAGGCTTTATATTTACCTAATAATTTATATATGTGGATTAGAATATTCCATGACACCTCCCCTCTTAAAACAGACATTATATGTCAGTCCTTTATTCTATATACACATAGAGAAATTTATTATTATTTCTGGGGTTTACGGTGATTCTCATCACACGGATGGCGGCTTAAAAAATCCGCTCCCAGATTGGTTTTTCCAGATATATACTCAATGCTAAAATTATATGGAGCCAGAAGCAAAGACCATCGGAGTAACCTAGAGTTCTCATGCTTAGCCTGTGCTAAAAACGATAAAGGTTTGTGATCTGTTTGCAACTTAAATGCCTTCCCATATAGATAAATATTGAATTTCTTTATTGCCCATATTACTGCAAGACATTCTTTTTCGCTAGTTGAGTAGTTGATTTCAGCTTTATTCAACTTTCTGCTAGCATATGCCACTGGGCTTAATTCCCCATCCAAGGCATCTGATTTCTGTAGTAGAGTTGCACCTAACCCAATATTACTTGCATCCGTCCTTACAATGAATTCTTGACTTAAGTCAGGTAATTTCAAAATGGGTTTACTTGTGAGCTTTTCCTTCAATTCTTGGTAAGTCATTTCACATTGTGGTGTCCATGTAATGCGATCTGGATGTCCTTTACGTGTCAATTCCGTTAAAGGTGCACATATGGAATTAAAGTTTTTTATATACTTCTGGTAGAAACCACATAATGAGACAAAGGATCTCACGTCCTTCTTGGTTTGTGGTCTCGGGGCTTTCTGTAGTTTTTCTAAATTCTTTGGGTCAGGGGTCATGTTTCCCTGATAAACTGTGTGTCCCAAAAATTCCAATTCTTTACATCCAACGCAACATTTGGTTGGTCGGGCTGTTAAATTTGCCTCCCTAAGTCGATTAAACAGCATGTTCAGAGAGTCAATGTGTTCCTCAAATGTTTCTGTTGCTATAAGGATATCATCCATAAAATTTGTTATACAGGGATTATTCAGAGGATCCAATAATTTTCTCATCATTCTAGAGAAGACACTAGGCGCATTCTTCAATCCAAATGGCAATCTATTAAACTCATAGTGTCCTTCTGAGGTACTAAAAGCTAGGTATGGTCTAACCTCAGGCTTTACTGGAATCTGATAGTATCCTTTACTCAGATCCACTTTTGAGAAATATTTAGCTTTATTTAGTCTGGCAAACAGCTGATTTGTATCCGGCAATGGATCCACCTGTCCTTCTGTAATAGCATTCAGTCTCCTGTAATCTATACAGAGTCTATGTTCTCCAGAGGGCTTCCTTAAAAGTACAACACCGGAACTATACGAAGACTCACTGTGCGAAATAATTCCTTCCTTCAACAGATAGTCTATCTCTTCCTTCAAAGCTTTCTCCTTAGCAAACGGAATCGAATATGGTTTCATACAGACAGGTGTGGGGTCTATCAGTTTCATATCATATTCCAATAGGTTTGTATGCCCTGGTCGGTCTGTTAACACCTCTGCATGATTATTTAGAACCTGTTGCACTCTCTCTTTCTGAGTTTTCGTTAAATGTGTACTGATTTTCACCTGTGCTGCTGTCTCACAGGGGTGTAATGGATATTCAAATGATGAAAGTGGTTCCTTTTTCATCTCCATGGCGATGGACAAGGTCAACAAGTGTGTCTCTTCCTTATGTTCTCTTTCCAAATATTTCTTCAGGAGATTCACATGATAGATTTTTTCTTTCCCCTTCTTATCTATCTTATAATTTGTTCTAGACACCTTCTCTAGAACTGTATATGGACCCTGCCATCCAATTTGTAACTTATTCTGACTCCCAGGCAAAAGAAGCAGTACTTTCTCTCCCACAGCCAAATTTCTGTCTTTCGCCTTCCTGTTATAATAGGCAGCATGTTTCTTCCTGGCTTGTTTCAAATTTTCATTGGCAAGTTTCCAGCCAGTTTTCAACCGAGTGGTCAGCTCATTCACATATTGGTATGAAGATGTAATGTTTTCCTCTGCCTTTTCATCAGTCCACGTTCTTAACAAAGCTTCAAGTGGACCTTTTATTGGCCTTCCAAACAATAATGTTGCCGGGGCCATACCGGTTGAACTATGGGGTACCTCCCGATAAGCAAAGAGGGCGGCGTGCAGGTACTGGTCCCATGTATCTGGTTTTTCGTGTGCCAACTTTCTCAGGATCGACATCAATGTGCCGTTAAATCTTTCCACTTGGCCGTTCCCTTGGGGATGATACACACTACAATGGAAGTGTTTGGCCTGAAAGATCCTGAAAACTTCTTCAGTTAGTTTCCCCTTGAACTGAGAGCCATTATCAGTCAAGATTTGATTGGGAAAGCCTAACCTTGTGAAAATTGTGAGCAATGCCTCTGCCACATGTTTAGAATCAATCGATGACAGGGCTACTGCCTCTCCCCACATAGAACAAGTGTCCACCAGAGTCAGAATGTAGCTGTTCCTTCTCTTGGTTCGGGTGAGAGGTCCCACAAGATCCACGGCAACTCTCTCAAAGGGTGTTCCCACTATGGGCATTTCCCCCAGAGTTGCTGGTGCAGTCCAATGTTTAGGTGCTACTCGTTGGCACTCTGGACAGGATTTTACATATCGTTTGATATCTTCAGTTATTCCTGGCCAGAAATAGTGACAAGCTATTCGCTGTCCTGTTGCGCTGATTCCCATATGACCACTGAAGGGAATCGCATGCCCTAGTTCCAACACTTTAGTCCTATATGAAGTGGGAAGGACCAGCTGTCCGTGACCATTGGATTCAGATCCAGCCTTCCTATATATCAGTTTGTTCTTCATATAAAACTCTCCCTTGCCTGGAGGTGTATGAGATTTGGGCAACTTCTTGAAACATGGCTTGAGTGTTTTGTCCTCAGCCTGTGCCTTCCTCATCTCATCTGGGTGAGTATTTATGGGATTATCCTCCTCCTTCTTTGACTGTGATCTGGTCTGCACTGTTGCCAATATCACAGGTCTCTTGGGATTCCCCAAGAAGACATATCTACACCCCAATATTAGAGGGTAGATTGGCTCATTTATCACTGCTGCTTTTATGATTCCTTCCACATATCGCGTTTTCACTTTTATTCGGCGACGGGAAGTGTCATGGTAGCTACATCCTTGGTTGCAGTTTGAATCTCCACTGTTTCTGTGGTGTATTGATCGGCCTGCACCAGGTGAGAACTCACAACGGAATCGTAATCTAAACCGGTATCATATAAACATCTTATAGTGACACCATTACAGATGACATCTTCACACACTGGGGGGTGGTATGGTTCCTGTAATTCTTCAGGTTTGCCCTTCTTTTCCTTTTTCCCCGATGTCATAGCAGCAAAATGAGGAGGTTTCCTTCTACAATGGTCAGTGTCATGATTGTTCATCTTACAATTTTTACACCACCTTTTTCCTTGGTTGAAAGATTTTCTTTCATCATATTTCCTTTCATCGAATTGTGGGAATTTATTTTTATTTTCATACCGTGGCCTATCAAATTGGTGCTTACCTTTATTTTGATCCTTAGGATCAAATTTATTAAAGTTCTGTGGTGCCCTAAAGTTATCCACCTGTTTCTTTTTATTACCTGTTACCTCTGCTTGAGCTGCTTGATACCTTTCAGCAACATTTAGCAACTCACCCAGCCTCTCTGCACCTTGTTCCATGAGAAACTTTCTCAGGTCTGGAGCCATGGACTCTCTTAGTTGCTCTATAAGGACCATTTCCTTAAGATCTTGGGTTTTCCCCAGAGAAGTCCATTTCTCCAAGTATGTCTCTATTCGTGCAGAGAACTGGTGATAGGTTTCACCTGACAGTAGTTTAGCATTCCTAAATTTTTTCCCTGTAAAACTCTGCATTCTTTTCATACCTTAACAAAAGAGCCTGCTTTAGCATGTCATAATTTTCCTGATCACCTCTGCTCATTTTTGCAAAAACTTCATAAGCTGCCCCACGAAGTCCCTGAGATAACTTTAAGCTCCACCTTTCTCTCTCTAACCCATACGTGGTAGCTAATAGCTCGTACCTATTTAGGTAGCTCTCTATATCATCGTCTTTCTCAACAAAATGATCTAAATGAAAATTCATAGCTGAGGTTGAGGCTCCCTGAGTAACCGTAGCATCAGAGGCAAAGGGACTGGCACCATTTTCAGGAGCATGGCCTTGAAACTCAAACTCCCTTAGTCGTAACTCATGTTCCCTTTGTAATCTTTTATCTTCTGCTTCCCTTTCTGCAGCTAATTTCCTCTCTTCTGCAGCTAATTTCTTCTCTTCCCTTTCTGCAGCTAATCTTTTGTCTTCCCTTTCTGCAGCCAATCTTCTGTCTTCTCTTTCTGCCTCCAATTTCTTAGCCTCAGCCTCAATCTGCAACCTCTTAGTCTCAGCCTCAGCTTCAAACTGTAACTTCTTAATTTCCTTGTCAGCCTCTAACTTTCTTTCGGCTTCAAACCTTCTTTCTTCACGTTCAATAAATTTGTCACATTCCGTCGTGACATAGGCAACCATAACTTGCCCATCTAATCCTAACTCTTTTGCAGTCTGAACCGCAGCAGATCGAAATTTGGCCAGGTCCGCCATTGTCTATCAGGTAACTTTATATAATGTCTAACCAACAATTCAATCTCTAATGGACAACACAGGCACCGTGAGCTCAACCTTATTTACTTCCACCCAAGGATACCTTTTAATTCTTATATTCCCTGAAGTGAATTACCCCCAATATTTTTTAATAGTTAAAGATTCAAAATCCCAAGAGCGAGACCCCAATATATGTGGTGAAGTGGGATGTTATAAATACTTATAGGGAACTTAGTGTACTGACTGAGATCAGCTGTGAAGGTATCTATATCTATTAAGAGTAGTGTATTATAGATAACCTTACTTGCTACCACATATCTATATATCTCAGTCAGAATTATTCTGGAATAGTGTGATGCTACGTTATGTGTCTAGGGTATGAGTATGGTGAAGTGTAAGTCACAACAACAGACAGATAAACAATTTAATTTAATCCACTACTCTTAACAACACTGTGACACTCACATACATATAACACTCTATGAGAATATCTTAAAGAAGTCACTCGTAACTTTTCAATTAACAATATGTATTCATTACTGTCATAAATGTGTATGTGTCCTGATTCAAATACAAAGGAACCAGGAATCACAATCAATTTTAATTACAAGTTATGTACAGAATGTATTAATATGAATCTGGTAGTGACATATATTATTACAAATATCCTATGTGTGTCAGTTGTGTAATAGTAGTATGAGGTAATACTGGTTTGGTTTTGTTCAAGCTCTGTTGGTAGTTGTCATCATGACTTCAATAGTTTGTCTTAAGGAAATTAGTATTGGAGATGTTCTCAGTTCCTGATATTAAGACAATTAATTTCCCCTCTTAATATTATTTTTACAAAGTCATTTCAAGATGAGGGGATATAATGTTGAGCTCAGCTGGCCAAGTTAGCTTATCTGGCGTGATGGCGGCAGGAAAGGACTCCTCTGCTCGAATTCTCCTCTGGGCTCAGGAGACACCTCACTGATAGCTAAAAAGACCAAGGAGTATGCTGTCCGACTCTGGATTCAGCAAAGCTCTGACCAGGTGCTGCTCACTACCATCAAGACCACGTCCCTGAAATCAAGAAGGATGTACCTTCTACTTCATAACTAACTTAAACTCTCTTGTTACACTGATCACAACACAGCACAAACATTGAGTTCAGAGCATTAGGCCAACTGTCAGCTTCATTTGAAATACTTTATTCCAGTATTACCCTTCTTAATGGTTACTACGCCTCTGCAATTCCAGCATTATTTCTTTCTATTCAATCATCCAGGTGTCAGTGTACTGTTTGGCCATTCCATGCCGTTTTACTTCTCTCCGACACCCTCTGTTCAGGCTGGAGCATTACAGGCTTTACCTCACGTTGGCCACTGAACTACACATATATATACAGGCATAAATCAACAATTCACATTCAATTTTCATTAAAAGATATTGAATGGTTCAAGCTTACCACAATTCATACGAATAAACACAGATACGTTGATTAGCAATGAATTCTGGCACAAACTGGCACAAATTCCCATCTGCTTATCTTCCAGGCTTTTATTTAGCCAAATATAAGCTGGCTTCAACGCACTGATGCTTTATCAATCTTATTTAAACAAGTGGTTTCGAACTAACGCTCCCAAGTGTGTATATCAGCGAGTCTGACCAATGAGCCCCGTTTCGACAAGTGTTTGAAAAAATGTTACCTTTCCCCGTTTCCCCTAACAACCAAGATAGTATTTATAGCCCGACCAATCGTGGTTAGGCTTTCATTTGTTGCGCTCCAATCAATTTGGAGTTTACATGGTAGGCTATTTCTGTAACGTAAATTTTTTTCAAACACGTTAAAAAAAAATCTTATGAGCAGAAATGATTTTATGCTGTCAGGCACCCCCAATATTTTATTTTGGGTATAATTTATTAATTCCTGGACTATTTGCGTAACGTTTTACATATTATTTGTCAGCAAGCCCTAAGGAACCCAAAAATACAAATTTAAAGGAGCTACGTGGCTGCATTCAAAATATGCAATTTCTTCTACCTCCTGTTTCGAAGATGTGCTGTCTGGGTACTGTTATGTTTTCAACCGTAAACCCATCTAATGTTATCTTTTCTAATAAGAGTTTTTTATGATTTATAAACCTAACTCTGGGAAAGGGTAGTGTATTTTATCACTGTCCGTCTGAAAAAAAATTAGTGCATGTAGACTTACACGCGTGATGGCAGCATTTGTGTATCGCGCGACGCGTGTTGCATGCGTTCCTGATTTTCAGCCCTCCTCTCTCTCTTTATCCTTTTGTCCATCTGTTCGTTCGTTTTGGTAACGCAGTATAATTAATGTTAGGATTAATTTAGGTCATTACGCAGTACGTCTCAATGTTTTTCTTAGAAATGCAGCACACGTTTCATTGAAGAAGGCGGGTAATAATACAGTAAGCTTTTATATCAACGTGAAAGCGTTACAATTTGCAGACGAAGCAGAAAACAAGGGGGATTTCGAGTACATTCTTTGTGACAGCACTGTTATTTTCCCATTGCTCTTCTCTTTATTAATTTTATTTGTTAGGCTTTATATTTACCTAATAATTTATATATGTGGATTAGAATATTCCATGACACTTTGTGATGTTTCAAAATTTGATCACATGCATTTTATGTTTTTTTCTTTAAACATTAGCCTTTTAACTTACTGCAATACCATTTGTCATTTTATAACTTTCTATTATCAGTTTTACAGCTGCCATCTTCATTACTTACACATATTGCATTAAATCTATAGCTGCTAACCTGCTTTCATCACATTGTATTTATACATTGTGTTTGTTATTTATTTTAATTTCTCATATATTTATTCACAACTTCTCATCTTTATTTCCTGTTTGCGACAGGCTGACAAAGGGTAACCCTGAAACATCCCATGTTTCTGGTGTATTGTTTATTTGTTAATTGACTCAATTCTCATTTTTCAGTTTTTTTACTGCTCTTTTTACTAGCGTGAAGAGCAGAGTAGCTCCGGCAAAAACAGCATTCTATAAAATGAAGAGTATTTTATGCAACAGATCTTGTCAGTGGAAGTAAGAAAGAGAGTTCTTCAGTGTTATATAGAATCAATCCTGACTTATGGGAATGAGTCATGGACAGTTAGTGGTTTTTTTTTGGTTTGGTTTGGTTTGGTTTTTTGGTTGTTCGTCCATCACGGGTGATGAAGACCACTCTGTTCATCCAATTATTTAAGAATATGTTAGGTTAGTCTATGGGTACGAAGGTGACTGAAGAGCCCGATGCGGGCCTGGAAAGATCTTGGACAGTGTGGGCAGGGAATGTTTGCTTCATGTGAAGGTTTTATTTCACGGTCCTTTCTAGCTTGTCTCCGCTGTTCCGCTGCTGCTCTTCTGGATGATTCACATGCTGCTGCACCTTTACGAAGAGATGTGCGCCAAGCAGTTCGGTCTTGCGCAGCAGCTTCCCATGTGTCTGGGTTTATGTCAAAGGTTTTTAATGACGTCTTTAACGTGTCTTTGAAGCGCTTCTTTTGGCCACCATGGGAGCGTTTACCCTTCTGCATCTCACCATAAAAGAGTATCTTTGGCAGTCGATGGTCTGGCATGCGGACTACATGACCTGCCCAGCGAATTTGTGACTGCATCAGAATAGTATCAATACTAGGGATACAAGCTCTGTCAAGAACGGCGGTATCCGGGATCTTGTCTTGCCATTTGATGTTCATTATCTTCCTGAGACAGACTGTATGGAAGTGGTTTAGCTTCTTTACGTGGCACCTGTATACAGTCCATGTTTCACATGCATATAGCAGCACTGGAAGCACAGTTAGTAAACAAGGAGGGAAGGCACTAGAGGCCACAGAGATATGGTTTTACAGAAGAATGTTAAAAAATACCATGGACAGCGAAAAAGAGTTATGAGAATGTCCTGAAACAGGCCAATGCACAAAGGAAGCTTATTTCACAAGTTAGAAAGAAGCAATCCACTTTTTTGGGGCATGTTATGAGAAGAGGAAAGCTGGAATATATCGTAACAACAGGTAAGATTGAAGGGAAAAGAGATAGGGGAAGAGAATGAGAGCAAATACTGGACAGTTTGACATCGTGGCATGGAAAGAAGTCAACAACAGAACTGATAAATTGTACTGGAGACAGGAAGTTGTGGAGAGACATGATCTCCTACACACTAGGCATGGTACTTGAAGAAGAAGAAAAAGAAGTCACAGACACTTTATTATTGTGATCACATTTATCACAAACACTTGATGCTCGTGACATTTATTTTTTATTTTTTTACAGACAGTTTATACTTGTACTTGTTTTCTCACAGACACGTGTTATGTGTTATCCTTTGCTATCATCATGCTGAATACAAGCCTTCATAACCCCAGTGTGAAGGATAAGCCAACAGTAGAAAGGTTTATACAGATGAACAGGGGCATTAATGATGGTGGTAATCTACCAGAGGAACTGCTGACTGTGAGTTATAGGACCTAGATAGCAAGTTTGATTAAATATTGCAAAGTTTGAATGTTATTTATGATACTTTGAGCTTCACCCTAGCCATTAAACATTGTCACGTGACTTTTATGGTTTCATATCACAAACATGATAATGGGTTTTTACTTAGTACAGTATGACCAAGTGCTGGCTGTAAGCCATGTAAGATTAGAGGACAAATCCTAAATGTTCAGATTTAAATATCTTTTGTCAATGGCTGTTGTCTGGAGCAGTCTGCTGTGGTTCTTTCCCCATACTGTCTGATTTTCTGAGTTCTGTAATAAAAGGCATATTAGTTGTTTATTTATGTGACCTATTTGAACCAAATGTTCCCAGTGTAGTTCCCAGGGGCCTCTGAGGGAACAAACAAAGAATAAGACCTGCATCCTCAGGTATGTCATAACAAATAAATATGAGGTTGTGCATGGTGGGTAACATCATGTGAAACAACTTGCTACAGAAACAATAGGTGCAAGAGAGTTTGTGCTTTGATATAGGCTTCTTCGAAGGGACCATCAGCAGATGTGGCTCCTTGCTCTATTAGGAGTTAAAAAGAGGGAGGACAGTGATGATTAAGCAAATGGGAAAAATTATTCCTGTCTTTACACCTGTGTTTTATGTTATTGTGACATTGTATAGGGTTATTCTTGGAAAAGTTTAAAGAACCTTTTTTCTTATTAGTATGGTGATTTCTGTGCAACAAAGAATATTTAAACTACATCAGCTTTGTTTGACTGTTTTTGTGTGTCCTTGACTTCTGTCTTTAATACTTTGCTGTAAATGTTAAAATAGTCAACAGAGCATACACAACACTGTCATGCTGTTCTGTTGTTGTGGCTGTGTTTAGTTGCAGTTGTAAAAATTATTACCTGACTCTGCTCAGTGTTGGAGAAAGCGAAGGCAGAGAGTAAGGGATCTGGTCACCTTACCCCATAAAACTAGTCTGTAACATTTCACTCCCCTATAGCAGTATCTGCCTTTTGTTTGTTTATATGTTTAATTATGTTGCTGCTATTTTTAATTGCCATCATTTATAATGAATAGTTGTATTTTAAATATGGTAGAGATGCATCTTTAGCTTTATATAAATATTTGCCTAAGGTCTGTTATCAGTTTATAATGTAAACACTTAGAGACAGTTTTTCTCCAACAACTGTGCTTTCATCCTTACCAGAACCTGTTTGATAACATCAAGAAGGAACCTTTTAAGATACCAGAAGATGATGGCAATGACTTGATGCACACATTTTTTAACCCAGTGAAAGAGGGATGGCTGATGAAGCAAGGTGAAGGATACTGTCACATTTTGAAACGTTTCAGTTTGAAAAGTTTGAATTTAAAGTGATTTACAACATTACACATCCACAGTGTGATTTAACAAATCTACACATTTATAACCTGTTAACACACACTAACATTATTTAAATATTAATGCAGTAACCTGCTGATTAACATATTAACAATGCTATGCTGATTAACATATTAACACAGTAATGCAAACACCTGATTTAACATATAGAGTGTTTCAAAAAAATTGTATACACACTTCGAATACTGATAACTCAATGGCCATTTTAGGCAGAATTATGTCTGACACCTTACTGTTATCTGCGTGGATTTACAATAAATGGGACAGACAAATAAACTCCAGGAGACACACGAATAACAGGTGCACTTAAATGACAGGAGACGTGTTCATGTAACTATCCCTTTATTACTAACATAATATAGCCGAAACATACTTTGAATATAACTTTTCTTACTTAGTCGTTCCTCTTCTACCGTGAGGTGTAGAGGTTTGTAAGAGAGAGTACCATACTATTCTATCAGCTGTCTTCCTCCTGGCTTGGTTCCATTCTAGTCCTCGGTCCTTCAAAGATTGTCTAATATTGTCCTCCCAGCGGCCTTTGGGTCATCCTGGAGGTCTGGATCCCTGGCTCTTAATTTCCCATGATTGCTGTTGTAGCCGATCTTCTCCCATTCTGCAGACATGGCCTACCATCTCAGTTGGGACTTTGATATAACAATGTACCTTACATCAGGTGATGTACCAGTCATGCCCCATGGCACACATCACCACAGCTCGCAAACTTGAGCAGGAAACAATATTCATACTTACAAGATACCATATCTATGAGAGATTACTATGAATATATAAATAACAAACCTTATATTAGGTTGCCGCCTAGCATCAGAGATACAACACACTCACTGCTGAAAAACCAAAACAAGCCACTTAAACTAAATAACAAAAGTCAGTCCCGCTGGCCTTGTGATACGGTCTTAGACCGGCTGAAACAACAACCTTCCAAGATGGTAGACGGCTGGAGAGTGATGAAGCTTCCCTCTCGCTTCAGTCCCAGCATACCTCGTGATCACGTGATACCATGCTACTTGATTAAACGAGGTGTAATCACAGTTCACTCTTGTAAACAGTGTCATGCCCTAGTGGAACATCTAGCATCAGTTGTAAAACATACCGTGACAATGTCATTTTCACATTCACAGTGCCAAAGGTTCAAAATGTCTACCATTTGCAACAATGCGATCACAATGAATGGCAACTGACTGACATTCTGTAATTGTTACCAATTGAATAGTAAAACACGCAGTTGTAATACTATGCCTCAGGTCTTTCAGTGGGCTCATTTTGAGATAAAGACAACCTTCTTTAGAATACTTCACAATTGATAATCAAAAAGCATACTCATGTCTTATCTAGCATTTTTCTGCTCTATTCATGCAAAATAGCAAAATTTCATCTCAGATTATGAGTTATATGCATTCGAAGCATGTATACAAAATTTGGAAACACCCAGTATTAACACAATAGCACATGTTTCTATCCCTCAATAACAGTAAATCTCTCTATTTTTGTTGAATATCTCATTTTGTGCTTGATGATAAATGCAGAAAGTCCTATGAAACAAAACGTGAAAGACTTTTTTTTTGCAGTTTTGAATCAGTAAAGGAACGAACGAACAAACTTTATTTTCAAAGGGTTGAGAATTGGGCACGCAGACATATCTGACATTCTACCCTTCATTTCTCTCATCTTTTATACTCAATTCATTTCTCACATGCATTTTACATATCAATTTAAAGGAATTCAACGAAGGGCTTTCCAGGCAGGTCTTAATCTGTGTTTAAATCTGCAGTTTTGATGGTCTTGAAGTTAATTATGCAAGCTAAAACTGTTTTTGAGTAATATACTCAGTTTTAATAAATTCCATGGATGTTCACAATTGTTTTAACGTCTTTTAAAAGCTATAGCAACTGTAGTGAAATTACGTCTGTCTCACATCACGAATTCTCTGACCATACCGCGCACCATACATTGTAGAAAGATATGATACACTGACCAGTGAAAATGCTTTCTTGGTCCTGTGTTTACTACTGCTTGGAAAATAAAGATGGCAAGGCTCAATCTGTGTAACCTGATTAACTTCGGAATTTTAATACAGCATTTTAGAAGAAGTACCACTTGAAAGAGGGTACCAACACAATATTAGGGATGTTACTCTACCCGTAAGTAATAATACTTTTACTAATACTAATATAGGACGGGAGAAATCTTGGGTTGAATGCATTCGAAGCTTCAGGTTGTCCTAAATTTAGCAGTTTAAACTATGCATACTATAAAATGCAATTTGGAAGCTAAAAGATTATTATATAGATATATAAAGCCTAATCCCAAGTATAATTTGAGCTTTGAGGGAATGAAATCGCATCAGGAATAACAGAGATAATTAAAAAAGCAGTTTTCCTACATTGTACGATTGGCAAAAAGGTACCCACATTTTCTGATCGTGATTTCATTCTTTGGGATGCCCATCTCATACGTCCGAGGTCACACTATAAATAGATTGGCCTAACGAACTCGGTTAGTCACTATTATTTGAAAATACAGCAAGCGGGAGAAAGAAGAGCATATGTTAAAGCAAGTGTTTGCCTTCTGTACCTGTTAGCAGACCTTAATCAACCATTAAGGGCTTGTCTGTATGTGCCTGAGGGTTTAATCATATAACTTGAAAACCTACAACAAATAAGAAGAGGCTTCTCTTGATTAAGTTGCAACGAATGCAGTGCCAGTCTATGGACAAGTGCCAGCCATTTCGTGTGTAGCAGTGGGAAGATTCTCATCTGAAGATTCTATCCAGCATCAGAGGGAGCCATCTGCAGTGACTCAGTTAAGTTGCTCTCAGGGCAACTGTGTAGCGTATGCCGGTTCACCAAACAAAAATAATAACCGCATCCAGTTCATGATGACCATAGCAGTATAGAGCTCAATTAGATTGTAAAGATAACACTAATAATTCTTAAGTGAAAGCTCAAGCAAGTTAGACTGTCTACCAAGAGATAGACATCTTAACACAAGAAAAAGACAATTTTGTTGAACTGTTCTTATTTATTTAATGTTGTAAAATATTTGATTTTAATGCTTTTCAAACAGAAAAGAGAAACTGCATTTAATAAATTGTAAATATTTACCAGCAGACATACTTAAATTCTTTAAGTTAAGTTTTTATTAAATGTTGGTAAGTTTTAATTAAATAATTTCCCCTAGCAGAGTCAGAAACAATATTAACTACCATCATCACAGAGGCGGATCAGGAGAGGTAGCAGTTAGGGACTCAGAGTACTACATCACCATCTTCTCTGGGAACTTACATAGCTTGACCCTACCTTTGTGTCTATACACCCTTACTCTCTTCAGGGAAGGGGGTATTACTGATAAGACCAGATTCTTATCTGGCACTATCCTGGTATCATCTGATACACCTTTATGTCCAGGATATCTTCTTATTTTTAATAACATCTGAACCTCTCGCAACATCTGTTGTCTCAGTCCGGGATTTCATTTACTAACCTGGGGTCTTTTCTTTGAGACATTCAGTCTTTTAATAGTTACTTACATCCTCTGAGTTAGCAGTAGGAGTAAAAATTAAAATAAAAGTCAGAATAAACTTAAGCTAAATAAAGCGCAGTGAAGTACTATTGAGTACTAAACAAAATTTTGGTGACTGGATGCGCTTACAGTGGTCTTGTAATTAATTAGTCTTATAGTAATTAAGTGTGTGTTTGGTCTGTTGATAGTAGTGATTGAGTGTCTGCAACTATTAGTATGGCAGACTTGGCAAAGTTTAGGTCTGCTACAGTGCAGGCGGCAAAAGAGTTTGGGTTAAGTGGGGAGGCTCTTATTCAATATGTCACTACTGAATGTGACAAGTATATAGAAAGAGAAGATAGGAAGTTGGAAACAGAAAGGAAATTACAGATAGAAGCTGATAGGGAGGCTAAACGGATAGAAGCTGATAAGGAAGCTAAGAAATTACAACTAGAAGCTGATAGGGAGGCTAAACAGATAGAAGCTGAGGCTAAGAAACTTCAGTTAGAGACTGAGGAAAAGAGATTGCAAAGGGAGGCTGAGGAAAAGAGGTTACAAAGGGAACATGAATTGAGGTTGAAAGAGCTTGAACTTCAAGGACATGTTACAGGAAATGGAAGCAGCCCAACTACCTCTGACATTAATGCAAGTCAAGGTGCCTCAAATGGAGCCATGAACTTTCACTTGGACCCATTTGTGGTGAAAGAAGATGATATTGAGTCTTATCTAAGTAGGTACGAGAGATTAGCTACTAACTATGGCCTGGAGAAAGAGAAATGGAGCCTTAAGTTATCACAAGGGCTGAGGGGAGCTTCTTATGAAGTTTTTACAAAACTTGGTAGAGAGGACCAAGAAGATTATGAAATCTTGAAGCAGGCATTGCTGGTTAGATATGAGAAAAACTCAGAATTTTATAGAAAAAAATTCAGAACTGCCAAGCTACTTTCTGGAGAAACTTACCTCCAATTCTCTGCAAGATTAGAAACCTACTTGGAGAAGTGGACTACTCTTGGAAAGGGTCAAGACCTAAAAGAAATGGTCATGATGGAACAAGTGAGAGAGTCTATGCCTCCAGACATGAGAAAATTTCTTATGGAACAAGGTGCAGAGAGATTGGGGAAGATTTTAACAGTTGCTGAGAGATATCAGGCAGCCCAGAAAGAGATAGCAGGAATTAGGAAGAAGCAGGTAGAAAATAGTAGGCCACCCCAAACCAAGAAGAGTTTGATAATAGGGACCAACAACAACACAGATAAAAACAAGACTATGACAAATCCAGATTTGATCATAAAAACGGGAACCCTCAGGTACAAGATAAGAAACCCTACAGACAGGGAGATAAGTTGTGCAAAGTTTGCAAAATGAATAACCACAATACACTGGAATGGGGTAAGAAAGTCCCTCCATATCACGCTGCATGTATGATAACAGTGGGAAAGGGCAGGAAGGACCTGACAGACAGTCAGACAAACCTCCATCATCCCCCCATCTGTGAAGAAGTAACATGTAATGGCAATAAGATTATGTGCCTTTATGATTCAGGATTGGAATATGACTCAGTTGTGAGTGCGACTCTGGTGCACCCTGATCAATATACCACAGAAAAAGTATAGATACAAGGGGCATTAAAAGGAACAGCCACCATGACACTTCCTATAGCAAGGATAAATGTCAGAACTCGCTATGTGGAAGGAGTGATCAGTGCAGCAGTGTGTGATGATCCTAATTACCCGCTGGTGTTAGGAAGAAGATATGTTTTCCTAGGGAACCCAATAAAACTGGTGATCATGGCAACACTCCAGGTCAGGTCTACCCCTACAAAGGAGGAGGGAATACCACTTAATATTCATCCGAAAAAGATGAAAAAAGCCCAGGCTAAAGATAGATCATTAAAACCTTTCTTTGGCAAATTGCCAGACAGCCATAACCCAGAAGAAAGGACAGTTCTATTTGAAGGATGGATTGCTTTACAGAAAAGCTGGAGCAGGACAAAATGGATATGGACAGTTAGTACTGCCATTGAGTTATAGGGACACGGCTATGGAATTAACACATGTTGTATCAGACGGTGGACATGGGAAAATTGGTACCACCTGTCAAAGAGCATCTGTGAAATATTATTGGCCAGGTATTGCTGAAGACATATTTCACAATGTAGCAAGGTAAACTCCACATGTGGAGAAACTCAACAGGACCTAGAAACGCATTGCGGTGAAAATAGGCCTGAAAATAGAAAGAATAAGGTAGACATAGTGGGTAGGATCTGCCATCAATGGTACCTATACCTTGTAGCGGTATGGCAGCTTGCGTACCCTGACAATCCCCAGAGCTATGCCAGTGGGAGTTTTACTCCTGGTAGGTTCAACCAAGCTGGACTGGTCTGTGTGGGTAGGGGTCAGACAAAAGCTGGTACCCTGGTCCTCCAGGTTGGGGGTTTTAGCATAGGGCTGACACCCCTGTCTATGTAAAAAAACAATGAAGTTACGGAAACAACATCAAATGAACAAACTTTGCTGCGGGATGGACATTCGGAGTCTGTGGCTCGTATGACTGTCAGTGGTGAAAGCCGAAAGGAAGCCACTGACATGAAAACGGATGTCCTGACCGCAAAACAGGATACAAGAATAGGATTTTGGAATGTCAGGACAATGTACGAGACAGGTAAACTAAGACAGGTCACGGCAGAAATGAGAAACTATAGGTTACACATCCTGGGGATAAGCGAGAGCAGATGGACAGGGGCAGGAAAAGTTAAAACAGCAACAGGAGAAACAGTACTTTACTCTGGAAGAGAGGATGGACAGCACAGTGAAGGTGTAGCCATTATTCTACAGAAAGGGATAGAAAGGACATTACTGGAATGGAAGACTGATACGATTGAGATTGAGAGGGAGATTCACCAACACTACAATAATACAATGCTACGCACCAACGAATGATAGCGATGAGGAGGTCAAGGATGAATTCTATCAACAACTGCAGAAAGAAATGGAGGACACACCTAGATATGATCTTGTTATAGTAATGGGAGACCTCAATGCGAAAGTTGGTACACACAATACATATAATGAAAGAACAATGGGGAAATGCGGCAGCGGAATAGCAAACGAAAATGGGGATAAGCTAATAAGTTTCTGTAGCATTAACAACCTGGTCATTGGAGGAACACTTTTCCCACATAAGGAAATTCACAAGTTAACATGGGAATCCCCAAATGGTCGGGACAGAAACCAGATAGACCACATCATGGTTAACGGTAGATGGAGACATGCATTACAAGATGTGAAGGTAAGAAGAGGTGCAGATGTGGGAAGCGATCACCATTTAGTAGTTGCAAAACTGAAAGTGAAACTGCAACTATATAGCGAACAGTACAGTCAACTGGACAGGGAAGTTAAACGCCAAACCCGAGCCAACAAAAGGAATTTCCTAGATGATCTTGCAAAACAGGCAGAAGAGGCAGCACTGAGAAATGAACAAAGCACAGTATACAAAATAACTAAATTCATCAGCGGAAAACAAGGTGCAAACAATATTACATTAGTAAGAGATAAGCAAGGACATCTCATCAAGACAGCAGAGGGACAGGAAACAAGATAGGCAGAGCACTTCAGAGAAACTCTGAACAAGGAAATACCAGAGACACAATTGAATGTTCCTGAGGCTGAAAACGATCTAGATGTAAATACAGACATTCCACGAAAAGAAGAAATCATCACAGCAATCAAAGGGTTAAAGAACGGTAAAGCTCCGGGCCATGATAACTTAAATGCAGAGCTATTTAAGACAGACCCTGAGCTAGCAGCAGAACTATTAGAACCACTATTTGCACAAGTCTGGAAAACGGGGACACCATCAGAGTGGAACAAAGGAATAATTGTCAAATTGCCCAAGAAGGGAGATCTTTCAGACTGCAATAATTGGAGAGGAATCACTCTTCTCTCAGTTCCCAGCAAAATACTAGGCAGGATAATTATACAGAGAATTTCAAAGGCAGTAGACTACAAACTGAGGAAAGAACAAGCAGGATTTAGAAAGAACAGAAGATGTGTAGACCATATATTCACTCTCAGGAACATTATAGAGCAGTGCTCAGAATGGCAAAGACAGCTTTACATAAATTTTGTTGATTTTGAAAAGGCTTTTGACAGCATACATAGGGACAGTTTATGGAAAATACTGAGGGCTTATGGAATTCCAAGCTGCATAGTGTCAATCATAAAAAGCCTCTATGCCAACTTTACGTGTAGTGTTGGGCAGAGCAACCTAACCTTCGAGGTGAAGACAGGAGTACGACAGGGATGCCCCTTATCAACCACTCTATTTTTAACAGTCATAGACTGGGTGATGCGCCAGACAACAGAGGGCAGTCCAAGAGGAATAAGATGGACTACATTTTCAACATTGGAAGATCTGGAATATGCAGATGACATTGCACTGCTGGCACATTCACATCAACACATCCAGGAAAAAACGGATAGACTTAATAAATTTAGCCAGCAGGTGGGCTTGAACATCAATTTAAAGAAGTCTGAGGTCATGACGCTCAATGTGAGCAACCCTGAGCCCATATCAGTAAGGAATCAGCAACTGGTACAGACAGATACCTTCACATACCTAGGAAGCATAGTAACACCAGACGGTGGGGCAGGCAAAGACATCAACATCAGAATGAATAAGGCAAGAACAGCCTTCTTTAGCCTAAATAACATCTGGAAGTCCTCCCAATACAGCACAAGCACAAAATTAAGATTATACCAGAGTTGCGTGCTTTCTGTGCTTCTCTATGGTGCGGAATGCTGGAGAGTCACAGAGAAGGAAATGTCAAAATTGTCCTCTTTTCACACAACATGCCGAATACCATCACCAACCAAGATCTGCTTACTCGTAGCAAGCAAGAGGACATGCATACCATCATAGCTGGCAGACGCTGGAGCTGGGTTGGTCATGTCCTCAGAAGAGACCCCGATGCCATCACAAGAACAGCTATGCTTTGGACCCCTGAAGGAAAGCGAAAGAGAGGCCGACCAAAAACAACTTGGCGGAGGACTGTGGAGGCTGAGATGCAAAGAATGAACCAGAGTTGGGGCACTGTACGAAGGATGGCCACCGACCGTGCAAAGTGGAATCAATTTGTTGTTGCCCTACAAGACGCCACTAGGCGTGATGGCCACTGACTGCTTTGACGGTCGGTGGTTAAGGATCGAAGAAGAAGAAGAAGTGGGTAGGATAGCTCCGTCTCGTACCGAGAGGGGAAACAACCCATCCCGCACCAGCACAAATGTGTTCTGAATTCTTGGAACTGGCTAGAAATAGAAGTATGGTTAGTCAGCCAACTTTGAAAACGAAACTGCGGGGCAACCCCAGAAAAATTGGAAGTGGGAGAGTGGGCAATTGGCCTAATGCTCAGCTCACTTCAGCATACGGCTATTAAATTAGCATTATGAGGGCACCGGCAACAGTGGTAGTTGGCCGGCCCGACACGGTCCATTGGAAGTTTTCTCACGGACATGGACTGAGATTATATATTATATAGCAATGCTACAGGGAGAATTGATTTCTTGGTGCAGGAAATTCATTTCCCCATATGAATCATATTATCGCTCCAGTGAGGTTTAGCTGAGAGAACCCTCTGGTGAACATAGGCTCTGCCTGGATTTGGGAAATAATCACAGTACCAGAGTCACTAGTGAATCTAGATAAGGGTATTACAAAATTCCGTCAAGCCTGAGCTCAGACCATTGCTGGCTGTGAGCACTTCAGAGAGGCACTATGAGTTCCATATGTTGCTTTTTGGGTTGAAGAATACTCCAAGTGTTTTATCCAGGGTGATGAGGAAATTACTGGATCCCTTACATAACTCAGCCATCATCCAATTTTATAGATGACATCCTCATAACTATTGGAACCATGAGGAACATCTAAAACCTCTGGACATGTCATTGAACAGACTCAGAGAAGAGTAATGGTGAACATTAATTGATAATCAGCAATTAGACAGGCAGCAGCACTTGTGCTGTTTATTAATACAACATGCGGTACTATCCCTGGATCTCAGAGTGTTGAGGCAAAAGTCTTGAGTAGTGCCTACTTGAAGTCACCCACCTGAAGGAAACCAGAAGAGTAAGGCAGAGTGAATCCCATAGTGGAAGAATGTCGTGATTGTGAATCCAGACAGGAAGCTCCAACAGCGGGTTTACGCTTTTGAATTGGGAGGCTCTGTTATAGCAGTGGGAAGATTCTCATCTGAAGATTCTATCCAGCATCAGAGGGAGCCATCTGCAGTGACTCAGTTAAGTTGCTCTCAGGGCAACTGTGTAGCGTATGCCGGTTCACCAAACAAACAAAATAACCGCATCCAGTTCATGATGACCATAACAGTATAGAGCTCAATTAGATTGTAAAGATAACACTAATAATTCTTAAGTGAAAGCTCAAGCAAGTTAGACTGTCTACCAAAAGATAGACATCTTAACACAAGAAAAAGACAATTTTGTTGAACTGTTCTTATTTATTTAATGTTGTAAAATATTTGATTTTAATGCTTCTCAAACAGAAAAGAGAAACTGCATTTAATAAATTGTAAATATTTACCAGCAGACTTACTTAAATTCTTTAAGTTAAGTTTTTATTAAATGTTGATAAATTTTAATTAAATAATTTCCCCTAGCAGAGTCAGAAACAATATTAACTACCATCATCACAGAGGCGGATCAGGAGAGGTAGCAGTTAGGGACTCAGAGTACTACATCACCATCTTCTCCGGGAACTTAGCTTGACCCTACCTTTGTGTCTATACACCCTTACTCTCTTCAGAGAAGGGGGTATTACTGATAAGACCAGACTCTTATTTGACAATTTCCTGGTATCATCTGATACACCTTTATGTCCAGGATATCTTCTTATTTTTAATAACATCTGAACCTCTCGCGACAGCAACTTGTTACAAGGGCGTGTTTAGTAGTGTTACAAATCCAGTGTTACCAAAGGGTTCTTCAGTGATTACAATTACTTCCATTTTATCCCTTGTCTTTCTTAGTCAGTTACGGTGTCGTGCTATTGATGGTAAATTACGCGAAGGTGGGATAGAATATTTGTCAACATTATTATATATTCAACTTCCAACGTTCAGAGACTTGATAAGTCATTCCTTGAGTCCACATAAATTTAATATATCAATTCCATACACGAACAGTTCACACATGGTCATCATGAAGAATTATACATAATAATTGCAGTTCATACTTCATATATGATTCCTTAACAAATCAGTCCTTGTCTCGTAGCTTGAAAACATAGTCAGAACAACATAACTATATGCACGCGTGGTGGGTAGTCCCACCACCGACAGTGAGATTATGCGTCTGGTAATCATATGATTGATACGGCCTGTTAATTCATCTCGACAAGGTTTGGTCAATTACTAACCTGTAACTTCATCTTTCTTCATCATAACAGTGGACTGACCCATGTCCATCATAAAATACAATATAACTGTATGGCATTCCATGCCCGACACTGTAAGAATATAAAGACACGTCTTCTCCGTTTGACGGTCATTCAAGAAAGGGTCCCGTTACTTGGTCACCGTGCGTGACTACCAACGCTGAAACGTCACAGCGTTCACTAGGCTAATAATACTTTTACATTACATTAAACGTTGTAACCCCTAAAATCGCATGCTGCTAACCTCTAGCAGACAATGCCAATTAATCTACCGTAACAATTCCCTGTCCACCGGGGGAAAAAAAATCTATTAGATAGATTTGCAATGAAATGTCACGTCAGACTAATCTAAAGAGTTAAAATTAAACTAATTAATTATATTGAGTGTGTAATAAGAATAAAGTTGTTGACAATCTAATGTAAGAAAAATGAAAGGATATGTTAAAGAGAGAAATAAATAAATGAAGAAGAAAGTAGAGAAAGAAAGTAATGTATAAATTTAACTTAGTTATGTGTGTTGGATATTAATTAAGTTTAGTATTAAGTTGTTAATACCTATCTAAATTAACCAATTTAAACAATAATGTAGTATGTAATGTATCAACCTAATTATTAACTATATAATATAATATATATATTTTGATAAAATAATATGACTTCATAGTCTGCCCTGCAGATGATAAACACATTGGATATTATTTAGTACACTTTTCTAGTACTAAAGATTAACTTAGCACATGTCATTGATTGAATAATCTAATTATTGAGGAATAATACCAATAATTGGTAGGTGCATGATAGCAATTCAGCATCATAAATTAATAAGGGTATAATACATTGGTCTAATGTAATGAGTATATATTATTTACATATTATTGATATAAATTATTTGATGACAAAATAGTTGTGGGACTTACAACTAATGATATTAAGGAGATTTAGTTGGTTATATTGAGTGACAATACTTTGTTGCATATATGATTTGATTGACTAAGAGAGTCATAGATATATATATTTACCATGCGTACATTAGAGTATTACATGAATATGGCACGTTTTTATTATGGTTTGCAGGGTGAAGATTTGAAAATATCTGCTATGAGATTCTTTATTGTAGATGAATGGGAAGAAAAAGGAAAGACATATAATGAAGAAGAAATGGGAGTTGAGATAAGGCGTATTGAGGAACTGGAAGAAACTAAAAAGATATTTGCATTAGAGGATAAAAAAAATAACGCGAATGTCATGGGTTCGTTCCCCACACTGGCCACCAGTGTTACAAGGGCGTGTTTAGTAGTGTTACAAATCCAGTGTTACCAAAGGGTTCTTCAGTGATTACAATTACTTCCATTTTATCCCTTGTCTTTCTTAGTCAGTTATGGTGTCGTGCTATTGATGGTAAATTACGCGAAGGTGGGATAGAATATTTGTCAACATTATTATATATTCAACTTCCAACGTTCAGAGACTTGATAAGTCATTCCTTGAGTCCACATAAATTTAATATATCAATTCCATACACAAACAGTTCCCACATGGTCATCATGAAGAATTATACATAATAATTGCAGTTCATACTTCATATATGATTCCTTAACAAATCAGTCCTTGTCTCGTAGCTTGAAAACATAATAGTCAGAACAACATAACTATATGCACGCGTGGTGGGTAGTCCCACCACCGACAGTGAGATTATGCGTCTGGTAATCATATGATTGATACGGCCTGTTAATTCATCTCGGCAAGGTTTGGTCAATTACTAACCTGTAACTTCATCTTTCTTCATCATAACAGTGGACTGACCCATGTCCATCATAAAATACAATATAATAGTATGGCATTCCATGCCCGACACTGTAAGAATATAAAGACACGTCTTCTCCGTTTGACGGTTATTCAAGAAAGGGTCCCGTTACTTGGTCACCGTGCGTGACTACCAACGCTGAAACGTCACAGCGTTCACTAGGCTAATAATACTTTTACATTACATTAAACGTTGTAACCCCTAAAATCGCATGCTGCTAACCTCTAGCAGACAATGCCAATTAATCTACCGTAACACAACTAAGACATATTTTTTCTTTAATTCTTTACAGGTAAAGATTCTCCAGTATGATTCCTAATTTTTTTTTCTTTGTTGATCGTTTTCTCAAATTTTGCTGCCAGAAATAAATTTCACAGAGACTGTCGTTGAATTCTAATAATAATATTGCCAATCAAGAAAAAAAAACGTTTAAAGATGGTAAAATGTTTTTAGGTGAGATATTTATAAATTTTATCAAGTAATTAAAGTAATTGACTTCAGACACCATGTGGAATACACCAGTGTGTGTCAGACCTCTCATGTTTTTACCTATCTCCTTGTGCTGTTCAGGTGCCCCCAAAATTAGTAAGTCAAAAGCTTGACCGTTTAGACTTGCATCATGTTAGTCTGTTATTCCATTTGAACTAGGAATGGCAAGGATGGCAATGAGAATGCTGTGGCTAAGATTGTACACTAATAACAGTACACTGCTTGCATTATGCATTTTACTTGTTTTTTTTTTTCTGTTGTTTGAACGCTCCACGTTTAAGAGTAGCAAGCATCATGTTTATCTGACACCCAAGGCAAGATGGTAGCAGCGTGTTATGATCAGTGCATGTTCACCTAGAATATATAATCGTCATTATTTTCCTTAACGCACCTCATGGAGCCATCACAGCGTCTGGTCTACTTGCAGTAAGCCTTCACCAAACATTCACATACTCTTGTTGTAGTGGTTCTGTGTTTACATGATGAGGTTGCCAGTCCCATACACAACTTCATGGTGGTCACCTTGTATGACATGCTTGAGGGTGAGGTAGTCTCTTCTGAGACCCCTGGGGCCTAGAATATATGAAACCTCTGTAAATGTATCTGCCACTTGTGTGCATATGGTACGAAAGCGTCCACTATGTCACAATGAATTCTGATAATGTACGAGGGAAGGTCAAAAAGTAATGCCTCCTATTTTTTATGTATGTAAATACTGCATCGGTGTGCAATTTGTAAATTTAGCAGGATTCCTCAAACACTCTTCTGCACTGTATAGCATTACCAACCTGTTTCAGTAACAAGTGGCACCACTGTAACAGTTTAAAAATGGCTGCCAAAGACGTTCAGTTAAAACAATGTTATGTCATAGAATTCCTCAATGCTGAAGGCGAGACCCCAATTCGCATCCACGAACGTTTGAAGAATGTTTATGGAGATTCAACAGTGGATATTAGCACTGTCCTACGTTGGGTACATCGTTGTGACGAAGCTGAAATAGGTCAATCCTCAATGGCTGACGCAAAGCAGACTGGCCGTCCGTCTACAGTGACTCCACACAACATTCATCGAGTTGATGGCATCAATCGTGGTGACCGTCGGGTAACACTGGATGAACTTTCTTCCATGTTGTCCATTAGTAAAGGCAGTGTCCAGAACATCATTAAAGACCTGGGTTATTCAAATGTTTGTGCACTTTGGGTACCCAGAATGTTGACAGACAGACATAAAGAAACAAGGAAAACCATAGCCATCAACCTCCTGCACCGTTACGAAACAGGAAGGAGAAGAGTTTTTATCGAATATTGTGACAGGTGATGAGACTTGGGTTCATTTTTTTGAACCAGAATCCAAGAGGCAGTCAATGGAATGGCATCACACAACATCGCCGACAAGAAAGAAGTTCAAAAGTTCACCATCTGTAGGGAAAGTTATGGCCTCCGTGTTTTGGGATGAGAAGGGTGTGATTCTTCTCGACTTCTTGGAACAGGGAAACACGGTGAATGCAGACCGTTACATTGAAATTTTGAAGAAACTGAGAGGTCGTCTTCGGTGACTTTACCCATTAAAAGATCAGAGAACTGCACTACTGTTGCACGATAATGCCACGCCACACACTGCTAAACGCACCATTGATGCGATTGCAGAATTTGGCTGGATATTATTACCACATCCCCCTTACAGTCCCGATCTTGCACCTTCTGACTTCCATCTGTTTGGACCACTGAAAGAAGATCTTCGCGGACATCACTTTGAGGACACCGAGAGCCTTAAACGCGCCGTACGCCAGTGGTTTAGGAAAAAGGACACAAATTTTTACCGTGCGGGGATACATGCCCTTGTGAGAAGATGGACAAAAACTGTAACAAATAACGGAGACTACATTGAGAAATACATTTTTGAAGTTCAGACTTGGGGCTACATTTCAATGTGAGTTTTATCTGTTTTCTTGCCTATTGAATGAAATTAAAAATTATGAGGCATTACTTTTTGACCGTCCCTCGTACCATTAGTCTGTGAAGGAGAAAATTGCTGCACCTGTTTTTTTCTCACTTGATTTGCGTTTAAGTCTACTGTTCCCTAGGGAATGATCACAACTATTTCTAATTGACTGCACTCTTTATTCACTTCATCGTCTTCCTGACACCATTACTTATTGTTTTATAACCATTACAAGCAAGCTTCATCATTTGAAGCATGTCTTGAATGTGATTTAATTATAACGGGTGTGCATTGACAGTGTAAACTTGGCTGTCAGTTTGAATCAGTGGATGCTAAAACTGTTTAAAATAAAAGGTATGCAGCAGACTATGAGCATCGTTCCTTGTTCTCATGTGGCTGGGATTTTTAACCTTTTAGCCCTCAGATCTCCCCCTGAGACTGAACTTAATGTTAATGTCTCCCAACCTTTCCCAAAAATAATCAGTGAACCAGCCAGTCAAAACATAATTAAGATGTTACTACATGAATTTTATTTCTAACCAATTCCTCACATACAGAAAGAAAAATATAAAAATAAATGACCTTAGTGAGATTGCTGTTGCTGCTTTCGGTCAGTAATAATAGAAGTTCCAGGGACAGTTGTGGACAATGCTAGGTGCATGTCATTTCATGCATCCAACCAATTTCTAGCCTTTGTCTTTATACTGATCAATTTTGAAAATTGAGATTGTTTATATAAGTTGTAGAAAATGGGATGAAGACTAAAAGAGCTTTCTTTGCAAAAACTGTCATCTAAACTTTAAAAATTGTATCCAGTGAGCAAGCAGTTGTGATAAATTTTCTGAGAGTCACCTCACACCTCCCCTGGGAGGCACATCCTCAGATTAAGAACCTGTGTCATGTGGCATCTAATTTTGAATTGTTAACAATATTTTATGTTTGCTTAATCTTTATGTGATTAGATCATGAAACTAAGTGTATAGCCCTAATCAAGGTTATATTGTTATTTGAAATTATTGCTGTAGTTTTGGGTTATAACTATTAAACATCTCCAGATTAACATAGTTGTGTGAATTTCTATAGTTGGAAGTAACACCATAAACTATAGGTGGCAGCCATTGTATGATTTAAACTTCTTTGTATAACCAAGCCTGCCTCTTGTTATTTATGTACTATCAATTTGTTTCCAACAAGTTTTTGTGTTTCTTGCTAGTTTTGATACTTGACAATAATATGTTGACCTGGATTGTGTTTGCTGTAGGTGGCCGGGTGAAGAACTGGAAGCGACGGTGGTTTATTCTCAATGACAACTGCCTTTACTACTTCCAGTACACAACAGTAAGTAGGAGTGATTGACGCTGCAGCTGGTAATGCCAGACATAAAAACTTAGTGGAACATTTGTTAAACATGATATCTTATGTGGACATTTTATACTGTCTCATGGCGTGAGATGCAGGCATGATCAGATTACTAAAATTTGCATAGCTCATCACTTCTATTCTTTCTGTTGCTTCTTTGTGTACAATAAATGAAACTGTGATAAAGTGTAATATTTTTAGTAAATGTTCAGCATTCCCTATTTCTCCTGTTAAAAGCATACTCAACACAATAAACTTTGAACTTTATAAACGTCCCACTTTAATGCTATTTAAGTTGACACATAGTACTTAATGGATCATTAGTTGTTATGTAAATTTTTTATATGTATAGTTTCCACTGTGGATGATTACATCAGTGCCATAACTCTATCTTTGTTTCTCTCTCACTCACTTACTTTTTTTTTTTTTAAATTATGCAAGGACCCTTTGTTTTAGTCTGAATGAAACTAAGAGTAAATTGAATTACATTGGAGAGCTTATGTCAGCCAGTAAAATCAGCTAGCTGGTGGAAGTACAGCAAAATCTTTGTCGTTACTAAGAATGGTGCATAATTATTTTGGAAATTAATAAATGTTAAGTATTTGTTACCACGCATTACAGTTGACATTCAAAAATCCGGCCATCGATAATCCGGTTCCTTCAGATTTCCGGCATGGATTTCGGAGCGCATTTTTAAATTTACCGCGTTGGCGCGCCACTGTTTTCTGGAGCAGTTTATGTTTTGATGCAGCTGTTGGGTCTTGCTTGCACGTGTTAACAGGCATTCCTGCTCATTCCTTCTCATTTATTTGCTGCTGTTTAGCCCCATTATGGATTCAGCAAATAAAAGAAGTGGTGTAAAACGTAAACATCGTGCATTGTCGATTGCAGATAAAGTGTACAGGTAGTCATTTTCTGTTAAATATATACAGAATATATAACCATAAAAAATCCGGCATTTTCAAAAATCCGGCACTCCTCAGGTCCGGAGGTTGCCGGATTTTTTAATGTCTACTGTACACCATTTTCATTGGCATATCAATCCTAAATTGAGGCTACTTGACGACAGTTAAAGACCAGAAATGTCTCATTAGCAGCAAATTTTACATTACTGTTTTAAATCATATCTTCCTTGTCTTATTGCCATTAAATCATTATATTCATGTTAGACAGCACAGCTTTGAACATTTTTCAAATAGTTTAATTAAACCTTGTTAATTTCCCAAATTATCTCGTCTTTAGGACAAGGAGCCTAAGGGAATCATCCCCTTAGAGAACATTCAGGTGCGAGAAGTGCCTGTGGAAAAGTCACGACCAAACTGCTTTGAATTGTATGCAGCTGGAACTTCAGAAATCATCAAAGCTTGCAAAGTTGATTCAGATGGGAAAGTTGTTGAAGGTTTGTGCACACTGATTTAATGGGACATTTAAGTGTGGAACAGAAGTTACTCTATGCTATGTACCAGTCTTTGAATACTTGATAATACTTGATTCATCATTCATTTTTCTTGTGTTCCTTATGGAGCATGAAGCCACCACTTCAGCTGCCAGCTGGCCCCCTTGCAGGAAGCCCAAACCAAGCATTCACATGCTGTAGCAGTGGGTTTTGTGGTCATTTGTTTTACATAATCTGGTTGCCACCCCCCCCCCCCCCCCCCATGCTCGGCTCATATTAATGACTTTGTACAACTTGTCTGATGGTACAGTAGTCCTGTTCTTTCTTTGCCTCGTCAGAGACCCCAGGAACTACACAGAACCAACCTTTAATTGCTGGTGGATAATGAATTGTTATCATGATTAATTACTCACTAAAAATCACCTTGACCAAGCCAGTTGCACTGGGTAGTAGTATGTTGTCAGTCTTGTATGTTTTCACTGTTAGCAGTGTTATCTCTTCCTATGTTTACCATCTTCATTCCTCTGTCCAGTCTCTCTTTTTAGTCTGTCATTTGTTACCACTTCTGTCTTAACAGCTGTGTTATTGATGGTCAACCTGTTAACCACCACCAGGTGGTTCATCCCTCTCAAGTTAACTCATATTATGTCAGAACGGTAACCCTGAGCTAATTCGAAGGTGATATTCCATTCCAGTAATGTCTCACTTTACTCTTATATAGAAGTGTTAACTTCTGGGAAGGTACTCTTATATAGAAGTGTTAACTTCTGGGAGGGTACTCTTATATAGAAGTGTTAACTTCTGGGAGGGTACTCTTATATAGAAGTGTTAACTTCTGGAAGGGTACTCTTATATAGAAGTGAACTTCTGGGAGGGTACTCTTATATAGAAGTGTTAACTTCTGGGAGGGTCGTTGATGAGGCAAATAAAGAATAGGACTTTTGTTCCCTCAAGCATGTTTTAAGTGATGACTAATATGAGGTTGTGCGCAGGCTAGCACTAGCATCATCTCAAACCAATTGCTAGAAATAAACTAGCACTGTAAGAGGACATGAATGTTTGGTGCAGGCTTTCTACAAGGAGACCAGTTGTGGTGGTGGCTTCATGGTCCATAATGATACACACAAATAAACACTAACTGACATGTCACTAGCATCAGTGTTGTTGTGTCTAACAGTTAATCCTTTCACTGTAGATTTAAGTGGTACACAAGTTAAAACGCTGAGCATATGTTGAGTCTAAAACTAGCTGGGTGCCGTTAATCAGGGCACACATCATCATTATTTTCCTTTGTGTTCCATATGAAGCATGGAGCCACAGCTGTAACTGGCCCCCCTTATAGGAAGCCTGCACCAGACATTTACATGCTCTTGCTGTGGTTATTAATCAAGGCAGATAGACGAAGAATTACTTACTTACTTACTTAGTCGTTCCCCTTCTACCGTGAGGTGTAGAGGTTTGGAAGAGAGAGCGCCAGACTATTCTATCGGCTGTCTTCCTCCTGGCCTGGTTCCATTCTAGTCCTCGGTCCTTCAAAGATTGTCTAATGTTGTCCTCCCAGCGGACTCTGGGTCGTCCTCGGGGTCTGGATCCTTTCCCATGCTTGTCGTGGTAGCCGATCTTCTCCCATTCTGCAGACATGGCCAAACCATCTTAGTTGGGACTGTTCTACTTGGGTCTGTAGGGGGTGGCATTTTAGGCCTTGACATATCGTCTGGTTGCGTACCATGTCTCTTCTTGTTACTTCAACCACCTTCCTCAGATACCTCATTTCTGAGGTTTGGATCTGGCTTTTATGGGTTGTAGTCATTGCCCATGACTCGCATCCATATGTCAAGACTGGGACATAGGTGGAGCGGTATACAGCCATCTTCGTTTTCTTACCAACCTCTCTCTTGCTGAGGAATCCTCGATTTATGGCCTGAAAAAGTCTCCCAGCTGCTGCTTTTCGAGTGGCCAACTCTTCTTTGATGCCTCCCTTTCGGTCTATAATAGCTCCGAGGTATTTAAGGTCGACCTGCTCCAGGACCTGTTCTCCCAGCTTAATTTGATGTCTTCTTTATAGACGAAGACAAAATAACTATAAAAAAAAACTTCTTTTATTTTTTTATTGCTGACACCAGTGGCTAAGAATGGGAAGACAGAATGGGTTTTTTAAACAGTGGTTTAATACCTGTCTGAAAGTAGTGACATTCTGATAGTGATTTTATGTGCGATCTAGTTCTGGTGATGAATCACTGGAGAGTGACAGCAGTGACATTGTTGCTACCAGCTCTTCTCATTTTAAGTGATCTGAGCAAATCATCAGTCAGTGAAGCAGTTGTGATTGTTTATGGTAATAAAACACATTGTTAGATGAAACTGTTGCTTAACTAGTGGCTGGGGAGCCGCGCTGGTGTAATGGCTTCGGCGTTGTACTGGCGACCAGGTGTTCATGGTTCAAACCCGGGCGTCGGCGTTTGAAGAAATGTTTACGGCCGGAAATTTGACTGAATAGCCTGAACGGCTCCTGTGATAAACCCTCTGTGGATGGGAAGGAGCGAAGCTCCTGACCGGGTTGGAAGGAAAGTCCTCAGGTTCCCCAGCCTCGCAATGACATGTCATTGGGCCGAAGGGCTGAAAGCCCAAGTGCCGCTGGTTTAAAAAAAAAAAAAAAAAAAAAAAACTAGTGGCTGTCTTAACACATTTGATATTTCTCTACATGCAGGTCGCCATACTGTGTACAGAATGGCTGCCAGCTCAGCAGAGGAAAAGGATGAATGGATCAATTGTGTCAGGTGATTTTTCTGCAAAATTTTTACTTGAAGCTTTTCTTTTTCTGTGTCAGCTCTTTCTTTGTCTCTTTTTGTACAGTGATTTTGTTTTTGTGTGTTTTTGGTCTTGTGTGACAGAGAGACTGTCGTAACATGATCACCTTGAGTTAGACAGACTTAATAATACATTGATCCAACACTAAAGCACAAGTTTATTTAAAGATTAGAATAGCACTTTCGTGGGAAGATCCTGAAACAAGTCAAGAGTTTCTCAAATCTTGGTCATATAATAACAGAAGATGGCAGATGCGAAACAGAAATCAAGAAGAGAATTGGAATGGCCAAAGCTGCATTCAACAACATGAGACAAATACTAACATCTAAACAATTAACCCATAAGTTAAAACTGAGAATCGTCAGATGTTAAATATATTCTTCATTACTGTATGATGTAGAAAAATGGTCAGTGAACAAGCAGTAGGAAGAAAGAATTGAGACTCTCAAGATGTGGATATATAGAATAATAGGGCACATCTCATGGAAAGAGAAGAAAGCAAATAAAGATGTCCTAGGAATGAAAAAGAAAATTAATGGTGGAGTTCAGAATTAGGCAGGTAATATATTTTGGCCATATAAAACGGCATCACACCTGCAGAAGACTATAATAAAAGGAAGAGTTGAAGGCACATGTGCAAAGAGCAGACGCCGCTAATAGAAAGAGTCTTTCAGAGTGCACCATCAAGACAAGAGACAGAAAACAATGCAGCCGACCTTCGTTGCGGAAATGGCAGTTGATGATACCCAAATTAGAACTTAAATGTGATTGAACTAGTTATTTCAATCATTTCTTATCCATTTAAAGGTTAAAATAGCACTTAGATACAGAACACTATATAGTAGACAGGTCATCAGAATGGGAATGTTAACAAAGTGAAGTAGATAGAATATGCTGTTCAGAATAAAAAATACTATATATTTTGTAAATTTTACATTATTTGCAGTAAATCAATGTTTTGATTAGATAACACAAATCTGATCTGATAAAAGTTTCATTTTGCACTGAAACGTTTGTGTGCCAGATCTTAACACATTAGCTACTGAATTGAAAAACACACTTGTGTTGTAATTAAATTTTGTTCCCATTTTCACCATGTAGTAATTTTTAACAGATTTTTATGAATTATATGTCATTGTGAAGATTAATGAAAGCACTATTTCAGCAAGCTGAAAAAAGGTATGTTAACATGGTAATGTAGATTTTATTAATAATATAAAATGATTTACAGACAACAAAAAACCATTTCAAAATTTTTTTAAATTATCAACTTACTTGTTCCTAAGGCAGTTAATGCCTTTCTCTTTGTGATTATCATGTAGTATATCCAGTGACAAGAAAAACAAGCCCAAGAACACACTAATATTTCCACTATTTGTAACTTATATTATCACACCTATACCACTTCCAAAAAATCTCAAGATTCGCTTGCAGACCTGGTTACAAGTTGGGACAAAACGAAAATTATTTGTTGTTCTACCTAACTTGGTGCCGTTGTTGTCTTTCTTTAGTTACATTATTTCCTGCACCATTTGTAATTGTAACTGAGGTCTTTGCTCTTTTAAGGCTCACTGATGGCCCAGGACTTGCAGTACCTTCACTGCTTGCATTGTCACTACTATTGTTATTACTACTATCAAAATCACTATTTGAACCAATGTCCACATTGTTTTCACTGTCATCCTTGTCACTAGATCATCAATCAATTGTTGAAACAAGTTTCTATATTTAGCAGTTAGACGAGGTGTACTGGTGTTTTTTGTTGCCCTATCACTAGTTGCCGTGGTAAACAGTTTTACATGATTTGGTAACTATCCTGAAACGTTGAAAAATAAAAATATGAATATTAGATCAATTTTCCAGGGTTTGACAACAAACTATGCTTTGGAAATTTGTTTTCCGGTGGTAAATTAAAATCTTGAACCAGATCGGAAAGTAACCGCTTCATTGACACTGAGAGTGGATTGCAGTAGTTAATGTTTTAAGTTGATTGGTGAATTAAAAAAGCTAAGTTATAAGAACATTAGTATTTTGTCTTTTGCACCATCTTCAGAATGTTACCCGCTTGTAAGATCTGGCATGACTGTATTTGTAAGTGAATAACCCTTAGGCAGGTATCATTAACTTAAAATTATTATGCCTATTATTACATCACCCCGCTTAGTAAATGGTGTACTGCTTCATGGTTGGTTTGAAATCACAAATGGGTTGTGGTGCACTGTTTCACAATTTGTAGAAAATCACAAAGGTCCACCAGCAACCTCAGAGAGAAAGTAATTGTTTTTAGATTTCAAGCACAAGACATGGGGGAAAATTGGCAAAGAAGATTGATGGGAAGGAGGTAGGCAGTTAGTTCCTAGGTGTGATACGCAGTTAGTTACTAGGTGCACATAGATAGCAGAGTCAAAAGTAGACAAGTAAAAGGTAATAGAAATGTGTAAATAGCACAGCCCCTAAAAGGATCTAGTAAACAGATAAGAGAAGTTGGGGAGCTAATAGGCTAGAACTGTTATCTTAATTTAGAGTCTGCAGACCTCTTGGTGGTCTTTGCACTGTGCCTAAAGGCATAATTTTGGTACAGGGTTGTGCATACTTGGACAAAGCTTGGGAAATACTTGACTGGAGACATTTACTTAGGGTCATAATATTTCCAGTAAACGTCTTAAATGTTGTGTAAATTAACTCGATGTAACAAAGAGAAAACAAACTTTTGGGAGAAATGCAGGCGGTTCATTGTGATTTTAACAAACTTAGAATCTGGCACTGATGAGGAACTTGGGTGTCTGCTTTGTTGAAGAAAAAATGTCCTTTCTCTGCATCCTCAGGGCAAGTATAAATGACAATCCATTCTATGATATGCTGGCAGCTAGAAGAAAGAATGCAACTGGTTCCAGTGTTCGACCCAGATAAGTGGGACAAGAAGGGAGATAGCATTACCTGCAATATTGTTTCATCTCATTGTATGAGATTCTTGTATATACATTGTTGTATGAGATATCTACAATATACTATGGTATATGAGATGTCTAGTATATACTGTATCATATGAGATTCTCGGATGTACAGTGTCATGTAAGATTCTAGGGTATAATTATGTCATATGAGGTTCAAGGACATAATTTGTCACATGAGATTCTAGGATATAACTGTCATATGACATTCTAGGGTACACTGTATCATGTGAGATTTCTAGGAAATACTGTGTCATTTAAGGCTCTAGGATGTAACTATGTCATACAATATTCTAGGTCATACTATTGCATGAGTTTCAAGGATACAATTTTTCATATGAGATTCTAAAATATACTATGTCACATAAGATTCTAGAATTACTGTGCCATGTGAGATTCAAAGATCAAACTCTATGACATAGAGATACTGTGAACCCACAATGATTGATGACTATTCATTCATAACCCTCCACTCCCAAAGGAGCATAGGCCTTCAACAAACACATGCCAAGTCCTCCTGTCACGTGCCATCATCTCAAGTTCTTTCCACGTTCTCCTTATCATTTTCACCTCTGTTTCCAGCTCTCTTCTCCATGTGCTTCTTGGTCTACCTCTGCTTCTCTTGCCCTGGGGTTCCAGCTGTCTTCATACCATTTTAATCCCTCTATTCTATGCAAGCACCCAATCACGAAAGTCTGTAGCTCTTCGGCAGCTGTCTTTGTTGTTCTCCATGTCTCAGAGCCATACAACAGGACTGACCTCACATCTGAGCCAAAGATTCCCATTTTCGCTTTGGATCCGACCTCTCTTGATCTCCATACATTTCCCAACGCAACGAAAGACCCTCTCGCTTTCCGTATTCCCACTTTGACATCACTGTCTGTCCCTCCAACTCTGTCCACACCGCTGCCAAGACATGTGCACGACCCCACATCCTGTATTGGTGCCTCCTCAAGCCCAACCCTGTTATCACCACCTGCATCTACTCTCACCATCTTTGTCCTTTCCCTATGCACTTTAAGACCCAATAGCTGTGACCTCTCATCGAGTGTTTTCAATTTGTCCTGCATCTGATTACGGTTATGGGACAGAAGAGCTAAGTCATCAGCAAAATCCAGATCATCCAACTGCTTAGTCAGAGTCCACTGGACTCCATTTCTGTTGTATGTTGTCGATGTTCTCGTAACCCAGTCTATTGCCAGTAAGAAAAGAAATGGAGACAAGAGGCATCCCTGTCGCACTCCCGCCCCCATCCCAAATGGCTCTGCAAGCTGTCCCTCACGAAGAACTCCGCATGTCATGCCCCCATATGTCTTCTTTATTAAATTAATGATCCTCAGGGGAACTCCATAATGCCTCATCAATTTCCAAAGTGACTCTCTGTCCACACTGTCAAATGCCCTCTCACAGTCCACAAATCCGATGTACAGTGGTGAACTCCATTCCAGACCCTGTTCAACCATTATTCTCAAAGTGGCTATCTGGTCCGCACAGGATCTGCCTTGTCGAAAACCTGCTTGTTCATCTCTCAGTTTCTTGTCTATGGACTCTTTTAATCTCTCAAGGATAATCCTGTTTAATACCCCCCCGCGCCCCCCCCCCCCCCCCCCCCCCCCGTTTCCCAACACTGAAAGTAACACTATTCCTCTATAATTTGTGCACTCCCGTAAATTTCCCCTCCCAGGCAACCAAACCAGACATCCCTCCTTCCACTCTGCCGGTACCTCCTCCCCCTCCCAGACCCCACCAAGCAATTTATATAACATCTCTGTAGCCATGTCGACATCTGCCCCGATAGCCTCCGCTGGAATGCCATCAGGTCCAGACGCCCCTCCATCCCCTAGAAGCCCCATGGCTTTCTTTACCTCTTCCCTTGCTGGTCCTTCACCGCCAATTTGCAGCTCCTCCTCCGCTGGCCGGACGCCCGAGGGGCCCTGTGGAGCCGGTCTATTGAGAAGGTCCTCAAAATACTCCGTCCACCTCTTCATCCGCTCTTGCACACTACCGAGCAGCCTTCCACTCCCATCTTTTACGAAGCAACCCGCCAGCCTCCCTGTGCTGCCACACAGTTCTCTCACACTCCCCTTGGCCGCAGCATCCCCCGCCTCTCCTGCCAACTCCCCAACATACCCCCTCTTGTCTCCCCCGACACCTCACCTCTCCGCCTGCCCCTGCGCACACCCCCCAAGCCCTGGCCCCGGAACCCCTGCCAATGTTCAAATCCGCCTTTCCTGTCCCCTATCCCACCTATGGTTTCCGCCGCCATCCATGCCTTTTGTTGTCGTTCCCCCCTCCCCAGCATCCCTTCACATGTCCCATTCCAGACCGTCTTGACCTGCCGCCAACAGTCCCCTGCATTCCCCACATCCTCCAGCCGCTGGAGCACCCGGAATCCGCTGGACACCGTGACCGCAAACCATCTCCCGTCTCTTGATGTCTCATATGTCCCACATCAAACTGCCGTCTACAACCCTGCACTGCCGCACATCTCCCGAGTCTCACTTCCACCCTGGCCATCAGAAGGTGGTGGTCCGATGCCACATCCCGCAATGATGATCCAAACCCCCCGTCCATGCATACACGACCTATCTGACCCTCTGCTCCACGGTCCGGCGACATCCATGTTGCCTTGTGTATTCTCTTATGTGGATTGATGTCTATGATGACTGAAAATTAGGTTGTAAATGAACTACAAGAAATTTTACTTTCATGCCACTTTTAAACTGTAAGATTGTAATAGTAGAATATATGTATCACCATATTGCACATAAGCATATAACTTAAAGAATTCAATCTAATTGCACATATCTATGATATATAAACAATGCACACAATGTTAAGTTACTTCATGTGCAGCAGGCAGTGTGAGAGAGACTTGAGTAAATGAGAAGGATAGCTCATGTGATATTTGCATATATCTCTTATTTCTTGGAATTGTCACACAATAGGTAGGACCAAAACCACAACTGCTGTACGACAACAGTTTGTTTTAAATTTGCTTGTTTAGAAGATAGGATAGCATGGTGCTCTATGTAGCTAATCTCTACACCCAGGGTAGAAGAGAAACGACTAAGTAAGTTGTTTAGTATAAATATAATTGTTGCTATGAAGACATATTGTTACTGATTTGTTCCTTGCTGACATCTCTCTGTGGAGCATAGACCTTCATCCAGATCTCTTCAGGCCATCCTATGCTGGTAAAAGGTGGTCAAGGATCCCATTACATGCCCATATTGGGAATATGGTGTTAGGCCCATATTTTCTTGACCATACGGCACGCTAGGGATGATGTGGTCAGCATCATGCCGGCTGCCTTTAACCTTCCCAGAGTTGCTCAGGTACCCAGTTGATGAGGCAGTATAAAATCCCAACTCAACAGGGGATCGAAATATGGACCACTGAGCACGGAAGCCAGTGCATCCTATGGTGGGCAGTTTGTAAAAGTTGTTATTTGTTTACATGGTGCTGAAAAGTTTTATAGGTAACAAAGAGTTTTTACACAGTGTGTTTTCCAGTTTTGTGGCAAACTCATTTTAGCCAGTCTCGTGCCCAACACTTGTTAGACACCTTTTATAATGTTTGTGATAACCATTGAGGAAGTACACCAGCTCAAGAAGTCTGTAGCAGACTTTCAAGCAGAAGATGAAAATAAATGATAGAAAAATATGTCTGGAGTAGCCGATGAGGCTGCTATTCATATCCCTAGACATGCAGACAGAAAGTTTATGGAGCTTTTTAATATTAATTTGATTCAGCAGTTTCATTAAGGAATAGTATTTTGAAGTTTAAAATTGTAGATATTATTATTATTAATGGTAATGGAATTTTTGTGACATTATGTCTTTATGATCCGCTGTAAAGTTGATATATTTATAATATGAGACTGTAAATAATGTGTAAATATAATATCTGTGTCCACATTTTCCTGGATCACATTTTCATTTAGTCTGACTGTCACTTGATTAGCTCAAATGAAAATAAGTACCAGAGAAAGTCTTAAGATTTAAAAAAAAAATATAACCCATGTTCAGGATTCAAATTTCAGTAGTAAATAACTGAAATAAGTCCTGGTTTATATATATTTTTTTTAAGCAGAAACGATTCACATACTTTCTTCTAGTTTATGTATTTAGATAAGTTCCGTTTCCATGTGTCTTGTCCCTGACAAAGACCATGTGTTCATAAGTTTGGGCTGTTTCATTGTCCTGGTTTCTTAGTAGACTGTTTTGTTACCTGTTTTCAGTGAGCTTATCATTTGATGCAGGTTACTGCAGTTCCCCTCATATTTTTCATCAGAGTAAAATTTGTTTATAAATTTCCAATTAATATTTTTGTGTTTAGCTGTGACAGAATCCCTAGTGACATATACATTGGCCATTTTGTCCCTTGTATTTCTGTAAAACTAACTTTTCTTCTTGTGTTATGTTTGACCATTGTTACACTGCTTTACTGTAGTTACCTTCTTCCACTCAGTAGGTCATTTGATTTTATAACCTGTGCCTGATTGTTGGACCTGTAAATAATCATACTATATACAATTGGTGGAAACCGGGGGTAGGCTTGTAAATATTTAAGTATTCTAGGATGCAGTATAAGGTGGCAAGGGGATGAAAGGAGTTTAGATGAACCTACTGAGTTATTTGTTGTAACAGTGTGAGAGTTGGTTGCTGAATATGTAAATATTATATTAGTCTGATTAGATAAGCGTGCATCGTTCATCATTGCATGAGTAGTATAGCACGTATGAATTTCCTCAGTCAATAAACCAGGGGGCTATTTGGAAAGTTGTAAATAACTCAGCAGTTCTGTGACTGTCAGATTAGGCATAAATGTTTATTACCATCAAAAATTGGAGATTGATTGAACACATTTCAGTTGTCTGAATGCTAATCTCCATCATGATAAGCACATAGAAGCCAGATTTGTGGTTGACCAGAGTAAGGACACCTACATTTTATGTCCTCGTTTGGTTTCCTTATTTAGGTTGATGAACATACTGGGGAATGTGTAGTGCTTCAAGAGTTCCCAAAGGAATTTTATGTCACAGTAGTCAAAGGTCTTCTCACAGTTATAAATCTAGTGTGATCTGATGAATTAAGTGCCATGCTCTGTGCTGCTTATACCCACAGTGGCTATCTGGGATCTATTTTATCAAAGATTTGCATGTTTCTACCTCAGTTGTCAGATGACTTCTTCATGTTTTTGTGGCTTTAAATTTCAAAATGATGGGTAGCCAGTCACCTGCCCAATCCTCCTTAGCTGCCTTTTACAACATGCCTGGCATGGGTACAGTATTTGTGCACTTTGCTTCCCTTTCAGACACTGATAACATGCTAATCACCAGGGAAATACAGTAGCCAAAGACAGACTGTACGGTTCTAGGTCAAGAGAATAATATACCGTAATGAACACATGAATCTTAAACTTACATGCCAGGGAAATGCTAGATTTACATAATGACTGGTAATTATCAAGTGAATGCTTGATCCAGGCAAGGACAGATAACAGCCAGGTGAATGTGATCCAGGGAGACCTATTCAAGGACAGGTAACAGTCAGCTAAATGCTAGACAAAGTCAAATAACAGCCAGGTGAATGCTAAACTGTTGGAGCAGGTAATAGATGAATGCTATATACAGACAAGTGCAGCTAATAGTCAGATTAATTACTGACTCATAAATATGCACATATTTCATACAATGGTGAGTGCTTATTCTGAACAAGTATATGTTACAGTAGTCATGGGAATGCTGGATTAAGATAAAGAGTGACCTGAATAATTGGGTAAATGCAAGGCTAACACCAGAATGGCAGTAATAAATTTAGGACTAGACAGCCAAACTGGGACACATTCTATTGCCACTGTATACCTGCTAAATCAGAGCATGTTATATTTTAAAAAACTGGAAGATGCAGTGACTAAGTTAGTGCGTAATTCAGCTTGTCCTCTCACCTGCCATGTAACTTGTTAGCTTATGATTGATGGAAATAAAGGTTCATTAGGTCTCAGCTTTATGAGATGGGGTGACCAGTTACCTTCATTGCTGCCTTTTGCCCATTTTAACTCATGAGCAGTCAGATACCCAGTCTTAAAAGCTAGGTAGACTGGAGCATGTTGTGACCTGGTCCCTTTGCCTTGAGAAGCAAGTGATGTACCACTCTGCCACACTTGGATGCCCTCACTATTACCGTGCAAGTTAAATTGTTCCTCCCTGTTATTTTGGTATTCCAGCTCTACAATAACTTTGTCATTCAAGAGCAAGTAGTAGTCTACAAAATGTTTATGGCAGGTGTTGGAAACCCAGGAGCTGTTAGGATCTACTTTAGTAGCACTGAGCCCTTTAATGATATGCAGTTCACGAATATATTTTAGTAGCCAGCTGGAGAGTTTTCATTTGGAATGCAGAAAAAGTACCTTTGATCCTGCGGATACTGCAATTTTAAAGACCAGTGGGCGAGGTCTAGTCCGAAATGTCCCTAGTTTTAAAAGTCTTTCATTTTTTCCCCCACAATCACCTAAAGATCTACCAAATCATCCACTTGGATGACCAATAGATCGGTATTGACTGCTTGCCAACCCCTGGTTTAGGGGAACCAGAACTGATGTTGTTCTTTATTGGTGAGGTTAGATGTCAGTTATTTATTGACAGATATACCATTAAATTATTATTTTTGGTCCTGTGGTCTTTACCTCGTTTGTTAGCTATCCTTAAAGATCTGATTGTCTTTTTTATTCATTTATAAATTAAATTAAAAGACAATAAGATTCATTTGTTCATCTTTACTTTTCTTTACATTTTTTTATAATTTCATGTGAAAGTCATTTGGATTTTGAATAAGTTGTTAATGCACTGCTCACATTTGTTGTGCATCGTAGTCTTCTAGGGGTAGGCTGTGCATAAATGCATAGTAATTAATGTCATGCACAATTTAAGCATAATATTTCCTGCTCATTTTTTTGTTCACACCAACAAGGGGCATAACTCCTCTCTAGCGGCACCTCAGTTTTTATTTCTTTTGGAAAGAACTCTAAAATATTATTTACTACAGTGTATTTTGTAGTTGAGACCTTCCTTTGGATTTCAATCAATCAATATCTTTCTTCTAAAGCGTTCAAGGTTATTACATTTCTGTTTTGATTAATGCATGAACTTAAATGTGTGCCATAGGCTAGAGAACCAAACTGGGAATCGAGGGAATGGATATTAGGCAAGTAAAATTTTGAAAACGACTGACTTTGTTTTCCCAGTGGCAGATTGATATCTTTGAAAATAATGTGTACAGACCATTTTTGTTAAGGCTTGGATGGAGGATTACACTGTTGTAATTTGTAACTGAGTTAATTGTTCCGCAGTATTATTGTGCTGTCAAGTATTTTTTATTTCATTATTTTTTGTCTGTATTGAGGCAGATGGACGATAGCAAGGAAGATGAAGAGAATGTAATCTAGGCTAGTTAAGACATAATCAGATGCAGTGTTTCAGTCCACAAGTAATGGTTTTTTGTTTTTTTTTCTTAAAGCATATCATGAGCAACTGAGAGATGCTTTATATGATACAGCCAGACTGTTCCCCTCACCCTTCCCCATCTGCGCCATAATTTATTTATTCCTCTTTATCAGTGCAGGAGACAGACCTGGCCATTTGCCAGTACAGTATGTCTGAAGTAACATAAGAGTATATCTGCCCATTATGTTTAACAGCAAAAATGTAAAAGAAACTTTACTGTACTATTTAATTTTGTAAAATGTTCTGCATTATTCCCACTTTGGTTTCCAGGTATGTCACTTTCATGGCCTGTAGTATTTTTATAACTGAAGCCCAGAATTACAGAGAGGTTTTTTTTTTTTTTTAATTAACAGATTTTCATTTGCTGAGAAATGTTCATGTGTTGTGCCTTCCCTGTGGCTGACAATCATGTCGTCACTGACGAAATGGCTATTTATTAGTAGTAATGCTGGACTGCCTACTTCTATTTTTAAAATTCTAGTAGACAGTACTGTTAATGCATGATGAAGGGGTTGAGTTATTGTTGAAACAGGTATGTAAGTCAACCTGCTTAAAAACATATGTATCACTTGTTGATTTTTCTTTTTTTTAAGATCAGACATTTAAAGAAAGAAATATATTCATGAAACCAGTCAGTGTTGCTTTCCACCGCATACTGGTATCCTTCAGATACAAACTTGCTGCTTCATTTTAGTTTGACCTATCAGCAATACCATTACTTCTTTCACTAGATTCACTTTCGTCACTGTCAGATTCTAAATGAGGCCCTTATTCAATGTTCACATCTGATTTGGTCACTCCTGATCACAAGTCACTTCTCAGACCCCGAAGCAAATATTCGACTGCCTGAAAAGTCGTGACTTTAAAAAAAAATAATGAAAAATCACATAATACCCATAGATTCTATTTTAAAAAAAAAAAATTTAGAAAGCAGAAGCTTTACATGTCCCAGAAATCTATTTATAACTTATATTAAATACTGAGATCTCATTGCTACTTGGCAATGAACGACTACAGTAGTTAGAATTTCCAGACCGGCGATTTCAATCGCTTTAAACAGTAATGGGTTCAGCTGAATGTAACAGAATTTGCAAAAAGCCAGGGAATTTCCAGTGCATTGCAGGAATTCAGAATAGATGACAACTCGTTCAACTCATAATCAGGCCATTTGTTTTGTAAGCTTTTTTAAGTCCTAAAGTCTAGGGATCGAACTTATACTTGAATATATACGATATATATCTTGGCTACACAGACACACACAAAAAATGAAACAAATTGACTAAAAATAAAAATGTACAAAGTATTTACAATACTCAGCTGAATACAGCTAGTGCACTTGCAGGACTCATATTGTCTACAGTAATACATTTGGTGCATTTCTCTTTTGTCTACAGTAATACATTTGGTGCATTTCTCTTATATATTTCACCAGTGCTGTATAGTTTTAATGCAGTTATCTTCATTTAGATTGCTTAGCAGTGACAGAATGATATGCCATTCAAAATTTGTGGAAAAAAGTTATACGTCAGAGACATAACAGTGCTTATTTCTGCATGGGTTTTTTCTTGTCATGTAAAGTTTAAATGAGATTACAAGCATCTGCTTAGCCTGTGAACTACATTTAAAAACATGCCAACATTTTAAAAGCATTTTTTTTCCCTTCAAAAACTCAGTTCCTGCTGAGAGTTAATTTTTAATCCAAAGCAGACACTTAACCTGCCCCCTTTTATTTCTATTATATGTATATGTCACCAGTGCTGTATAGTTTTAATACAGTTCGTCTTCATTTAAATTGCTTAGCAGATGATGCAGCGAGTGACAGCCATTCAAAACTGTGAGCAGTTATGCGTGTGTTTTAAATGAAATTATGAGTACCTGATAAGCCTGTGAACTAATGTTTAAAAAAAAAATTTCCATAGGATTTTTTATTTTGTACCTGCTGACAAATTGGTACTGTTAATTTTGTGGCTCTGAACCTTGATTTCAGAGTCCCTGTCGTGTTCTGTCCAATAAACCAAAAAAAAAGCATTATTTAACATGTAATCTAGTAAACATGAACCACTTGTTCTGTTTTTATTTTTTTTAAATTATTGACTGTTCTTTTCACCACCTCCATGTACTTTGAAGTGCAATTTAACCTTTTAGCATTCATTCAAAAACAATGAATACAGCAGCTATGGGCGTACAGCTTATACAGATTTTATTTACAATTTTATTATTCAGGAAACAGAACATTTATGTGTGTCATACTTAATGCTGTCACACCCATACTAAATCAGCTAATGGGTGGGAAAAGTTCAACATACCTGCAACATTTCAGTAATTTGTACACTGAAGCACTTTTAGTAAAAACATGAAAACGAAAAAACATGTCAGTCACATTCATGTCACCTGTTGCCAACAAATTGTGTCTCATTACATTTAAATGACCGATGACCACCAAATAAATGATATATTTACAGTAATACTTCAGTAGTCTGAAGAATAAGGTAGCTCTAGCTGTCGGCGAGTGGTAGTTGGTGTGTATAAAAAAATAGAAAACGGTAATGCCGTCTTACTAGGACAAAAGACAAAGAAAGTTGCGGCCACAAGGCCTTTTGTCAGAGAAAGGAAAGAAAGTAAGAGCTAAGAGACCTGGAAAATAAATAAAAAGAAAAGTTGAAAGTATGTTAACTGGTCAAAATTGTCACCTGTTTCTGTGACATACTTTTCAATGTTACTTATTTATTTTCTCATGTCTGTTACTTTGCTCTCACCTTCTTTCCTTTCCCTGATGAAGGCCTTGTGGCCGCAACGTAAGCAATTTTCTATGTCTTGTGTCCAGCATGACGCATTACTATGTTCTATTTTTTATATATAAACACATCCTTACTGCAGTTCCCATAATTTTTTTAATTATGATAAAGAATTTTTAAACCAGTAATTTAAAAACCAAAGCAGAGGTACTTAGAAATTGTGGGGTGGGAGGTGGAATAATGTGAAAACGTTCATTACATCTACCAGATACTTGCTACCATGGGTAAGCCACACTAACATCTTGAGTTATAAAACACATTCTGTTAATGTAGTGTAGTAATACATCAACAGTAACAGCAACATTTTTGAGGTGAAGACAGGAGTACGATAGGGATGCCCCTCATCAACCACTTTATTTTTAACAGTCATAGACTGGGTGATGCGCCATACAACAGATGGACGTTTTCTACACTGGAAGATCTGGAATATGCAGATGACATTGCACTGACTGAACAAATATGGCCAGCAGATGAGTCTGAGAAGACAGAGGTCATGACACTCAATGTGGGCAATCCTAAGCCCATAACAATAAGGAACCAGAAGCTGGAACAGACACATTTACATACAATACCTAGGATGCATAGTAACACCAGAAGTCAGAACAAGCAAAGACATCAAGAACAGAATGAATAAAGTGAGAACAGCCTTTGCTAGTCTAAACAACATCTGGAAGTCCTCTCAGTACAGCACAAATACCAAATTAAGATTATATGAGAGCTGTGTACTTTCAGTGCTTCTCTATGGTGCAGAATGCTGGAGATTACAGAGAAGGAAATGTCGACATTGTCCTCTTTCCACATAATCTGCCTAAGGAAAATTCTCAGAATCTTTTGGCCAAATACATCACCAATCAAGAACTGCTAACTTGCAGCAATCAAGAGGACATGTACGCCATCATAGCTGGCAGACACTGGTGTTGGGACCCCCGATGTCATCACAAGAACAGCTATGCTATGGACCTATGAAGGAAAACTACAGAGAGGTCGACCAAAAACAACTTGGCGGAGAACTGTGGAGGCTGATATGCAAAGAATGAACCAGAGTTGAGGCACTTAACGAAGGATGGCCGCCAACCGAGCAAAGTGGAAGCAGTTTGTTGCTGCCCTACAAGACACCACCAGGCATGAGGGCCACTGACTGCTTGGACGACAGCTAAGGATCAAAGAAGAAGAAAACCATATCCCTTGTGTATTAACAAAGTATTAAACATAAAAGCTATCATTATCATCATCCTTTAGCTCCTCAAGAAGCTCAGGTCTTCTTTATCCCTTTCATATTGTCTCTCTCCAGTTCTCTTATCCATATCAAATGTCAGCCTCTTGTGTCTTGGAGGTGGAATCCCAGAACTCTTATCCATATCAAATGTCAGCCTCTTGTGTCTTGGAGGTGGAATCTTATCCAGATCAAATGTCAGCCTCTTGTGTCTTGGAGGTGGAATCCCAGAACTCTTATCCATATCAAATGTCAGCCTCTTGTGTCTTGGAGGTGGAATCTTATCCAGATCAAATGTCAGCCTCTTGTGTCTTGGAGGTGGAATCCCAGAACTCTTATCCATATCAAATGTCAGCCACAAATTGCTTCCGGTTCAAGATGTCCGACACAGTTGTAATTCGAGATGTTGGAGTTTTTTTCCCGCTTTACTGCAATTTTTCGTAAGTGATTGACTTGGTACGAGCCAGTAGGTTCATGTGAGGAGACTTCCCCCATGTTTTGTGCTACATGCAATGTCTGCATGTTACGTATATACCTGAATGAGGGCATGATTTTGGAATGTTCAGCTAACGACATTGTCAGCCATCTTGTCATGTCAGAAAATTCTGTTCACAAAAAGATTACGTGTGCTTTCTTCACATGCTTTTACTATAATGGCGTCATCAACAAATGTCTTCACTTCGAATAAAGCATGTAGTCTTGGTTGACAATCCACCTAAGAGAAGGACAACTTCACACAAACCCAGGTAGGAAAGACTCGTTAGTCCAGAAAGATAGCTCTCCTAGGAGAGACAACTCTGATGTAATACAACTGCTGCCTTGTAGGAAGGTCACGGAAAACCAGAGGCTAGGGAAGCAGTCCCGAACAAATGCATGCTGAAGACGGATGCACTGGGCCGCAAGGCGCACAACATAGTGCAACGCAAACCGCCATGAGATGACAGACAGAAATATGACTCGAGATAGTGATCGACCCAAGGAGTCCCGCCAGGTGGGAAGAGTGCCGGACTCCCTGCCTCGAAGGGGTCCACCCAAAGCTACTGGTGGTCACTTATCTCTGCATCGTGCAGCCAGGGCGCAGAATATTAGGGAAAATGCGACTGGCCAAAACACCCAGGAAAGAACACTAAATATACTCCAATGGAATGCAGAAGGTGTCCTAAGGAAGAAACTACCGCTCACAAAAAAACTACATGATGAGCAAATTGACATAGCCTGCATACAGGAAACACCTAAACACAAACCACAGATTTTCTGTAAGAGGATATGAAACCCTCCGGCTTGATAGAGAGGGACACAAGGGAGGAGTACTCATGTTAATCAGAAATTCCTTGCCTAGCAGAGAGCTTTCTGTTGCTACAAACGGTCAGGCAGAAATTATAGGAGCTGATATCACGATAGATGACCAGACCGTTAGAGTATACAACCTATATTCCCCCCCAGATAAAGATCTTTCACTAGCCACAATGGAGATTAGGCGCACCAACTGCCTAGTTGTTGGTGATTTCAACAGCCATTCAGAAAGGTGGGGTTACACAAAGGCTGATACCCGTGGCATTGAGGTAGAGGACTGGGAGATTGACTCAAATCTACAAATCATCAATAGAGCAGATGATACACCCAGCTTCTACTCAAGAAAATGGCAATCGACCTCGACACCCGACCTTGCCTTCTCAACAGGAGACAACCATAAGATCGAACGCATTGTGCTCAACCAATTGGCGGGCAGTGACCACAAACTGATCAAATTAATGATCAATATGGAACATACACTCCACCTCCATAAACCATTACCCCGCTGGAACTACAAAAAGGCCAACTGGAACAAGTTCTCAGCACTGACAGATGAATACTGTGGTTCCATAAACACCCAAAACAAAAGAATTGGAGAAATAGCTGATGGATTTAACAAAGCAGTTCTGAAAGCTGCCCTAGAATCAATACCAAGAGGGGCGAGGAAAGATTATAAGCCGTACTGGACAGAAGAACTCAATGAACTGGAAGAACAGGTAACAGAGGCCAGAGATGTAGCAGAAAAGGTCAAAACAGTTGAGGCAAACATCGCCTACAAAGCTATCTCTGCAAAATACAGGAAAACGTTAAACTGTTCAGCCAAAAATAGCTGGATCAAAACAACAGAAAGTCTTAACCTCGACAAAGATGGAAGAAAATTATGGAGGCTCGCCAAAGTCTTAAATGATGAGGAATGCAAAAATAAGGAAATAGCCCTACAACAAAATGAGAAAATACTCACAAAGAAAGAGGCAGCTAATGTTTTTGCTCAAAAATTCTCACTCGAGCCAGATAAATGTTCCACTGGACAGAAAACAGGAAATTTCCAAAGAGCAAGAAATTTACCAAAATATACCAACTGTTCCAGAAGAGCATATGACAACAAACCTCACCATGAGCCTGGAAAGAAGCAGTACTAGTTCCAATCCCCAAAAAGGACAAAGACCGAATGGACCCCAACAGCTACAGACCCATCAGCCTTCTAAGCTGCACGGGAAAGCTTATGGAGAGGATGATCAATACCAGATTAAGCTGGCACCTCGAAGAAAAACAAATTTTACTGCACCAACAGGCAGGCTTCAGGCAACATAGGTCTACAGAGGACCAAGTCACCTACATTGCACAGGAAATCGAAGATGCTTTCCACGAAAGAAAGCACACTTTAGCAGTCTGGGTAGATATGGAGAAAGCATTTGATAAAGTTTGGAAAGATGGGCTAAGAGTTAAAATGCTTAAATATGGAGTCTGTGGAAGAATGTATAACTGGATCAGCAACTATCTAACAAACAGAACAGCTAGAGTGCAGGTGCACGAACAGTTAAGCAAAAAGACTACAATGGAACATGGAGTTCCACAGGGTGGGGTCCTTTCCCCAACACTCTTCCTCATATATATAAATGATATAACAGAAAACATCCACAAGAATGTCCACAACTCCCTCTACGCTGATGACCTGGCCATGTGGACTTCAGAACAATACATCACCACACCAAGAGTGTGCATGCAGGATTCACTGCTAGCCCTTGAAAGTTGGTCCAAAAAGTGGTTGCTCAAAATAAATGAACAAAAAAACTACACACTATTTTTACCTTGTCAAATAAACCACAGCAAGCAAAGCTGCAACTAAATGGGCAGGCAGTACGAGAAGATGAAACACCAACATACTTAGGAATCACACTAGACCGCCGAATGACATGGAAATCACAGATTAACAAAATACAGCTAAGGGCAAAACTTCGCATGGCCATCATGAAAAAGTTAGCAGGTACCACATGGGGTGCTGATGAGAATATCCTCAAAAAGCTGTACACAGGCAGAGTCAGACCTGCTATGGAATATGGCATCACAGCTTGGTTGACAGCAGCAAAATCAAATTTTGACAGAGTAAACAGACTCCAAAACCAAGCAGCACGTATTATAACAGGGGCCCTAAAGTCTACACAAATCAACCATATGGAAAACATCACAGGGCTACAGTCAATGGAGGATAGACGTGACAGCAGAGTCTTAAAACAAGCTGAAAAATTTAAGAGGCTCGAAGGACACCCCATGTACCAAAGAATGAATAGGCTAGGAAGAGGCAGGCTCAAGCGAACTAACTTTGTCGCCCAAGCAAAAGAAAAAATTAACAATAATACCAAACTAGCAAGCTCAGTTGCAAAGAAAATCCCAACAAGCTCAACTATCCCACTGTGGAAAATAAGATGCTTTCCTAAGTTAAAATCTGATATTCCAGGCATTGAAGGTAAGGGAACACAGACAGAAACACAAAGAAAGTGTATAGCAACCAAGTATATTGACCCAAAATTTCCAGCAAAGCTTTGGACACATGCATATACTGATGGTTCGGCAACAAATGCAGTTGAAAATGGGGGTGCCGGCATCCTCATAAAATTAAAGAATAGAATTCACTCTATGGCAATTGCCACTGGAAAATACTGCAATAACTTCTGTGCTGAAGCAGAAGCCCTGAAACAGGCAGCTGAAACTCTTATTGAATGCAAAGCACAGGCAGAAAAACAGATAGTAATCTTTTCAGATGCCCTCTCAATAATATCAGCGCTGAAGAGCCACCAAACTAAAGGATTGAAAGATCTGATAATCTCCCTTGAAAGACTGGCCGAATGCTTCAAGAAGTGCACTATCCAGTGGATACCAGCCCATTGCAACATACCAGGAAATGAGGAGGCAGATAGACTTGCTAAGGAAGGAGGTGCCTTACAACAAAATGATATAGAGACAACTTACGCAACGGCAAAGACTACTATAAAGGCTACATTCAAGTCCAAATGGGAAAGAGAGCACCCGGGACATTTGAAAAATGATGCATATCATCAACTATCCAGAAAAGAACAGGTCATCATTTTTCGGCTACGCACTGGTCACAACAGATTGAGATACCATCTGTACCACAAATACAAAATTGGTGCAACAGATCTCTGCACCTGCGGTACCAGCCCAATGACAGTCGAACACCTGCTGCAATACTGCCCAACCTACAGTAATGAACGGAGTAGCATATGGCAACAACCCACTTCTGTCAACGAAAAACTGTTTGGAGATGTTGGGAGCCTTGGGTTGACTACTGCCTTTATTAGAGTCATAAATGTGGAAGTCTGAAGGCGAACGAGGAAGAAGAAGAAGAAGAAATGTCAGCCTCTTGTGTCTTGGAGGTGGAATCCCAGAACTCTTATCCATATCAAATGTCAGCCTCTTGTGTCTTGGAGGTGGAATCTTATCCAGATCAAATGTCAGCCTCTTATGTCTTGGAGGTGGAATCTTATCCAGATCAAATGTCAGCCTCTTGTGTCTTGGAGGTGGAATCCCAGAACTCTTATCCATATCAAATGTCAGCCTCTTGTGTCTTGGAGGTGGAATCCCAGAACAATGTTATATTTTAATGAGGACTGGTTCCAATCTTTATTATAACCTGTGTTTTCTTCAAGCCTAATTAGCTTAATCCTTAAGAATCTTTCAAAAGCAGAGGTTTCAAACTTTGAACTTCTTGACTCACCCATGTAAAATGTATCCAGTGAATCAAAGAAACTACTACTTTTATAAACTAAAAACAAGAAGCTGTCAAATCACCACTGATGAGAGATGTCATCTAAACCTGCGTCAGTCATATCATTCTTATATTATTCCAAAAAAAACAAAAACAAAGTAAGATCTAAGGTGAAATCACAGCAAGACCTGTCATTTAAAACCAAACTCTTTATAAAGGCATACGTAATATACAAACGCTGTATTGGACACTGAGGCCATGGGAGGAAATTCAGATATGATTAAAGATAGAACAAAATGAGCTTCTGAAATCTGTTAATTAAAATGAGTAACTTGAGACAATTCATATCAATAAATATGTCTTACATATAAGCTGTCCATAATTCATTTTAAAACCAAATTAAATGGGAACAAAAACACAATCAGTACAATATTTACAAACAAACTAGTTGCTTTCATAAGCACGTCATACATAATAAAAGAATTCAATTCTTAGTCAAAATTTGAAAATTAAGTTCTCTTGTGATATAAGATCAAGTTAACATGTATAAAATGCGGAGATGAAAAAGTACATCTGCCTTGATTAGGTGATGTAAAAATGCAGCCTAGTTGTCAGTTATTCAGCATAAATTTTTCTAACTGAATTTTGCCACAGCACTGAACTTCCACATACCAAGTATCTGGAACAGTCTAATACTTTCAGGAAATGGCCAAACATGTGAAATAAACTATATTATCCTACAATACACACAATTTGAATCCCCATTACTTTCCTCTGCTAACTTGTGCCACATATGAACCCTACATGTAAATTTGTTTGTTAAATCACATAAAAGTGTCAATACATAACACTAACATAAGACTTTTTCTTAACTAAAGTCCTAACTCATTGATATTTTAAATGGCACAATGGATCAAATCAGTGAATAAGACAATTCTGCATTTAATGTAAACAGAAAAAACAAAATAGGATTGTTCTCTCCCTCTCCCCTCCAGACTGGGCCTAAGATGTAACACATCTCAAACAGCATGTTGCAGACGTGACAACAGGTCCCTTGCTGGAAGATTGAACCAAAGCACTTCACACACTCTTGCAGCAGTCTTTTGTTTTACATTATGAGGTTGCTAGCCTTATGATATGTAATACATAGCAGAGCCTAACAAGCTTCATCTACTAGAGATATTTACAACCATTATTTACTTAACACAATTTTTCCAAGTACAACAGGAGCATCTGTATCTATCTCATGCCATACTTGTCACTAAGAGCAGAGATGAAGACAAAACATTTTATATCAAAATAGTGACCTTCCATGAGCTGGTTTACTTAGTCGTTCCCCTTCTACCGTGAGGCGTAGAGGTCAAAGCTAATACCATGTAGTCAAATAGGGAGAAAGGAGGGCAGGAGAATTAAATGACCTAGGACAAGTAAAAATCGTTTTTTTTAAAAATCAAGAAGCAGCTACTGACTCGTCTTGTCCACAAATTATCTAGATCAGGGTCTCTTAACCTTTTTTGTGCCATGGACTCCTTTGATTGTCTGATGAAGGCTATGGACCCCTCCTTAGGTTATGTACACAGAAACCGCCTAAGAGGTCTGGACCACAGGTTAAGAGACCCTGATCTAGACTGCTGAACTGTCGCTCCATTCAATCAAACATTTAATTAAGAAAGACTACATTTTAGAAGTTTGAGCCGACAATGCTGTACCCACTTGAACATAAGAAGTTTGAGCCAACAATGCTGTACCCACTTGAACATAAGAAAGCCACCACAAAACATATAATGGCAGTTTTATGACTTAGGTAACCACTGAAGAATGTAAACATGGCAAATAATCCAGACATTTGAACTTACTACCCAAAATGTGTTTGCAATAAATGAATCTTTTTGAACAGAATATCAAATGCAGACTTAATGCTAACATCACAGAAAACAACTCAGTTACTAGCATATTTGGGAAGCGTTACTTATGAGATCACTAGAAAGCTAATACTATAATTTTAAAAAATAACGTACACACCACACAGATCAAAAACTCAGTCAGGCTATGGATTAAAATTGCGAGTACCAGTGGGATCATCATAATCTTTAACACTCTCTGTTGTAAATGGCCCTTTTATAAACCTACACATAAACTCCTGTAGTGGTGGTTTCTGTAGCAATCATTTTGACTTGATGAGGCTGCCAGCACCATACATAGCCTCTTATTAACTGCCTTGTACAACATGCCTGAAGGAACAATAGGCCTTTTCTTTCTTAATGTGATGCAGAACAAAAATGATGTTATGTCCCTTTTCACTCTTTGGAATTAGTATGGAGACTACTACTGCATTCAACTTTTGAAGGAAGCCGGTGCCAAAATACTTGATGTGCACTGATAGTGGCAGTTTCTGTGGAAATTTTGTTGTACATGATTAAGTTGCTAGCCCCATGCGCAACATCCAAAACCTCTCTTACAACATGCCCGCTGGGAGCGGCAGTCTTCAAATGGTTTCATTGTCATTGCATGTGACTTAAGTTTTCATAGAAAATATGATGCTACATATCTACTTAATTCTCCCTATTTTGCTGCAGCTTGTCTTTGAATATAACATGTTGACCTGTTCATTAAATCTAAACTCTGCAGTCTTATTTGTTGATCATTAGGTCTGCTTATTCTCTCCCCCATCCCCCCCCCCCCCCCACCCCCCCCTTTTTTTAAAATTATCATTAGGCCTGCTTTTTTCCCCCCTCTGCAACCGGTTATCCTAATCCTTCTTAAGCATCATCATAAATGTCTATTCTGCTTTGTGTTTACTGCCCTATTATTTACATTGCCAGATCTAGAGCAGGGGTCAACGTAACATAGATCCCGATCTACCAGCAGATCACAGGAGTTGAATTTTGTCTCTATGTGACAAAATAGGAATAGAAAAACAAAGCTAAAGAAATTTTGAACTAGCTCTCTCCGTCACGTAAATGTGCAGTATGCCCAGGACTATCATTACTTTTTCCATGTTCACAGTGAAACTCGCGAGCTAGCTTATGAAAATTCAATTTAATCGCATACTGCATGAGATGGGAGTGCAATCCTTTCTTTGGAGCAAGTTAAAATTCAAGAAAATATTTATTCTGAACTTTCCACCACTCTGTTGATGAAACAGCAGGAGGCAGATCATCTGGCAGAGTTGCATACAGGATGCACTTATTCCATATAGTCAGAAACCTGACCATACACATGAGGCAATCAAGGTAATCTTTAGAGAGCTCAGTGTTTCTAAAGTTGATCCGCGCAGCTCCTGGGTTGACTGCCATTGGTCTAATATTATTGGGCTGCACTATACGGTTACATTAAACGGTTACATTAAAAAACAACAAGAACTGCCGAGACATGAGCAGCCATCTAATTATTCCAAACCTGAAGCAAAAAATATGGTTGTCCACGGACAATTTCCATGGATTCTCAAACAATAAACTGAGAAAACTTTTATTATTTTAAACAAAGTTTTTCGATGACTTAGCAATAACAAAGGTGTTGCATATCTGAAATCTCTGAACTACACATTTGACTGGTGACAGAATATTCACTCAACATTAGAACCTTTGACGACACAAACAAAACTAGTTTTGTGTGTGAAGTATTATAATACAAGAATAAATAATTTAAAAAAAAAACCATTTTGTTGTAACGAACATGTAAGGGAAAAACAGAACAAGAAAAATATTAAAGAAAACTGAACCATCAATGGTTCCAAATTGATCGCACAAACATAATCAGCCTCACGCAGACTGAATGACTTGCCTATAGCACAACATGCAACTGGAGAACGGAATTACAATCTTTGTGTCTGACAGATTAGCAAAACTGACAAAATGCCTGCCACACCATACACCATGAAGAGTTGATACAGATAAATCACCATTAAAAATCTTCAAGTTTATAGACATGTCTGAAAATTAATTATGTGGCTAGACATTGTACCTCAACTTTAATGCAAGCCCTGATTCTTTCAAACATTTAGACACAATAATACAGTGTTTATATTGCTGAGAAATGAAAATGTACAATAAATGGTTAAAATCAGTCACCTACTGACATGGTATCATGCTGAAAACTGTGAAACAAATAAATATATTCTGAATAATGATTCAAACTGTTTTCTCTGAACTGCAAAGCAATTTTAAAAATTCTTTAAACATGCTTTCAGATGCATTAAAATTCCATTTGAAAGGGGTAATACTTGGAGAACAAATCATGATGCTCAGTTCCGAACCAAATTTGTTGTATATAACACTTTTTCCATGCACTGGTAACATTTTCAGTAAAATGACCACAACATTATTGTCATTAATGCAAATTCCTCGTGTCTTTTCATCCCAGAATGAAACAAACTGACACACGGTGAGGACAAATGTTGTATTCAATATTTATGTGCACCGCAAGGCATGAAACGGCACAGCAGTAATATCTTGGAGATAACCGGCTGTTTTCACTGAGAATATGTGCTGCTTTGTGGTTTATATGATTTTAATCGGTAATCACTATGTTTGTTTATTGTGTGATAATCGTTTTTTTTCACCCAGTGATGCAGCGATGACGAATTTTTGTGGTAGTGGTGGTCATGGTGTTGATGGTAGCTATGATCCTGAGACCATGAGGGTCCATACTGCTGAAACAGAAAAATACAAATATTGTAAAAACAGTCTGGGATAACCTCTTTTAATTCTCTAAATAAGAATTCATATTATTAATATTTTATATGTTACAGCTAAATGCACAAAAAAGACAACACAAATAATTCTTGGTGCTGAATAACATTATTGGAGATGAATTCAATAAAAAATAACATATATGGGTAAGTTGCAAGCACTTGTATGAAAGTAAAGAAGACGTATATTTATAGAGATGACTGCATCTATAATTATATTCCATAGCTGAATGGAGTCTCGTGGTAATGATCACTGTCCAAGAAGCACTGTTTGTGGTGCTGAGGTTGGCAGTATGTGTAGTCACAATTCTCTCTCGCAGGAAGGAGATGGCACAATTCAGATGGCCCTTGGTTCAAATCCCTGGTAAGCCTATCACTTCTGCCTCTTTTCTGTCTTCTTTATCTTTTTATGAGTGCCTGCAACATGCCCATTTATCTTTTTAATCTACTGTTCACACGCCTCTGGTTACCCTCTTTGTATATTCAGATGAGTTCAACAGACACTAACCAAAACATCATTGAAACATGTCACCAGCCTAAAGACCTATACGGAATTGACAACTTCATGCAGTGATTACCTGGACATGAAGTTACTCCCTAAAGTGAAGAGGTAGATAAACTAGTGAAAATATGAGCCTAAATGCCACAAACTGACCAGCCAGTCAACATCACTACGGCAAAACAAATAATTAATAAAAAATTTAAAATATATATTTTAAACACAGGTTTTTAATGCACTAAAAACCCCAAAATAATTTTTCAAGGAGTTTATAGCTTGCAGTAAAAATGTAACATTAAATTGACAGAAAGCCTGGGGCGCTGATTCTATATGAAATTAACTTCTGCTTTATACTTCATTAGACACCTATGGATAAAATATATGATGAGCGCTTAAGCGCCCCAGGCTTTTTGTCAAGTTGATGTTACATGGATGAAGTTTCAAGAGAGACAATCTTGTTGGAAAGAATACACCTAGAGTCTCCCTCAGCAAACGTCGAAGGGTATGAATGCTAATCATTCTTGTTACGCGTTGGTTGTATATACACCAGATGCAACCTCTCACACATTCATCCCTGCCAGTCTTACGCCTATCGCCGAACTCCAGCAATCTTAACCTTGATGATTCATCGATTGCAGTGTGATTCTCTAAGAGGCGATCATTAATTGTCCTCAGTATCTCTCCCTTGTCCATATCCAAGGCACCTATTATAGGTGCTCTTGACGCTAGTCTATCAGCTCTTTTATTGCCAAGTACCCCTGCATGACCAGGACAGTAGATCCACACCAGTTCTTGGAGATTCAAGGACGACGCTTCTATGGAGGTTTTCAGATTACGAACGAGGCACTGCTTACTTAACTCTCACAGAAATAGAATTGACTCAAAAAACAGTTCAAACTGTTGACACTACCAACAGCCATATGAAACAGTGGAACATCACCTGTTGCTTTGCACAGCACAGCAAGAGACGAGACAAATCCTCCTACCAAAGAACCCAACCATTGAAAATGCCCTATATTGTATACCTGAACCACTAATAAGAATCACACAGTTCCATATTTTGGCATCAAAATCACCAAGAGCTAACACTCAGTGATAGTGGATCAAAAACAAGATGAGTTCAATAACAGCAATCAGCTGCATGAGCCTTCTGTAGCAGGATATCAAAAGGTGAGATCGGAGGATGCCTGAGAAATGTATATCTTTGTGAAGTTGTCAAACTGCACACATATAAACTGGTGTAAACAAGCTGTTTAAAAAAAAAACATACAACAATCAACTGATCTATCCAAATATACCACTGAAGCTATAAATGATGTTCGACGGCAACAATTAAAAAAAATAAATAAAAGGAAAAAGAGAGGAACAAACTGATCCATGTTTATATTGTTTGTACTGACTTACCTCAGCTCTGTGTTTCATTGACTGATAATGCTGGAATAGGTTGTCTGATGAAAACAATGTCTCCTTGATGTGTTTTTTCACTTTCTTTAACTGAAATGAAAATGGTAGTTTCAGCAAGAAGAAAGATTTGTTTCTTTACGGTTCTGATCCATTAAATGGACCATGTCTGATACATCTTAAAATTAAAATTAAAAAATTATAGATTCTCTTGCCCTATTTACCAAATATATTATTTTTAAAATAACCTTATTAGAATAAAACTGAAATAGTTATTTAATCTTGTATACTGAAAAATGTTCCAATGATAATATTGAGAAAGTAGTTATGTAATACCTTTCCAGCATCAATCTCCTCATTATAAGCATCTGACCAATGTCTCTTTTTCTTGGTTTTGTCCTCCTCCTGTACCTCTCTGTCATTGTGGTTCTTGTGACCATCCCAAGACAGAACTGTGAACAGTTTAAATAAATAAATGTGACTATCTCAAGACAGAACTGTGAACAGTTTAAATAAATAAATGTGATCATCTCAAGACAGAACTGTGAACAGTTTAAATAAATAAATGTGATCATCTCAAGACAGAACTGTGAACAGTTTAAATAAATAAATGTGATCATCTCAAGACAGAACTGTGAACAGTTTAAATAAATAAATGTGATCATCTCAAGACAGAACTGTGAACAGTTTAAATAAATAAATGTGATCATCTCAAGACAGAACTGTGAACAGTTTAAATAAATAAATGTGATCATCTCAAGACAGAACTGTGAACAGTTTAAATTAAATAAATTATTCTTCTTCCTCTTCCTCGTTCGTCCTGAAAAGGACGGTGGTTGCGTTGTGTCTGTTTACGCCGTAGCTGTGATATCTGCACCTTTCGGTCGACACATCCGACTTCTGCACAGCATTTTTTGGGACCGGGTTTGCCTTCCCACTGCGATCCCTACTCGCTCAGCCAGACTGCAGTGATGCAATCTGTTTCCAGGACCACCACGTGGAGGTGGAGTAGGGTCTTGACCAGCTCTGGTTCACTGATCCTGATGCAAGCAGTCAAGCTATGGGTCGCTGGCTGCATTCTCTATTGCTGCATCTTTGGGTCCCAGTTTAAATAAATAAATGTGACCATCTCAAGACAGAACTGTGAACAGTTTAAATAAATAAATGGGTTCATCCCAAAGAACTGTGAACAGTTTAAATAAATAAATGTGACCATATCAAGACAGAACTGTGAACAGTTTAAATAAATAAATGTGACCATCTCAAGACTGAACTGCGGACAGTTTAAATAAATAAATTTGTTCATTCTAAGATAGAACTGTGAACAGTTTAAATAAATAAACGGGTTCATCCCAAGACAGAACTGTGAACAGTTTAAATAGATAAATGTGACCATCTCAAGATAGAACTGTGAACAGTTTAAATAAATAAATGGGTTCATCCCAAGACAGAACTGTGAACAGTTTAAATAAATAAATGTGACCATATCAAGACAGAACTGTGAACAGTTTAAATAAATAAATGTGACCATCTCAAGACTGAACTGCGGACAGTTTAAATAAATAAATTTGTTCATCCTAAGATAGAACTGTGAACAGTTTAAATAAATAAACGGGTTCATCCCAAGACAGAACTGTGAACAGTTTAAATAGATAAATGTGACCATCTCAAGATAGAACTGTGAACAGTTTAAATAGATAAACATGACCATCTCAAGATAGAACTGTGAACAGTTGAAACTCAAAGTAAATGTGACCACGTCAAGACATAATTGACAACAAAATAATTAAAAAAACAGAAGCAAAACTAGAAGTTACAGAAAAGTCTCCTAAAACATCATCATCATTTGCCTTTGTACCCCTTATGTAGCTGGTCCACTAACAGGAAGTCTGCACCAAACATTCACATGCTCTTGTAGTGGTTGTTTCTGTGGCAATTTGTCTTACATGAGGAGGTTGCCAGCCCCATGCATGTGGCACAATAGTCATCTTTCACAACATGCTTGACTGCAATTATTCTTTCTTTGTCTCATCAGAGACTCCCAGGAACTACGCCAGGACATGAATAATGTATACAGGAAAAACGATGTAGCAGAAGATATAGGATAAATACATTGACGAGTTGGCAATAGAGACACAGGAAGTTACACCTAAAGGAAATATGCAGGGTCTGTACAACCGCACAAACAAGCGAAATGAGAAATACAAGAAACTGTCTTTACATGGACAAGAATTTACAAGCAATTCACGTCTGCATCCTTTTATTTGAAATCCTCGGGACAGCTTTATTTTGGAATCTGGATTTTTCAGATGTCGCTCAAATCGCGGTTGAAAAGTAGCTCTAAGTTAACCAAAATAGCCCAAAATCTGTTCGAAAATAGATCGAAGCTGCCCATAACGTGTTTAAAGATAGCTCAAAGCCGCCCTAAATTGGTATGGGACTAGCAATCTCGTGATGTAAAACAAGTTGTCACAGAAACCACAGATACAAGAACATGTCAATGCTTGGTACAGGCTTCTTTCAAGGAGAGCAAAAGAAAATGATGATAATGAAAAGACACACAGGGCTGTTCCAACATAGAAATCTCCCAAATTCTGACAGAAATGTAGGTCAAAGGATCCCTCTATATGCCCACTAACCACTGCGCTACAGCGGCTCTGACAGAAATGTAACCTAAAGAAATTTTCGATTCTCAGTTTATTTCGGTTTTTGTAGAAAAGGTTACAGTTCTGTAATAATAAAAGCAAAACTCTAGGCGGGGAGGAACAAAACAATTTACCGCTGTTTCCAAAACTGTAACTTGTTCCATCTAGACCAGCAGTAAATTCTGAAGCACGTGAACCATCCCATGTGACTTTTATCTTGTCAGAAGACGCCTCTTTCCTTGGGGCCACATCATCTTTGATGTGATGGTTCCAAGACTGGACAGACGCTGTTAAGTATAATTAAATGCTGAACACAGAAAACTCCTATATATATATTCTCAATTTTTTCTCATTTGCGCATATACACTTTGCATTATACTATTACTTGTTTTTTTTTTTTTTAACAAAAAAGCCTCATATGCAATAATGGAGCGCAAACTCCCATGATTATGTTGCTTAAGACCAAGCATTCAGTTCATTAAATTTATTCTACACATTTACATTGTTCAGATAACAGCAAAGTCAAATCTTATCCTGCATTTATTCTCATATAACCACATTTATTTTTCTCATAAAGCTGGTAGTCTGTCTCAGACTTCTCTTACTTCCATAGAGTCAGCAAAGTCCATGCTGGCCAATCTGCTCCTCTTGTGGGGCTGACACTTTGGAGAACATTTTCTACTGTTTGCTCGTCTTCCCACAAGGACATGATTATATTTGAGCCAGCAGCAACTGGTTCTTAGTCAATTGATATTTTTATTATAAATTATACACTAATTAGTCTATACAGTTCACAACGCAATTTTATTACTTGTGTGAATTTAGTTTTGAGTATAAACAGGTGGATGAAAAGTCACATCCTATTTTTAAACTGTTATTTCTTCACTGCTATCCGACTAATTTATGTCAAACAAACATCAAAATAAACTGAATTAACTGTCATTTTACCACATAAAACACTACATCATTGTTATGATTAAAATTCATAACGATTATGTCGGTATAATAGTTGGCTCGTCAGGGCTCCTTTTCTGATAATTTTATACGGACTTACTTATTAATAAAGGAAGTGACGTCATGCCGATATGGTGTAGAGGCAGACGTGAACATTTTGAAGCAGAAGTGAGTTGATCATCTGCAAGAAGAGATGCGGCTTGTGTTTGAAAGTGAGCGGACTTATGTGTATTGAGCTCCTGCAGTATACTGTGTTTTTCCTGCATCATTCCATCACCAGGACATCAATACACTTAGTTGAGGTGTCCCTGGTTTATTTATATTCAGGAAAATTATACCTATTCAATAAGATGTCCATTGGACTGTGATAAATAAAGTTTGTATGATTGTCATTGACCAGCCTTTGATAGTGAATGGACTGGACAACTACTTATTACCTTTGAGCGAGAACAGATTTCATGGAGCTTTGTGTCAAGTATAATAAACTGCATATTTGTGAATTGTGAAGGTGGTGTTTGTCAGCTCACTGCAGTTATGCCGATTCATGTTGTTGGACTATCCCCTAGTGTATACTTTGGCCACGGAGACCTTCTCCGGAACTTTAAATAATACGGCACGCATCAATCATGTTAACATTACAACTCGGCACAAGATCAGGTCTGTTCAACACATGACTTCATAGCGAGACGCTAATTTTCCTTTTGGTTATTTAACAAAATTTTGCAATAAATTTAACTTATTTGTCAAATGGCGGTTATCTGTCCTTGTTTTGACATTTGCTTTATATATATCATCATCATCATGTGACGTATTCTTTCCAGAACGTTGTCTCCATTACAGCTGCTCTGAACGCATCACGATTCTGGGCAAGTCGACCTGCATCAGCCAAAGACAAGTTCAGACTCTCTGTGATGTCCTGGGTCCACCGTCATCTAGGTCGACCCCTTCCCCTTTTTCCAGGGACCATGCCTTCCATCACTGTTTTTTCCAGACTATTATGTCTTTTTATATGACCGAAAAATTTCAGCTTCCTTATTGCGATGGTATTTAGGAGCCAATGTTCCTGTACGTTTAGTGGGTGCAGTACTTCTCTGTTGGTCTTTTTTTCTGTCCAGGGTATTCTCAACATCCTTCTGTAGCATTTCATTTCGAATGATGTAATCTTTTTTGCAACTGTTTTATTGAGTGTCCAAGTCTCGCAGCCGTATGTTGCTACTGGGAATATACATGCTCTGATCATTATATATATAGGGACGCAAAATTGGCCAACCGTCCTTTCACGATTTACTTTCACAGCAAGGTGAAGGTGCCATTTGGGTAGTCCTGTTCAATCTCTGGTAAGCATATCACATATTTCTTTTCTGTTGTCCTCTATAGTGTCCAACGAGTGCCTGTTAATTACTTACATCTATTTACTATTCACTGGACTCGGGTTTCCGTCATTATTTATCCAACAGACCAAAGCAAGGATATCAAAATTGAAAAAAAAAAGTAGTGACTTATCAATCACTCTGTAGTTTTGGAGAATAATTTAGAAGGGGGGGGGGGGGAGGGGGGGGGGGGGGGGGGGGGTTTAACAAGGATAGTGAATCTCTGCATGTTTGTAATCACAACCCTATGTGTCTTTTCACTATCATCATTTTCTTTTGCTCTCCTTGAAAGAAGCCTGTACCAAGCATTCACATGTTCTTGTATCTGTGGTTTCTGTAACAACTTGTTTTACATCACGAGATTGCTAGTCCCATACCTAACCTCATATAAGTCGCCTCGTACAACATGCCTGAGGGTGCAGCAGTTCTATTCTTTGTCTCTTCAGAGACCCCCAAAAACGACAGGAAAGAATTGCTTCTTTTACAAAGTAACAAAACATACAACAGTTGAGCTGGCAGCATTTCCTATTACCCATGATTCTTTGTTCATGTAGCAGTATCAGAAGTCCAACTAGTTCACAAACACATTATCACGTCATTACTCTTTAACTCCCTGTGGTACAGAGGCCATCAACAAGAACATATCATGCCTTCCCATCCTGTGACACCCATTAAAGGTTAGTCCATGTCTTTTTTTATTCCTTTTAAAAGGTAGAAGCTACAGTAAAATGCTGCTTTCATAAACAACTAGATTTTGATACAAATATGCAGGCCTGGCTTATATCACTAATAGCTATGTATACCAACGCATTTGATGGTATAATGCTATTGGTTGCCACGGAAATGGCGGCTATGTTGGATTTTACTCCAATATTTAAATTCTAAGGCTTTTTTGTTTGTTGAGTAATGAGCACCAACGTTGAAATAGAAGATTATCGCTGTATTTTTTTATTGTCAGATTAAACTTAAGTAGATCCTGAGATTAGGATGACCCAGAGTTCGCTGGGAGGACAACATTAGGCAATCTTTGAAGGACTAAGGACTAGATTGGAACCAGGCCAGGAGGAAGACAGCCGATAGGATAGTATGGCGCTCTCACTGGCAAACCTCTACACCCCAGAGTAGAAGAGGAATGACTAACTAAGTAAGTCCCGTCTCCAAGTGTAGACACATATATGCAAGATAATAATTACATTTAAAAAGATGGCCTCTAACAGTCTATATGAGCATAAATTAAACAAAGTTTGTCATTCATTCACTGCCCTTCAGTTCCCCAGGGACCATAGGCTTTGAACTAATTCATGCAAATTCCTCCTGTCCTATACCATTCGCTCAAGGTCTTTCCAAGTCTTCTTGATGCCTTTCATTTCTGCCGCCTGTTCTCTTACGCGTGTATTTTTGTGACTACCTATTAATGCTATCAATGGTTTCTCAATGTGCGTTGTATTTATCGCCAGTTTGGAAAGCTTTTTTTTTCATTTTCCAGCTAGCAAGCGCCGACAGATGCTGTCTCAAAAGACCGCGTGTGATGTTACGTGCTCATCGTGTATTGAGGCAGTGCTTTCGTGTCTGTTTGGTTCATGTGTCTGTAAAGCATAGCCTTGGTCATGATGTCAGCAAGGCAGGCGTATCTCTGTATCATGGCTCGATGGAGGTCTCAAAGAAAGCCCTGACACAAGGCTATGTGTGGTGTTCCGCTCAGACTGCAGAGTTGGGAAAGTCCTCTGGCGCTGCAACAAAATCTCATCCTCAATTGCTGCAAGGCTAAAAGAGTGAAAACTTGAATCCCTAGGGTTGCAAGAAGTAGACATGTGTCACCAGCATCTCCTCATCTCTTGTTCCACTGGCACTTTGTCTGGTTCTTACCATCAGTTTCACATTGGTAATCTTATCACAATCTTGTCATATGACTTATTTCCAGTAAGAATATAAGCAAATGGAATTTTGAAATTAAGTCACTATTATTTTACAGATCAATAAAGAAACAAACCATCTAGAGACAGCTACATTATCCTTACCTCGGTTATTGCTTTTGCTGCTGGAATCTCTCACATTCGTTGTCTCTATAGTCTTTTCTACCCACTCATATCCATCCAAGTCCTCATTTTCGCTCGTCTTTCTCCTGCGTTTACGTCTGTCCTCATCAGAGCTAACTGAAGAGTCAAAATGTAAGTGGCTGTACTTATGTTTACTGTGTTTTGTGTCTCTTCTGTTATCATAAGAATCACTATCTGAACTGGCTGAGTCTTTCTTCTTATGTTTTTTCTTCTCCTGTTTGTCTTTTTTGTGTTTTATTTTCTTCTTCAAGGAAGAGTCACTGCGGGATGAACTATCACCTCTTAACTTGTCACAACTCCAGCTTTCTGAATCTTTCTTGTGTTTTTTCTTGTGTTTCTTCTCTTTTCTGGACCCTCCATCGCTGATGCCTGAACTGCAGGAGGAATGAAGCAGAGGAAGTTTATCAGAGATGTCACCTGGTGTTGTTGGTCTGTCAAGACATGAATGCTGTACAAGTTTTGCACCGATGTGATCCCCTGGAGATCCAGCAGGAACAGGACTGTGTGGTTGTATCGGTCGAGTGTCTTTTAATTTCACAACTTCTGTTACTGCATCACTATTTTTATTGCTCATAGGTGTCTTGTCATGGACTGCATTTGGAGGAAATAGAGTCTTGCTAAAACATGACTTGTCAGGCTCCAGGGCTTTGGTGAGGCTGCATTTAGGTGTAACAGATGTATCTGAAAAAAAATCAGAAATCTCAGATAAGCTCTACTCATAATAATGTAAAAACAACTTCACATTTCAATGGGGTCAGTCAACTTTGCACTTCAATAATAATGTTTCACAGACATCAAATTATTATTTTCTACTTTGAAGTGTTATCACAAGAGTATAGAGAACTATTCTTTTTTAATGCTACCATCATAAAATTTTGGTAAACTTTACAGTTAACTTTACTCATTACCCATCAGCTCCTGGGGACTTCAGGCATTTAATCAGTTTATTTCTTAAGCACCAGAAAGTTTTTACCTGTTTTACTACCATTAACTTCAGATGTTTTTTTTTTTTTACTTTCAATGGGACAGGCAGGAATGGAACAAGAAGATAAAAAGAATACCATAGAAGTCAAATCATTTACAAGAAAAGTCAGTCCACGACATTCACATAAAAGAAAAATGCATTAACTGTGTCAATTTGATTTTTATGTGATAAGTATTATCTAAATACAGTTAATCAGGTAGTGAAGAAATAACAAGGATCAAAGAACAGTATGTTAGTGATGATTCAAGTCCAGGGCACCATAATTTTGTATACTTATAATCATTTATTTCAGTAAGTTTATGACAATTTCTCACATCTGTCAGCTATACTATTTGAATGCAGAGAAACTGAACTGTGTTTAAATACAACAATCTCAATTCTAGTCAATCAATCAATACCCTTCAGCTTCCCAAGGAGCATAGGCCTTCAACAAACAATGCCAAGTCCTCCTGTCACGTTCCATCCTCTCATGTTCTTTCCACGTCTTCCCCATCTAAATTCTAAGTTTTTTTTTTTAATTATCTTTTTCCGTTTCTTTTGTTTTTTATGTGAGACTTTAGCACTCCAGCTTCTCGGTCATCAGTTAGCATAGGCTACAGATCAAGTTCAACACACACACAAAAAAACATGTATTTTCAAATAAAATGTAAAGACATGCATCCTGAATGACTTTTATATATGCAGAAAATAAACAAAAAACTAGAATCAAGAAGTTACAGACTTTCATACAGGATACAATGGGGAAACTAGCTCATAGTATCACAAATCCACAAGACACTCAATAACACATGGGAAAGAGGCAGGCTTAAAAATGATACAGAACACACTGGAATGAACTAAGTGAAGGCCTGAGCTCTGCTGGGAGTCAAAGATAAGGAACAAGAGAATGAACTAAAATATCAAAATCAGTATTCTAAACCAAAATCTATGGTCTCCACAATTTTCCTCAATAGTACAAAGTCCAGCACAGACCACATTTATGGGGGATCAAACACCCTTTCCTGTGAGTATCTGGTAGAGAAATTTATTCTGAAGCAACCCAGAAATACTCTTTCATAATTTTTTTCTTGAAAGCATTAAACCAGGGTATTTGTGAACAATTAGTAGGTAATATGCACATGCTCAATAAGCAAATTAAAATCAACAACAATATTTTTGGATCACTACACTTAGCACCTTCAATGGAATACAAATATGGAAACTGGTTTGTCCAGGTCACAAACCTCACTGCAGTATGGCACAGATCAGATAGCAGGGTTGGAGCAATTCTTCAACTATTTTTTTTATCCATTGCTAATACAGTAAAACATTATAGTCATACAGCTGTATAGTGAAAGACAAATTACTGAAGGGCATTTATGTGTGCATGATGAGGAAACAGAGGATACAAGACTTTAAGAGTGTCCAAGAATATCATCAATTTCTATTGCACAGAGCATGGAGACATTATAGTAGCTGGTCCCCTTACAGGAAGTCTGCACCAAGCATACGCATGCTCCTGTTGCAGTAGTTTCTGTGCCACTTTGTTTCACATGAAGTTGCCAACACTGTGCAAAACCTCATACTATGTTGCCTTGTAACACATGATGAAGTTGCCAACACTGTGCAAAACCTCATACTATGTCGCCTTGTAACACATGATGAAGTTGCCAACACTGTGCAAAACCTCATACTATGTCGCCTTGTAACACATGATGAAGTTGCCAACACTGTGTAAAACCTCATAATATGTCGCCTTGTAACACATGCAGATGGTACAGTGGTCCTTCTTTCTCGGACTCCTCAGAGATACCTGGAAACTACACGGGGCATTCAAGAAAACGGTAACAAAAAGGATTTTAAATAAGAAAACGTAAACTTGAGACAAGACCACCAAAGAAAATAAGAATGAGAAAAGATCACAATTGGACCATACAACCTAGTGCCATCATTTGAAACTATTAGTTTTACTGTTCGGACAGAAAGATATCAAACTTTTTATAATGCTCTATGCAAAAGGTAAGAAAATCATTTAAAACCAGCCATACTGTATAATAAACTACTTGCATGGACAATGGTTGAAAGCAACAAGACATATGACACATACTGAATGTACTTTCTCCATTTCATCATCCAGCAGAATGGTCACAACATTATGACCTCACAGAACATACATCTCCTCCTTAAGAAAGGCTTTCCTACTGTCTTTTGTGTGTTGTGGTTTTTTGCTGCAGTGTTTTATAAAGTTTTGTAAACACCGACAATTTGCAGATTTATCTGGTTCTGACAGAATCAAAGAAAGATTAAACTACACAAAAACTCTTTTTATGCAAGGTCAACATTCTGAGCAAGTAACAATTAAATAGATTATCTCAACAAAAGAATGGCAGCCCTTCCATAGTATTATGAACAGGACATACACTTAATGGAAGATTATGTTGCCCAAAAAAAAACAGAAATTAAGAAACGAACAAGCAAAAAAAAACTTTTACCAATGCAAAAACAAAACAAAACCTCTCATAGATGCATGCAGACTTTCTAAGTGATTTAATATAAACAGATGAAAAAAGACAAAGTGAAGCCTTTAATAACAAAACAAATAAAACACTACATAAAGAAGTACTTTAATTGTAAAATAATAAGGAAACTGTGGACTGACAGAATTACTATGTGCAAGTAGAGTATTATGAAAAGTGCAGGTGAACTTCCAGAGCTACAAGTTGATAGGTAGAAGGTATTAAGAATATTTTCTAACTAATGGAAAGAGAGCTTTTGAAACTTGCACCGAAAGAGTAGGTCTTGAAATTAAGTTACCTTTGGACTCAACAGTCCATTCAGTGGTAGAATTTACACTGTTTGAGCTAGAACATGAACCGCGTGGGCTTGGGGCACAGTCTTGGGTCTGAACAAGCCAGTTTCCACCTGCAGCTTTCACCTTTGCACTACTTGAGTCTGCATAGGATGACATATTTACAACAGGGACCTCCATAACACCACCCTTACCTGCTGCCAATGGTGAAGATGAGGTGGTGCTTAACAAGGAGATATCCCGATGAGCATCTCCTAGTTTTGATACTGGTGGCACTAAGTCTTTACGGATGATGTCTTTGTTAGAGGCATTCTGTGGCGATTGGACAGATGAATGTTTAGCTAGCAAATCTGCAGGCCGATCTCTCAAGTTTGAGGTAGAAGATCGGTGTTGAGCACTGCAAGATGATGATGGAATGTCTTTGGGCGATTGTATTGGACCTGGAGAAACTTGGTGCCCTGTTACAGATTTAGCACAGGACAAGTCTCTCGAGTCCCCATCCCCAGTGGAAGAAGGAAAACTAAGTTTCTGAACACAAGGCTGACTGCGATGATAATCTCCAGCAGCCTGCACTGAAGATGACGTTGTAGCTGCCTCTTGTTGGCTAGTTTTTACAGCAACAGGATTCTGACTTTCTTGGCTGCCCACATTCTCCTGCTCTGAATCAGAGTCAAAATTATAGGGTACTAGCCCCAATGATTTTTGTTTACTAACATCACCATTAACAACTTTTGACTTTCCATCAGGTGATTTTTCCATTGTAGTAGAATTTCCATGTTTGATTTGAAGCACAATGCGCTTCCCATCATCCTTCTGTAGCTGCTGTTGTTGTTGCAGCAGATGTTGCTTTTTCTGAAGGGGTGTAAGGATGGGAAAGGAGATTTTGTTGTGAGTCCCTGGTAGGGGTGTTGCATTTGACACAACTTTGGGTCCTGTGGACCCTGCATGTAACACAGAATTGAAGGTACCTGGCTGCTGTTTTATGGGTGTGCCAATTTCGCAAGTAGGTTTTCCTGAAATGATCAAAACAGACCTGGCGCTAATTAAAGATAATACATGCTTTAATAATAATCTTGTCAAACAAACAGACAGCATGCCAGCTCCAGCAGTAACATTAATATCATTTTTCTAACACTGGAATTCTGTTTTTGCACACACTCCCTCAAGCCTGGATTTTGAACATTATATTTAATCTACAATGATGGGGCAAAATGCTGAAATAAAAGCAGAATGGATGACCTAAAAGTGATGGGTCATTTATAAATGTTCTGTCAAATTCAAACACAACATACTGCCCTGAAATCAAAACAAAAACGAATGGATTGCCACAGGCTAACAAAAGCAAGAAAGAACAACAATGGCTTAATGCAGATAATACATGGCGTCCCAAAAGTTCTTTCTTACAGGGAATATTACATGTTATAATTATCAATGAATATAGAAAATTCATTGACAACATGCTGCCCAGAACCATCACCAATCTACGAAGGTGGATAAATGTATGCACTAGGAGCTCAGTTTAAACATGTGGTTATAATCTATGAAAATGGACTTTTGTGACACCCTGTATTAATGATGAGTATAAATTAAAAAGTCAAACTGTCAAATCAAGAACTGATTACAACTGAGCAGCACGATGGATTAGAAATTAACTTTAGCCATAAGGGAGTCAGGCCATGTTTACACGTGTCAAATTTATCATGGTTACTATGTTTAATCAATTTATAAATTTTGACAAAATGTAAAATTCACTGCTGAATTTTTAAAAATAGAACTTCAGTAATCCTCATACAACATGATGAAAACAGTTTTGTTCTGAAAACTGCACATATCACATAAAATGGTGGATAAATTCATGCTCAGGTGGAAAGGCTGTCTTGTAAATGGAACAGATGAAAAAAGTGATGAGAATAATGAAAGGTGCAGTTGTATAAATATTTACAGAATCGTAACATCATGTGCACAACAGTCAGACACTAAGTAAACATGTCCATATGCCCTCTCTAGATGTTTTATTAAATGTTTCTACGGGATCTGTTTCGATCGACGTGTACCACAAATTTGCAGGAATGTGCTCTACACTTTATGTAACCAATATGTATTCATTCATAGTTAAATGAATACTGCTTTATTTGTAACCTACATGCATGCTTACATTTTCTCTAGGATATGTTGATAATGCTATTAATGCGTGAAAAGTTCTGGACAACTCGGCTGGAAATACAAAACATAAACTAAAACAACTAAAATAATACACCATGTAATGAAAAAAATACAATAAAGCAATGCTGCATATACTGAATACATGTGAAAATGTACACAACATGTGACAAAAAACACATACAAACTGAGAAAAAAAAATAATGTTGTTTTTTATGTTTACAAGAAATACAAGTAGGATCAATTGTACTACCATGTATTCCATTAACAAGGGGTGGCTCTTGCTTGAAGTGACTTGGAAGTGTGGGTCCAATAAACGGACTCTGCAAAATGAAACAAATGTGTTATATTCCTTGTGTAATGTCACAGTATAAGCAAAAATAAATGATACCAGTACAACGTAATGAATAAGCACACACAAAATATACTTCTTATAATTCAATGCAATCAAGATATTGCCCAGTAGAATCCCAATGACAAAATGCTAGTACTACTCCCTCATGCATGTCATAAGAGGCAACCAGTCTGAGGTTGGGTATGTGGCTGGTAACCTTAAATGAAATGCTACAGAAATCAACACCACAAAAGTATTTGAATACTTTTGTGCGGGCTACCTGCAAGAGGACCAACTGTATTGGTGACTATGTATGTAAGGAGCAAGAAGAGAAATGAATAAAGCAATTATCTTAGAAGCGAAAATAGTTCGCATTATTTTGGGAAATTTGTAAAAATTGCAGTAAATGTTTACACAATTAAAATTAATCAAAAATACAACATGACCGGCACAGAAAACTAAATACAAAATAAACATGAGGACTGACATATGAGGATGCGAGAAACTAATGTGAAAGGGAACATTTTTCACTTTCCAGTGTCTGAATGACAACAACAGCAGCTGAAAGCAAATTCCTCTTATTTCGGAAACACTAAAACTGTCTCACAAAAATTGCTTCACTCATCAATTCTCAACCTGGTTGCCTGTTGACTATGGAACATCTGTATCTGGATCTTCTACAAAAGTCATCATTTCCTTTCTTTTACTTTTCACAGAGATTGGGGTTACCACTGCAGAGGAAACATCTCATCTGCTACAGAACATATATAATTACTAACAAACAAGTTTGCAATAACAACTTTTATTGATATTACCAACAATAAAAAACAAGCAGAAGACAAGGAAAATACATTAAAGATCGTTCAGATACACTTGCCTTTATAGGAGACGATGGACTTTTCACATGATTCAGGCTGTTGGTTGAAATGGAAGGACCATTGCTATTACTATTACTCTTGATGCGAGCATAAAACAGGACATAAGCATCTGCACTGAAAACACTGTTACTACCAGCCGGATGTACCTGAGGACAACAATACCATATGCTGTGATCTACAAAAATTTTGCTTATGACAAGTTTTACGAACCCATAGATAAATGGTATGTCTAGGTAAAACCACCAGAACTAGCATAAGTTAATGAAGACAGTGAAAATGTGGAAAGACATAATCACCTACACCATGAGGCATTGCACTTGAAGAAAACAAAGCTAGCACATTCATCAAATTAAAAGTACAAAAATAAAACAAGTTATAAGATATGGATGAAATAATGCAAAAGATATCACAATTAAGTGAGGTTGGTGTAAAATTTCTGTGTGAGATTTTTTCAACCTTTATCATTATCGATTCTTTTAGTTCACTTTGGAACATAGAGCTTCAAATGTTGCTACCAATTTCTATTCAGATAATCTTCTTCAGCTCTGCCCAAAGGGTTCAGGTTGCTTTGGCTTCCTCACTTTTCTCTTTCCCTATGGGTTCCATTCATGGGCACACCTATAAGCTATTATTAATTTGCAACAAAACTATAAAATGTATTTTAACTTGCAAGAAGACGATTTGTGCTGTGCAGTACTAGAAATTTGACAAAACACAACCTATCTTGATGGCAGGATTACAAAGAAAAGCTGTCTTTATTCAGTCACTAGCACTTATAAGATTAAACATAGAAGTCAAGAACACAATGTTTTATTAACAACTCTGAATACTTTAATCATTATTGTAGGTAGGATTAAGAAAGTTCATCTCACAACTATTTTATCTTAATAAAACAGAACTTATACAAACACAAATTTTGACTTACAATTGAGTCATTCATGCAGTACCATGTTTTACTTGGAGACTTGACAAAGCTGTAGTAGTGACCATGCTCACTGCTATGACCAGAATGAACCAAAACTCCATATAGGTGGTATAAAACGGGCTCACCCTGTGACAGACAGAAAAACATTGTCAGAATGACATTTAACTCAGAACCATACATTTCTAATGAAGATGGGCCCTTTCTTCCCTAAACAGAACAAATTTAAAGATCAGATTTTCTCAACACAAAACAAATAAAACAACTGTTGTTAAAGTAACTAATAAAACTGTTATAAAAAGAAACTATTTTACAGGAAAGATGGTTAAAGTTTGAAAGCTGCAGGAAAACGAACAGTTATACGATACACTGTATAACTCTCTATAGCAAACGAGAACGTGCTTCTGTCTTGTGAAGTCCTCAAAATGATATTTACTAAATAACTGAGCAAACAAATTTTCTCAGACAGGTGGTGATAAAGTCAGATCTAAATACTTACCACTCTTTGACTCATGTAGTTCCTCAAATTGATTTTTTCTGGGTATTTGATAAACCGGTTTATTTTCCCAGACAAGTGGTGTTGAAAGTCAAATCTATTTATGGGAAAAACAAATGCACATTATTCATGTACTTCTAGATGTCAGAGTTACATTTTCATTTGACCAACTATAGAACTAATAAATTACCAAGCCATATAAGCCAACACTTTGGTTGATTATTTGACTCCTTTTTTTCTTTCTCCTTTTCATTCTTTATTCTCTAGATTTGTTTTACATGGTTAGGTCACGTCCTACGCACAACCTCACTTTATTCACTTCACACGCCTTGTGGGGGTAGTGGTCTATTCTCATTTTATCCAGAGATCCACAGGAAACAACATGGGGCTTTATTTAACTTTGCAAGAGAAATATTGAAAAGTAAAAACAAAGATTACCTCTTATAATAATGGTGAAGGATAACAAAACAAATTCAACAAACCTGTTTAACTGTAGAGTGAGGACATTGGGAGCTTTCTCTATAGAGAACCGTTTCTGGGCTCGCACCTTGTTTTTACATCTGAATAAACAGAACAAATGATTGAATTCCATTTTAAGATATATCCACTGAGCCATATATAACACATCTTACAAAACATTTATTAGCATCTCACAATTAAATTAATTCCTAAAGGTCTGATTTGATTATTTACAGCTAACTGTATAGTCAAGATGAGTACCAAGTATACTTAATATGCTTTTTTGGAGCAAGTTTTGAGGTAGAGAAATAAAAAACATGTAAAAGCCAGGCTGTTGTCAAAAAACACAAATTCAACCAAGGCATAGTAATTTAATTTTTAGATGTTCATTAACCTTTAGCACGCTGCATTCTTTGGCGAAAATTTTCGCCTGCAGCTGCATTCTTTTTCACAGCGTCCCGTTTCTATAGTGGGTGACCCTTAATGTCTGTAGTTTTTGTGTTTCTTAGTCAATTGCTATCATTTTTGGAATTTATATAAATAAATGAATGGTGAATCTGATGATATAAAATTTGTTTGTGTACATGTTAGATGTGATAGGAAGAGAGGAAAGGAAAGATGAAAAAAACGAAGAAAAAAAATTAAAATAATAAAAAAAATATTTTTTTAAATTTTAAATGTAAAAAAAAAATTTAAAAAAATAACCAGCAAACAAAGGGTCCATATCCCTTGCATCTCAATGAAAGTTATTTGACCAATAGACCAATACAAATCAAATGACGATCTTTTCGTTACACCCATCATCAGTAGCAAAGCAACAAACTCCCTCGTCAGCAGTGACATTCGGCCGTAATCCTAAACCTTTCCGATATTCCTAATTCTAACCCCTAAAATTATACATACTAGCAATGCTATTCTACTTTCGTTTCCATCTCGGCCATCAAACATATTCTGAGAACCGATATCAGCGCTTATAAAGACAAAAATCTCATCCCCCACCGCATGGCGTCAGAATCCAATAAAATTAGAGCGAAAATGGCCGCGTGTTCGATGCCGATTCATTTCGATTAAAAAAATTCACAGAAAATAAACGTGGATGCACCCATTACTAAAGGAGATCGGAAACAGAAGCTAACTCTCTCTCAGATAAGTTTAAAACTTAACATCCGGGGGTGAAGTCACGTGTACACACATTCTAATGCTAAAAAAACGTTGCACGCTGGAGTCGACATATGTCGACAACAGCAGGGAGAGCATAGGTTACCTTCGTCGACATATGTCGACCGCAGCGTGCTAAAGGTTAAAAATAATACAACAATGTTTATTAATTATTACATTTTCACTTCAAATACAACTTAATCATTACTTGTTTAAATATCTTAAATGTTAAAATTTATACGCTCTTAACTGCTGACACATGTGACAAGTTGTCACTAATGGTACTTTACTGCTGTACAACTATGTAAATAAAGGTCTATTAAATTATAGAAGGTGAAGAAACCTTCAACCTACCTCTATGCCAAAATCAATAAACCCAGCCACCAGCTTCAAGAAGACGCTTCTTGTATAAAGATTGCTACTTTACTATTAAACACATCAATTCTGAATATACATTGTAGCTTTATGACTACTCTAACATAAATGATGTATCGTTTAAGACATTCACCTTTGGTTGCAGACTGAGACATGTGGATTAGTCAAAAGATAACCAATACTTACTTTGGACACTTGTAGGCGTTGTCATTCTCAAGAGTTTCCGGTTTTACAAATTTGGCTAATGCCTCCTCCACTGTGTTCACACCCTGAACAGAAAGTGATAACGTTCATCTACTTCATTACTGATTTGCACATATCCACAAACTGTTATCTGTTGTTTACTTTCATTGCCATAATTACACTGCAATTTAAGGTAGAAGTATACCCAGAAAAGCATTAAAAAAATAAAAATCCAACAATTTTCATTTTCATGCTTTAAATCATCGTCAACATGTTCTTGAACTAAAAATAATTCATAGAAGCTTAGAGATACTCTGGTTTGATAGGAATCAGTGTTTTTCTACACACGCCCCCTTGAGTGATTTGCATAGCAACCAATGTTTATAGTTGGTTACCATGTGAATAATGACCCAACAAGAAGGTGCGTAATTGTAAAACTGCGAAATTATAATTATACATAGGCAACAGGAAAAAGATATTTATAACTTTTCCACGGGGAATCACTCAATGATTTCTTGTGAATTTTTCAAAAGTGTGTGTCTAGAAAGCTGTGATCGTAAATTTCAACATTTGTTACATGCATAGTGCATTTTCACCAACATCAACTCTATTTATTGCTAGTTTTATACTGATTCTGTATAATAGTAGTTAGCAGAGCTTCTTTTGTTCACAATGAGAAATAAGACAAAGACTGGGAGGCGTGTACACCAACAAACCGTTGCCTGAAAATGAGACACCTATTGTCGATAGTGACGCTATAAAACCTCTGTGCTCCTCAGCAAAGAAAATAAAGGTCATAAAGGTCCAAGAAAGTGAAGGACAAGCTAAAAATGACAACAAAGGAAATGGGTTTATCCTTATGGATGTAAAACTACTGTTTGGGTTTTTATGCGCTAACTTTAGATGTGACAAATGTTATCAGTACTCACTGACCTGTGAGATCGTCGAAGAGACTCGGAATGGCTTTTGTCATAAAATCAGTATCAAGCGCACAAACAGTGGCGAATGGACTGCCAATTTCAATACTTCTGATGTTTCATCTTCAGCTACTCACAAACAAAGAAGTAAATGTGCGAATGGTGGCATTTGTGCGTTCTATTGGGAAAGGCCACAGTGCATTGCAGAATTTTTCGATATACATGAACACAAGTCAACGCATGGCAAAGAAAGCATACAGGAGAACGCTGCACAGGATCTATTCAGCAAGTAAGGACATTGCAATGGAAAGACCCTGAGAGCACTGAAAATGGGATTCATAGACACTGCAGCTGCAGTAGAAGGAGACCTTTATTCAACAGGAGCTCATTAAACTTCATTTTGTGAGTTCTTTTTCTGTTTTTCTTTGTTTTCTCGGAATTGTCTTTTTAGCATAATTGGTGATCTTTGAAACAAGATATCTCTGGATCTGTACATTCAATTGACATGAAAATTAACACAGTTGGTTATCATATAATCTTACAGATTATGACCTAAAATGGATACAATTGAATTCAAAATTTTAGTTTTATGACCATCATGCATATATAATGAGGCACAAATATCAAACATTCAAGAAATATAAATTTTGAAAATTCATTACAAATCAACCTTTCGGTCAATATCTGTTATTTTAGGTCAAAACCTCAAGCTATATATACTAATTCAATTTGCCAAGTTTCAGTCAGATCCTTGTAAAAATAACATAGTTATGATGTTTTAAAAAAGGTGTATAATTTATTCACTACGGCGGCCATATTGGATAGCTAATTTGCATAATTAATGAGGTCATTATGTGGACAAAAATGTTAAGTCCATACTAACACTATACCCATGGTTGTTTGATTCTGAAAGGAAAATTTGAGTTTTTTACCCTACAAGGTAGTCTACTACCTTAACAAAGTCCTCTTCATCTGTGCTTATACTACTCCACAGTGAACTAGCGTAAGTGAGAAATCTACATAGTTATGAAAACCTATCTTGATCTGAATAACTTCATTACAATAAAATTCACATTGATTTTTAGCAAAAAAATGAACACTGACACAAATAAAATACGTCCATTATCAACAGAACTGCATACTGTTGTCATTAAAACACTGTTGTTGTTATTATTGTTAATCAGAATCGACCTCACTGCACTCTCGGCAAAAACATAGGTGCTCAGTCTCTCTCGGCAAATGTCAAAGAGTATGAATGCTAATTGCACCTGTAGTATGGTGGTTGTACATACGACGGATGCAATCTCTCTTACTTCCATTTCTGCAAGTCCCACGTTTGATGCCAAACTCCAACAGCATTGCAGTGTCATTATCCAGCAGGCGATCATTAATAGCCCTTAGTATCTCTCCCTTATCCATGTCCAGTGTCCCCACAATGGGTGCTCTCGAGGCCAGTCTGTCAGCTCTCTCATTGCCACGTACCACTGCATGACCAGGACAGTAGATCCACACCAGTTCTTCAAGACTTGAGGATTCTATTGGTGTTTTCCATTCCTGCTGCAGCCATCTGTTCTGAACTTTTCAAAGCACGGCTTGAGAGTCTGACAATATAACTGCCCTGGTTGATGGAGTGTCAGACAGTCACCTCAGTGCTGCAGTAACTGCCTCTGCCTCCATTCTCATGCTGGAGGTTGTTGTCATGTAGGCTCCATTCTGTTCAGCGACGACTCTGCCCTTTATTCTCGCAGATAAGCCCCATCCTGATTTCTCACCACGCACTAGATCCATAAGTGTACACAATCACGTCATCCTTCCCAGCACGATCACTTATCAGTTGATTAATCTCCAGCTCTGCTTTTCCATTCACTCTCTGCCAAGGCTAATGATGACCTGCTGACAGTTTCTCCAGTTCTCCCCTGACTTACTCCACTCTTCCCCTTTGTATACATTTTCAACCCTGGTCACCTGACCAATCATAACCTCTGCCATCCATGACACCCCCCTCTTGATTCTTTGATGTCAGCTACATTCTCACGTAGGGGGTGTCTGTTGTCGGTGGTTACTCACATATATGTGTTTGCCTGGGCCATCGCATGTCTGGATCTAATTGAAAGCAATCCGAAAATGTATCTCATTGTCACAATGGGGGTATCACGCGTACAGCCCAAAACTAGTCGCATCCCATAATTTTGAATGCGTTCCAGTTGTTCACATTGTGAACATCATTAAAACACTGATGTCAGTAAAATGTTACGCAAATAAAAAGATCTACTGTGACATCAAGTCAATAAGAATATCCTGGTGTTGACAGTAAAACTCTACACGTCAATAAGGACCTACCTTGATATCAAGACTGAGATCCATGAAAGGATCAAACGTGTCTGACTTGGCTTGACACCGGAGACAGGTCACTGAAATGGCAATAATGAACAAAAATTAAATCAGCCTTTTAAAAAGACATCAGATACCAAGTCCACTTGCAACCAGGGATCACAACCCTGTGGTACACATTAAAATAACTGTAAACATGTATTCAGGGATGAACCTTCTGAACATTAAGACTAATATCTGGGTTCACTGGTTTCATGAGAAACAGCTCAAGAAGTATAACACTTTATGAACCAAGAAAATGTTTTAAAAACAGAATGAGATAATCAAATCATTTGGAAGGAATTAAAAACCAACACACAAAAGCAAATAATCACAATATAAACCCCCCCGAAAAAATATGAAAACATAAGAATAGTGTGATACTTGACTTGCAGTTTGTGTACCTCAGCAAATATCCCCTCTAGCAACTTGAACAGGTATCCTTCCTTCCAGTATGCAAGTGCATCTTCTCTCTCCCAGACTTTACCAAATAAAGTGTGCAACATCTCTGCAGGTATGTCTGTAGTAATGACCTCAACTAGAAAGCTGTCTGAGCCCAAAGCTTTTCCACCCAGTAGTAGCTGTGTGGCTTTCTTTATTTCTTCCTTACTTGCACAGTTTAACTCTGCTCTACTGACTGGTTGTTGTCGATATCCCATAGCTGCTGAGCATATCAACTGACTGGATATTAGGGATCTCATGCAGCTGAGCTATTGAAGTATTCCTCACAATGTCCTGTCCATCTGTTCACTTGTTCTTTTATGTTACTAAGCGATTTTATAGTCTTGTCCTGGGTATGGTCATCTAACTGCTTATAATTCCCATTTAGCTTCTGCGTACTGCAGTAAAGGCCCCAAATATTTGTTGTTGCTGCATCTTCCTCCGCCTCTGTTGTATTTCTTTGTGTGCAATTTTGCTATCTTATTTTTTCTAAATTCTGCCTATAGATATCATCTATTAGTACCCATGCTCCGTGTATTTCTAATCAGTAGCCAGTGGTTATCTGTATTTTCCTTGTCTTCTAGTTGGTTTTTTTTTTTTTTGGTGTTTGTTGGATATTGAGACAGTAAGAGTTTTTTTTTCCTGAAAAATCCCACACACAACTGCTGTCTGCAGCAATGTGTTACAGCATATTTTCCATAGTGAGTGACAAATTGACCAGACACATGAAGTGTTCAACTGACCGTGTACATAAAATGGGCAAGAGCACCCACTACTTTACTGTTGAGTTTGGTTTCACTGAATGACCAATTTCTGTCATAAAAGTATATCATAAATCATTGCAATATCTTATAATCTTTCCTCCTTCTCCACATTTAAAATGTAACAATCCATACTAATCAAAGATTAATTTAGCTTAATACACAACTCTGAAACATACCTTGACTCCTAAGATACCCGCCAAAGATCTGATTGATGACTGTAGTCTCCTTGCTAAATCTGTCTAACCTGAGTAATAAGTATTGAAGAATAGTTACAATTTGAACTGTTAATGTACATCACAAGTAAACAAAATAACTAGGATTTATTTACAATGTTACATACGCATAGTTTATAGAATCAATGCAGTTACCGAGGTATTCTTATTTCTCTTGTTCAACGTTCCAAGCATAAAATGTATGGTTCTTTACAGCAAACATTATCTTTCACTCTGCTGTGTCCATTACAGAGCTCTTCTCTAGAGATAGCAAAGTCTTCCTACTTTCTTGCAAATGCGCCATCATCTTTTCCATCCAGCTATTTCTTGGACACGGTCCTGACCTTGCACACTTAATTCGCTCTACATCTTTATAAACCTGCCAGAAAATGTAAAATAAACAAGTAAACAAACAAAAATGAAAGAAAAAATCTATGGCCACACTCTAGATATCACTTGGAACATGAAACTTACTTAGTCTCCCCATTCAGGCATGCTTGTTGCAAATGGTCTACTACAAAGCGAAGAAACTCATGAGCATCTTCTTGTCGTCCCCATTTCATGTTCTTGGCTATACCTGTGCATTAAAACATTGATATGGCTCATGAGAATATACTCAAAAATATACTTTTGACACCAAGAGTTTTGCAGGCAAAATAAAATAATTTTTTCACAGATGATCACTTCATGAACTGTTTTGTGTAATGCCATTGCATATATGTGTGTTCCAATTACTCTCTCAGTCACAACATAACTGTGTTAACTGGCACTCGTAACTCACCATTCCCAATGTCTCAAATCATGTTATTTTCAATTTCTTCCATGCTATGTGGCCAGTTTGACAAGGTATTTTAGCACTCCTCTTTTTTTTCAGTTTAATACATTCGCTTTTTGTCAGGCTCTTTAATGTGATTCTTCTCATGATGTGCTTAGAAAACTTTCACAGCATCTTATCATCCTATTTAACCATCTTTTTTCTGTTTCTCTGAGGCCTCCATAACCAACTATGAGAGAAATTCACTGCAATCTTAAAAAAACACCTTATCTGTTGCTTTTCTTCTTCTTCTTCTTCGTTCGTCCTAAAAAGGACGGTGGTTGCGTTGTGTCTGTTTACGCCTAAGCTGTGATATCTGCACCTTTCGGTCGACACATCCGACTTCTGCACGACATTTTTTAGGACCGGGTTTGCCTTCCCATTTCGATCCACACTCGCTCAGCCAGACTGCACAGCTGCAGACTGTTTCCAGGACCACCACGTGGAGGTGGAGTGCGGTCTTGACCAGCTCTGGTTCGCTGGTCCTGACGCAGGCAGTCAAGCTATGAGTCGCTGACTGCGGTCTCTACTGCTGCGTCTTGAGGTCCTGGTTCGTATCGGTTCATCTGTTGCTTTTAATTTTCTATCTAATCAATCAACCAATACCCTTTAGCTCCTCAAGGAGCATAGGTCGTCAACAAACACATGTCAAGTCCTCTTGTCCCGTGCCATCCGCTCCAAGTTCTTTCCATGTTTTCCTCATCATTTCACCTCTGTATTCAGTTCTCTTCTCCATGTGTTTTTTGGTCAACCTCTGCCTCTCTTTCCCTGAGGATTCCAGAGCAAGGACTGCCTTGTAATGCCATCAACAGGTTTCCTCAATGTGTGTCCTATCCATCACCAGCGTCTTCTTCTCAACTCCATTGGCACTTGTCTGGTTCTTGTCATCAGTTCCACATTTGTGACTTTGTCATACCATTTGAGTCCTTCTATTCTACGCAAGCACCCATTTATAAAAGTCTGTATCTTTTTGGTTCTTGTTCTCCATGTCTCAGAGCCATACAATAGGACTGGCTTGACATTTGAGTTGAAGATTATTTTCGTGTTGGACTTGATTTCTCTTGTTCTCCATATGTTTCCCAATGCCATGAAAGCTCCTCTTGTTTTTTGTATTCTTATTTTGATATCACTGTCTGTCCTTCCAACTTTGTCTATATTACTGCCAAGATATGTGTACGATTCTACATCTTTTAGTGGTGTTTCTTCAAGTTCAACCTTGTTATCATTTCTTGCATTTATTCTCATGATCTTTGTCTTTTCCCTGTGTATTTTCAGGCCCACTTGTTGTGACCTCTCATCGAGAATTTTCATTTTGTCTTGCATCTGATTATGGTTATGGGACAGAAGAGCCAAGTCACCTGCAAAATCCAGATCATCAAGCTGTTTAGTCAGATTCCATTGGGTTCCATTTCATCGACATCATACAACAGCAATGGAATCCAATTTTCTATCTAGCTCTTTGTTTATTGTCAGGGTCTCACATTTATTAATACAGGCTCAAAATATACAATGTAAATCTCTTCCTCACAATCAATGACAGTTTTATGTCCAGTATGCCTGGAGCAAAGCACTTCATGTGAAGTTAGGTTTCTTGAGCAGTTTTATTTCAAATGAGGCTGCCAACCTCATGCACTGGTAATATCCTTTCTGAATCACCTTAGACCCCAGGGACCTCAGAGTATTTCTAAACTTGCCATTTGATTTATCTGATGTATTCTTCTTCTTCTTCTTGCGATCGCATCTTTGATGATTACACCGTCAGACGAGTTCTCATGATGAATTCGACTGTTGTTTGAAGTTCCTCTTTAACTCCATATAGCTTTGAGTTTAGTGTTGAGTCATTCGGCCAGTATATCTTTCTTAACTGGTCATACAGAGGACAGTCCTGTAGAACATGCTCAGCAGTTTGTTCGTTTAATCCACATGTGCACAGTGGTGAAGCAGACAATCGTAGCTTGTGCATGTGTTTATTCAGTTTGTTATGCCCTGTCCTGAGTCGAAAAATAGTTATCTGTCCCTGCCGGTCGAGAGTGTGATAGTCGTCTTTGGGTTGGTTCTGTTCTCTTCTGATAGTCTGGATAGCTCTCTTTTTCTCAAAGTATGTGACTTCATTATCTTCTTGTTCACATTCTCCTCCCTTTTTTGCAAGTTTATCTGCCTTTTCATTTCCGGGTACACCACAATGAGATGGTACCCACTGAAGTATGGTTCTCTTTTTGGCAGCTACCTTGTTTAGTTCATTTCTCAGATGCGGGAGTTTACCACTCTTGAGAGCTTGCAGGACAGACAGTGCATCTGTGAGGATGACTACCTGGTGGCAGTCAGAGTTGGTGTTATAAATCATATTTGCAGCTTGCTCTAGAGCTTGAACCTCAGCTGTATAGTTGGAACAGAATTTACCAGTGGGAATGTGCCTAGTCTCATAGTGGTTGTCAGGATATGAGATAAAGATACCGGCACCTCCATTCCTAACAGCATTAGTTGCTGATCCATCTGTATAGGCATGTATCCATGATTGATCGGGATAGCTTTCTTGGATCATACTCAATGTAGCAGTTCGTTTTTGCAGATCATTATACTCACATCCACTTGTGAGACCACTGACTGATGTATTAATTTGGAGGGCACTGCTGGCCTGCTCCCATGGTACAGGGTATAGGGTGGGCTTCAGTGGTGTTGTCTTCATGGATAGGTCTTCTTGATGCTGTCTTATAAGTCTTTTCCCCCGATGCACAAAGCTGCTACGCTTTAGACGTCCCAATGCCAGATCATCTAGTCTTGCCTTCATTGGGTGCATTGGCATACTGTTGTACTTTTCCATCTGGATCATGGTTTTTGTGTCTCTTCTATGGGACAATGTCTGTAATCCAGCAACCTTCTGCATCTCTGTTATTGGTGTAGTTTTCATGGCTCCTGTAATGAGCCAGAGAGCTTGATTTTGCACCTTGTCCAAAGACTGCAGATGTGAGTTAGCAGCTGATGACCATGCTGCTGAGCTAAACTCTAAGTGTGGTCTTATTACTCCATTATAAATCTTCTTTAGATTTCGTTCATTTGCTCCCCAGTTGGTACCTGCTAATTTTCTGAGTATGCCTAGTCGTCTTCGGGCCTTTCCTTCTGCGTTTTCAATATGCTTATTCCATGTAAGCCTTTGGTCAAATGTCACCCCAAGATAGGTGGGGTAGCTTTCTTCCTTGATCACGGTTGTCCCTAGGTGTATGTTAGCTGATTTGTCCTTGGGGGCGAGGGAGAACAGTGTTGTGGAGGTTTTGTCTGTGTTTATTGTGATAAGCCATTTCTCTGCCCATGACACTAGCATGTCTGCTGCCCGCTGCATTCTATAATTTGCTGTGGTGACATTTTCATCAGCGCACCAGAGTACTAGGTCATCTGCATATAAGGCAGCTTTAACTCCTGCAGGGAGATCTTTCACCAGGTCATTGATGTAAACAAGGAAGAGTGTTGGGGAAATTACTCCTCCTTGAGGTACCCCCTGATGGAGCAACACTTTTCTGCTCTGCAGACCGTCAAGAGTGACTCTAGTTCTCCTGTTATGCAAGTATGACTGGATCCATTTCATCATGTTGCCTTGGATTCCACTTCTCCTAAGTTTTGCAATGAGGCCATCTTTCCACACCTTGTCAAAGGCCTGCTTGAAGTCGACCCAGATCGTTAGGACCTTTTTCTTCTCCTGGAAGGCATCTTCTATTGCTTGAGACAAGTAAGTAACTTGGTCTTCTATACTGTAGCATTCTCTAAATCCAGCTTGTTCCGGCACCAGGATCTGCTCAGACTCTAAATACCATTTCAATCTGTGGTTGACTATTCGCTCCATAGTCTTCCCAACACAGCTTGTGAGACTGATTGGCCGGTAACTTGCAGCCTCTGTCTTACATTTCCCTTTCTTTAGTATGGGTATTGTGATGGCTTCTCTCCATACTTGGGGTACCGTTCCTTTCAACCAGCTGTGGTTGAATATCTCAAGCAGTTTTGTCTTTGCTGCTGAGCTCAGATTTACTAGCATTTCGTTGCTGATTTTGTCTGGGCCGGGTGACTTTTGAAACTTAAGCTTGGAAATAGCCTTCTGTAGTTCTCCTAGTGTGATGGGTTCCCTCATTGGGGCAGGAGTATCTGTCTGTCCCATGGTTGCCAGTATTTCTTTTCTTATCTCTCTCTGATGATCTATGTTAATGGGTAAGTTGCTTTCTGAACTGTATCTTCTAGCAAACAAGTCTGCAGCTTGTTTTCCTCTGAAAAGTTTGCCACCTTCATCCAATGTGATAGTCTGCCTAGGTGAGGAACGCTCTTCATTTAGAGACTTGACTAATCTCCAAAGTTTCCTGCCGTCTTTCTCAAGGTTCAGCGATGCCGTTTTAGTTCTCCAGCTTTTCCGTTTTTCTTCTAGCTTTGTTCTCTGAAACTCTGCTACAGCCTTTTTCCATTTGTTGTGAGTTTCAAGTGAAGGCTGAGACTCTGCGTCCTTTCTAGCCCTGTCCATGGCTTCCTGACGTTCTTGGAGTGTGCTGGACCAGTATGGTATGTAGTTACGCCGGCATCCTTTGGGAATGGTTTCTTTTGCAGCTTGTAGTATGCATCTGTTGAAGTCTTTTACCACTTCATTAATGTCTCTGTTCTGTACCTTGAGGGTAGACAGCAGCGTGTTCACCTGATGCCTGAATAAACCCCAGTTGGCTTTTTTGTAGTTCCATCTTGTAATGGCTGGGCCTGTACTGAGAGTTGCACTCTGGACAGTAAGAAAGATTGGGCGATGGTCGCTTCCCCCTAGTTGGTCTCCTACTTCTCTACTAATAGATCCAGCTATATCTGGTGTGGAGAAGGCAAGATCTGGTGTTGAAGTTGTGTGCCATCCTCTGGAGTAGAAGGTAGGAGTATCTGTGGCATTATTGACTAGGATTAGGGAGTGATCATCTTGCCAAGTTTCAACCTCTTCACCTCTGTGATCCAGATGGTTATAGCCCCAGCTCTGGGAGTGGCTATTAAAGTCTCCAACTGCTATAAAGTTGGTGGCTGGTACCTGTATAGAGCTGAGACTCAGGGGTTTGTTGTTCGGACAGTAATAGTTCAGGAGTTCTATTTCCATCTTGTCTACCTTTATCTGCAACAGCTGATATTCTGCTCCATCCATGAAGGTTTTCCTTTCGTGTGCAGGAATGTTATTCCTTACAAGAGTAAGTACTCCTCCTTTTCGTCTATCTTTTCTGTCGGATCTGAAGCATTGATATCCCCTTATTTTAAAGGTTTGATCTGCTTTCAAGTGAGTCTCTTGGATACAGCAAACACTGACTTGCTTCTCATACAAGATGTTTTCCAGCTCTGTCTTTTTGCTGTATCCAGCCTGCTTGCTGTTCACTCCCTCTGCATTCCAGTGCATCATGACAAGTGGCACTCTGGGTTTCTCTTTTTCTGTTTTGTTTTGGTCAGTAGTTCTCCTCCGCCGTCTGCTGACTCCACAAGACGGTCTAGAGGGTCCTCCAGTAGCTGAGGGTGGGCTCTGTCGAGGCTCAGAGCCCGGCACTGCACCTGCCTGGTGGAGCTCCACAGGGCGAGCACCAGTACGAGATTTATTTGACGGTGTACTCTCCATAGAAAAAAAAAAAAGCGAGTTGCGTGATACTGTGGTTTCCGGTGCGCCTTCTGGCCCAGTATCTATGACTTTAGCACCTGTTCAACGGGAGAGTGGGCTCATCCCTAATCTGTTTATGTTCCCAGTAGTAGACTATTCGCAAGCAGCCTGGGGGTGTCACTGCTCTGCGCGGACCTTGTTTACCGAGGCGGCGTCCGAGCTCGTATGGTGAAAATATGGTTGCATTATCTTCAAAATAGCCCTGTCTTTCCTGCCATCCTGCAACTTTGAGTTAGGGAGTTCTGAGCTCCAGTCTCTTTCCCAGGCATTTTATCCTGGCCTGGCACGCATACAGAGGACCCCACTTCTGGTTCTAAGTTAGCAGTTGGGGACAGGTGGGGTAGCACACTGTGCATTCCCCGTCATCCAGGGGGCTCTCCAACTATGCAGAGCTTGCACAATGCTGTGCTCTGGTTCTGGGCTCACCCAAGGAATCCTCACGTCCTGCACAGAGCCACTTCCAGATACCCACCACCTGCCAACCCCCCATTGTAGAAATCTCCTGCATGCGGCCATCCAGTCAAGAGCCAGTATTAAGTCTGGTGCCCAAGTGATTCCCCCCAAGCTCAGTGTGCAATTCTGGGTTCTCATCATGCTGCAACACAGGGGGGATTGTGATGCTCAGCCATCTCTCTCAACTCTGCACCGATAAATGACATCGGGGACTTAACTGTGTCTCAGTACTGGGAGGCCCCGTTTCCGGGTACACCACACACAGCCAGTTGAGGCAACGGTCGCCGTGGGCGTATCTGATGTATGAACTGTGCAGTATTCAGGGAAGAAAGGTGGTTACTCCAATTTACATATAGAGACACAATTAGGCAAAACGTTCCTTACATCTTAATTTTTGAAGTATTGAGTGTGGTTTGATAGATCTCCCTTCACAATCTAATGAACTCTTGATATGGTTCTGGATCTCACACATCATACAAAAATCTTTCTTCTTGCCTGAAATGAAAAATGTTTTTTTTTATCTTGATTAGATTGTATAACCTACGCTTTTTTTAAACATTAAAACCAAATACATACATTAAAAATATTGTGCACATAATATTTCTATTTTAAAATGTTGCCAATACGCACCTTTCATCATCATTTCCCTTTTCTTTCTCTGCTTAAGAAGCATGACTCTACCACTCCAGCTGACCAAAGCATAAAAGTACTCTAGCAGCAACGGTTTCTGCTGCAATTTGTTTCACGTGATGGATATGAGCAGCCTCATACAATATACCTGAGTGAACTCTCTTCTTCCATCTCTTCAGAGACAATCGTGAACCACACAGAGCATATGCATCTTTATTAATCAATATTTCATGATGCTTATTATCGTAATTATCTTTTAAATCTTTCTACAAAGCAGTTGAATTTTGCACACAGATCTGCAGTCTTAAAAAGTGTCTCACACTACAGTTTTGTACTATCAGGAAAGCTTTCATCATACTAACTGGAGCAAAATATTTGACATTAACTCTTAGTATACAAGCTGCCTTTCATGACTACCATTACAGATTTTGCAATAAATAATTTATTTATAAAGATAACATAAGTGTTATATATCAAAATGTGAAGAAATGAAACCCCTACATCATCCACGTAACTAAATTGATCAGTGGTTTGAAACATGCATTCAGCTATAAATTTTCGCTATTGACGGGGATCGATCATCGGCCTCTCTAGAAGGCCGCTCATATACTAAGAGTTAAGAATATCTCTAGTTGGTACTCACATTTTTCCCTGTGGTCATTTGTAAAACAGTAATTTACAAGGGGTGCTGTGTATGTGAGGCACTGTAAAGTTGAATTGAAGAAGCAAGTGTTTCCCATGTTGACTAAACCTGCACCAATGCGGGTCATGCGTGTCCACTCCATTTTCACTCTCTCCTCTGGATAGAGAACCACTTTGGGTGATGGCAAACAGTCGCCATTCTTTTCACCTCCTGCTGAGCTGGTCATAGTATTAGCTGAGGAAGAGTTTTAAATTGCAGATACACACCGAATTAAACATATACAGTTTAAAATATCAATTAATACCCTTGAAAATATTGGAGATCATCCACCAATTCAATTACAGGTTTTGTTCTCTTTAGCTCTTCCTCTACGACTCAGCTGCTCTTTGCTTCCTCTTTTAACATTCTTCTCCAGGTTTACTCAGCCTCCAGTCTTCTATCCCCTGTGTATTGTTGCATTTATATTGTTATAAATAAATATTGTGTCATGGGAGTGCCAACCAATTTCTCAAAGGGGTAATAAGACATTGTGGCCACCCTGCAGTTTCTGTAGCATTGCTTGTTTTCTCTTTTTTCCTGGGCCTGGGTTACTGAAGGATTAACGTTGACGACTGCTCCAGTCCCTTAGCCTGGCCTCTATACTATTAGCCTGTTGGCATGGCCAAAATTATGTTTAAATCATAATGGTGACTGCTATAAAACTGGAGATAAACCCCAAAAAAATTATATAAATTGGTGCTGAGTCAGTTTTAAAATAGAACAATATAACCAGAGCATGTCACATTCTGGGGATTTACCCTTCATCAGCCAGTCACAAACAGTACCAAACTTACCAGGAGCACAAGGGCTCAACGGATCATTAAGGCATGTGAATTATGCCATCACTTGGTGAAGTACATTGGATAATCATATATGTGAAGTGCTATCAAAATATAATTGAAGGAGTAACAAAGTTTACACGTGTTTTAAATCAAATTCCACATTAAATTAATAATAAAATCAACTTTTGCTACCTCCTTGCTGCCACTGTTTCTGTGAGGTTTCTCCACCTGACCATCCACTTCCATCTTGTGGTGTTGGATTCAAAGGGATGTACTTTGTCCTAAGAGCATCACGTTGCATTGAATAGGGAGTGGATGCTGGCTGGAATGATATAGTCTCCAGCAAAACGCGCTTTGACGCTGCGACCACATCCTGATCAAGGTCTGAGCGACCTCGATTCAGGGAGGCCTTTAGGGAGTTATGAATCTCCTCAATGTTGCCAGGTGACTCAGGCATACCACTCAGTCAAGAGCCTGTAAAGAAGATGTACAAAACTATTCCAAATATGCTTGTTATGTGATTACAGTAAGCAAACTCCAACATATTCTAGGATGATGGCAGTTTCATACCTAGGACAGAGATGTCACATTTAACCATAATAACCCACCCTTTAACCCAAGCAATTAAATTTTAGTGATCAAATCAAAACAGTGAATCAATCAATACCCTTTAGCTCCCTAAGGAGCATAGGCCTTCAACAAACACATGCCAAGTCCTCCCGTCATGTATTATCATTTTCACATCTGTCTCCAATTCTCTTCCCTGAGTGTTTCTTGGTCTACCCCTGCCTCTTACCATGGGGATTCCAGAACATGGACTACTTTGTAACGTTATCCAAGGTTTCCTCAGGGTGTGCCCTATCCATCACCATCGTCTTTTTCTCATCTCTTGTTCCACTGGCACTTGTCTGGTTCTTGTCATCAGTTCCACATTAGTGATCTTGTACCATTTTAATCCTTCTATTCTACACACGCACCTATTTATAAAAGACTGTAGCTTTTTGGTTGTTGTTGGAGTTGTTCTCCATGTTTCAGAGCCATACAATAGGACTGACTTGATTTCTGAGTTGAAGGTTCTTATTTTTGTGTTGGACAGTGAATGCTACAACACAACCTAAACATTAAAAAAAACAAAATGAAATGCAAATTTTGTTCTTCAATTTCAGCAATCTTAATGGATTAGAGATTTAGCATGTGGGAATTATCAGGACAGAATGTTTTATATAAAAAATTTAGTTTCTTAATGTACATTTTTCTTATTATGACAATGTTTTGTCTAAAACGTATTATTATTTTTTACAATTAAAAAAGGTAGCAAAATTTGCCATAACATAGTATCATTATATGTTCATAATGTTCAATTTACAATTTAAATGTAACTAAACTTTATAGCCCATAATTTTGTAACAGAGACACTGACCTCAGCTGTGGTTTAACATAACTATAGAAACTATAACTATAGGTGACCAGCTGAAATTGTGCATCAAAGAACTTTACAACCAACAGCATTTAATTTGAGACAGCAACTATACACTTTTCCAGGAGGGTTTGGTATTCAGGCCATTCCTACCCATGGATGTCTTCTTCTTCTTCCTCGTTCATCCTGAAAAGGATGTTGGTTGCGTTGTGTCTGTTTATGCCGGAGCTGTGATATCTGCACCTTTTGGTCGACATATCCGACTTCAGCACTGCATTTTTTGGGACCGGGTTTGCCTTCCCTCTGCGATCCCTACTCGCTCAGTAATGCAGCCTGTTTCCAGGACCACCACGTGGAGGTGGAGTAAGGTCTTGGTCAGCTCTGGTTCACTGACCCTGATGCAAGCAGTCAAGCTATGGGTCGCTGACTGCATTCTCTATTGCTGCATCTTTGGGTCCCGCCCATGGATGTAAATCATTACCTTCCTTTCACTGCCCATAACCTACAAGCATCGCTGTATTTAAGCTATGACAATTACGAAACAATAATGAACTACACTGCATATGTGGAAAAGTGAACAATATGAGACAGTCGTGGCTGACAATTTGTCATTATTTTACTTGAACGATTTGCTGAGCCAAGAGGAAAAATCTAAGAAAACAAATGCACAACCTCTAATAAGGAGTACATAGAGATGGGTGTTTTCATCATCTCAGTCTTTCCTGGGAAGACCTGCTTTGTAACAGTAAGACAGAAAATTCTGACACAAAAGTGAACTTCCAGATATGCTTACCCTTCAATATCACATTTTTATCAAGTGTTGGGCTTAGGCAACTTGCCTGTGTTATTTTTTTATTTTTATGATGCCTGAACTAATGTCAAAAAAGCTGGAAACTTACTTACTTACTTAGTCGTTCCCCTTCTACCATGAGGTGTAGAGGTTTGGAAGAGAGAGCGCCAGACTATCCTATCAGCTGTCTTCCTCCTGGCCTGGTTCCATTCTAGTCCTCGGTTCTTCAAAAATTGTCTAATGTTGTCCTCCCAGCGGACTCTGGGTCGTCCTCAGGGTCTGGATCCTTGGCTCTTTGTTTCCCATGCTTGTCGTTGTGGTGAAGTGGGATGTTATAAATATTTATAGGGGACTTAGTGTACTGACTGAGATCAGCTGTGAAGGTATCTATATCTAATAAGAGTAGTGTATTATAGATAACCTTACTTGCTGCCACATATGTATACCTCAGTCAGAATTATTCTGGAATAGTGTGATGACTACGTTATATGTCTAGGGTATGTGTATGATGAAGTGTAAGTCATAACAACAACAGACAGATAAACAATTTAATTTATTCCACCACACTTGACAACACTGTGACACTCACATACATAAAACACTCTACGAGGATATCTTAAAGGAGTCACTGATAACTTTTCAAATAACAATATGTATTCAGTGCTGTCATGAATGTATATGTGTCCTGATTCAAATACAAAGGGAACCAGGAATCACAATCAATTTTAATTACAAGTTATATGTACAGAATTTATTAATATGAATCTTGTAGTGACATATATTATTAATAGTATCCTATGTGTGTCAGTTGTGTAGTAGTAATATGAGGTAATACTGGTTTTGTTTTGTTCAAGCTCTGTTGGTATTTGTCATCATGACTTCAATAGTTTGTTTCTATTGGAACTAGTACTGGAGATGTTCTCAGTTCCTGGTATTAAAACAATTAAATTCCCCTCTTAATTCTATTTTACAATGTCATTTTAAGATGGGGGTACATAATGTTGAGCTCCATGGCCACACTCTCTTATCTTTCGTGATGACTGCAGTAAAAGACTCCTCTGCTCGATTACTTTAATGAGTTCTGGAGCCACCCCACTGGTTGCTATATGGACCAAGGAGTATGCTGTCCACCTCTGGCTTCAGCAAAGCTCTGACCAGGTGCTGCTCAATAACTTTAAGACCACGGTCCCTGAAACAAGAAGGTTGTACCTTCTACGTCAGAACTAATTTATACTCTATTTCTACACTGAGCACAATACATCACAAACATTGAGTTCAGAGCGTTAGGCCAACTGTCAGCTTCATCTGAAATACTTTATACCAGTATTTTCCTCCCTAATGGTTACTACGCCTCTGCAATTCCAGCATTATTTCTTTCTAGTCAATAATCTAGGTGTCAGTGTACTGTTTGGCCATTCCATGCAGTTTTACTTTCCTCCGACACCTTCTGTTCAGGCTGGAGCACTATAGGCTTTACATCATGTTCGCTACTGAACTACACATATCTACAGACATAAATTATCAATTTACATTCAATTTTCATTAAAAGATATTGAATATTTCAAGCTTACCACAATTCATGGAAATAATAAACAGTTTCGTTGACTGGCAATGAATATAGCACAACTCCGATCTGCCGATGTCCCAGGCTTTATTTTATAAAAAATATACACTGGTGCTCAACGCACTGCTTCTTAGTAGGTTTATTACAAGATGTGGCAAGGAACAGACGCCCTGAATTGAGTATATTCGCAGCTCTACCCAATCAAACCATGTCTACACATCTTTTCAAAAAAGTACTCCTTTTCACGTTTCCCCTGACAACACAAGATAGTATTTATAGCTCGACCAATCGTGTTTAGTCTTACATTTGTTGCGCTCCAATCAAATAGGAGTTAACATGGTAGGCTATTTCCGTAACGTAATGTTTTTTCAAACACGTTATAAAAAAATTTTATGAGCAGAAATGATTTCATGCTGTCAGGCACCCCCACTATTTTATTTTGGCCATAACTTGGTAATTCCTAGACTATTTGCGTAACGTTTTACATATTCTTTGTCAGCAAACCCTAAGGAACCCAAATATACGAATTTAATGGAGCCCATATGCATTTTCTTCTAGGATAGTCATGCTGTTACTACCTTCTCACTTCCAAACTTGAGGGTGTCTGGGTACTGTCATGTTTTCAAACGTAAACCGGTATAATGTCATAATTCCCAATAAGCGTTTTTCAGGATTTTAAAACCTAACTCTGGTATGGGTAGGGTTTTTATCACTGTCGATTTGAAAAGGTTAGTGCTAGTAGCCTTACACGCGTGATGGCAGCAATTGTGTATCGCGCGACGCGTGTTTAGTATTGCATGCTTCCTGCCTTCATTCGCCCCTCTCTTTCTCCTGCTTTATCTGTCTTTTAGTTACGCCGTGTATGGAATGAATGAAATATTAAATCTAGGTCATTGATCAGCTTGCGTATCTCAAGGTTTTTCCAAGAAATACAGTACACGTTTCACTGAAGAAAGCGGGTAATAATACAGTAGGCTTTTACTATCAACGTGAAAGCGCTACAATTTGCAGACGAAGGAGAACACAGGGGGATCTCGCGTACAGTCATTGTGACAGCACTGTTCTTTACCATTCTTCTTTCCTTTTATTAAATTCATTTGTTAGGCTTTGCATTTACGTTTTAATTTACATATGTGGATGTAGAATTTCACGACAAATCCTCCCCTCTTAAAACAGACGTTATACGTCAGTCTATAATTCTACATATACATAGAGAAATTTATGTCTATGCCTGGTGATTTCTTTGATTTTCATCGCACGGATGGCGGCTTAAAAAATCTGCATCAACGTTTCTCTAATTTTATTTTGCTCATGGATTAATGCAGGTGGGGATCCAATAATTTCCGGATCAGCCTTAATAAACACTCGGACTATCCTCAATTCAAAAGGTAACAATGGAGACACTCTGCTCCTCCGAAATGTTCACAGCCAACAATTTGTCTGATCACAGGCGGGATTGAATGTGGAAACACCCTTCTAATAATATATTTATAATGTTCTATAATGTGCCGCTCAAATGGAGGCTATATTCACCAACTATAGTTTCGCCTACCGACAATCTGGAGAATTAAGATAATATGTGGGGAAATGAGTTTCTGCATCAGAAATCAATTCGCCCTTAGCATTGCTATAAGATGTGTGGGTTATCTCCATCCAGGGTCCGATCAATAATTTCCCTTGGACGGTGTGGGGTCGGGTGACTACCAATGTCACCAGTGCCCTTTTAAATGCTAAGTTAATAGCCATAGTGTGAAGCGCTGTGAGCATTTCCCGAATTGCTCACTCGTCCACTGCCCACTGTTCTTATGTTAACAATTTGTTTCGGTTTTAACTTAGGCGGATCATCTTCAATGTCAATGTCAGCCAGCTCCCTAAATGCGGCTTCAAACTGTTCCTGGGTTGACTGGTCTGAATTTCTATTTTCTCTGGATGCCTTTCTCAGAGTTGCGAATCTAAATATTTTTGGTGAACACTGTTGGGGAAAAGGTGGATACCTATCCTCTATGTCAACCTTATTATTGTTATTTTCCTTGTTAATGTTAGGCCCATATGTTTCAGAATGCCTGGCTGGCATCTGATTATGATTTTCCCAACTTGGGAACTGTACCTTGCTACATTTTTCACAGGCCCTCACAAATTGTGCAATATCAGCAGCTACTTGGGGCCAATAGAATTTTTCTGATGTCCTTTGACGGGTAGTCCCATTTCTCTGGTGTCCACCGTCTGGTACAACATGTGATTTTTTGCCATCACTTCTTCTTCTCTGTAGGGAGTTGGGAGTACCAACTGTCCATATCCGTTGGGTCCGGCTCCCGCCTTCCTGTGGAGCAGTCCATCCCTCAAGTAAAATTGTCCTTTCTTAGGGTGTGCATGGCTGTTTAGCAATTTGTCAAAGCAAGGTTTTAATGATTTGTCCTTTGCATGGGCCTTTCTCATCTGTTTATCAGAAAAGGTTAATGGGGGTTCCCCCTCCTTTCTACTAGGGGTCGACCTGACCTGAAGCGTGGCCATTACCACAGGTTTTACAGGGCTTCCTAGAAAAACATATTTACTTCCTAACACCAGCGGGTAATTAGGATCGTCACACATGGCTGCTCTAATCACTCCTTCCACGTACCTTGTCTCTACATTGATCTCGGCTACGGGAAGTGTCATGGTGGATATTCCCTTTACGGCCCCTTGTATCTCCACTTTCTCTGTGGTATACTGTTCAGGGTGCACTAGGGTTGCACTCACAACTGAGTCATATTCTAAACCTGAATCGTAAAGGCACCTAACCTTGGCCCCATTACATGTCACTTCTTTACAGATGGGGGGATGTTGAAGATTTATATGATTCTCTGTCAGTTTCTTCTTCCCCTTGTCCACTGTTATCATGCATGCCGCGTGATATGGAGGAACCTTCCTACCACATTCACTAGTATTATGATTATGCATCCTGCATATTTGACAATATTTTCCTTCCTGTCTGAAGGGTTTCCTGTTATCATATTTCCTTTCATTGAATTGTGGGGTTTTATTTTTATAGTCATTTCGTGGCCTATCAAACTGGTGCTTACCTTTGTTTTGATCTCTATGATCAAATTCATTAAAGTTTTGTGGTGCCTGATAATTGTCTACCTGCCTCTTCTTATTACCTGTTACTTCTGCCTGAGCTGCTTGATACCTTTCTGCTACATTTAGCAACTCACCCAGCCTCTCTGCACCTTGTTCCATGAGAAACTTTCTCAGGTCTGGAGCCATGGACTCTCTTAATTGCTCTATAAGGACCATTTCCTTAAGATCTTGGGTTTTCCCCAGAGAAGTCCATTTCTCCAAGTATGTCTCTATTCGTGCAGAGAACTGGTGATAGGTTTCACCTGACAGTAGTTTAGCATTCCTAAATTTTTTTCTATAAAATTCTGCATTCTTTTCATATCTTAACAAAAGAGCCTGCTTTAGCATGTCATAATTTTCCTGATCACTTCTGCTCATTTTTGCAAAAACTTCATAAGCTGCCCCACGAAGTCCCTGAGATAACTTTAAGCTCCACCTTTCTCTCTCTAACCCATATGTGGTAGCTAATAGTTCATACCTATTTAGATAGCTCTCTATATCATCGTCTTTCTCAACAAAATGATCTAAATGAAAATTCATAGCTGAGGTTGAGGCTCCCTGGCTAGCAGTGGCATCAGAGGCAAAGGGACTGGCACCATTTTCAGGAGCATGGCCTTGAAACTCAAACTCCCTTAGTCGTAACTCATGTTCCCTTTGTAATCTCTTCTCCTCCTTTTCTGCTTCCCTCTCTGCAGTCACTCTTCTTTCTTCTGCTTCCCTTTCTGCAGCTAATTTCTTCTCTTCCCTTTCTGCAGCCTGTCTTCTTTCCTCGGCTTCCAATTTCTTAGCCTCTTTGTCAGCCTCAATCTGCAACCTCTTAGCCTCAGCCTCAATCTGCAACCTCTTAGTCTCAGCCTCTAATTTTCTTTCGGCCTCTTTTTTCTAATCTTCTTTCTTCCCGTTCAATATATTTGTCACATTCAGCAGTGACATAAGAAATCATAATTTGCCCGTCCATTCCTAACTCTTTCGCAGTCTGTACAGCAGCAGATCGAAATTTTTGCCAGGTCGGCCATTGTCTAACAGATAAATGTCTAAAATATGTAACTAAACAATTTTATCTATGACTAATTAACTCAGGACAACACAGGCACTGTGAGCTCAACCTTATTTATTTTCACCCAAGGATACCTTTTAATTCTTATTATTCCCTGAAGTGAATTACCCCCAATATTTTTAATAGGGAAAGATTCAAAATCCCGAGAGCGAGCCCCCAATATATGTGGTGAAGTGGGATGTTATAAATATTTATAGGGGACTTAGTGTACTGACTGAGATCAGCTGTGAAGGTATCTATATCTAATAAGAGTAGTGTATTATAGATAACCTTACTTGCTGCCACATATGTATACCTCAGTCAGAATTATTCTGGAATAGTGTGATGACTACGTTATATGTCTAGGGTATGTGTATGATGAAGTGTAAGTCATAACAACAACAGACAGATAAACAATTTAATTTATTCCACCACACTTGACAACACTGTGACACTCACATACATAAAACACTCTACGAGGATATCTTAAAGGAGTCACTGATAACTTTTCAAATAACAATATGTATTCAGTGCTGTCATGAATGTATATGTGTCCTGATTCAAATACAAAGGGAACCAGGAATCACAATCAATTTTAATTACAAGTTATATGTACAGAATTTATTAATATGAATCTTGTAGTGACATATATTATTAATAGTATCCTATGTGTGTCAGTTGTGTAGTAGTAATATGAGGTAATACTGGTTTTGTTTTGTTCAAGCTCTGTTGGTATTTGTCATCATGACTTCAATAGTTTGTTTCTATTGGAACTAGTATGGAGATGTTCTCAGTTCCTGGTATTAAAACAATTAAATTCCCCTCTTAATTTATTTTACAATGTCATTTTAAGATGGGGGTACATAATGTTGAGCTCCATGGCCACACTCTCTTATCTTTCGTGATGACTGCAGTAAAAGACTCCTCTGCTCGATTACTTTAATGAGTTCTGGAGCCACCCCACTGGTTGCTATATGGACCAAGGAGTATGCTGTCCACCTCTGGCTTCAGCAAAGCTCTGACCAGGTGCTGCTCAATAACTTTAAGACCACGGTCCCTGAAACAAGAAGGTTGTACCTTCTACGTCAGAACTAATTTATACTCTATTTCTACACTGAGCACAATACATCACAAACATTGAGTTCAGAGCGTTAGGCCAACTGTCAGCTTCATCTGAAATACTTTATACCAGTATTTTCCTCCCTAATGGTTACTACGCCTCTGCAATTCCAGCATTATTTCTTTCTAGTCAATAATCTAGGTGTCAGTGTACTGTTTGGCCATTCCATGCAGTTTTACTTTCCTCCGACACCTTCTGTTCAGGCTGGAGCACTATAGGTTTTACATCATGTTCGCTACTGAACTACACATATCTACAGACATAAATTATCAATTTACATTCAATTTTCATTAAAAGATATTGAATATTTCAAGCTTACCACAATTCATGGAAATAATAAACAGTTTCGTTGACTGGCAATGAATATAGCACAACTCCGATCTGCCGATGTCCCAGGCTTTATTTTATAAAAAATATACACTGGTGCTCAATGCACTGCTTCTTAGTAGGTTTATTACAAGATGTGGCAAGGAACAGACGCTCTGAATTGAGTATATTCGCAGCTCTACCCAATCAAACCATGTCTACACATCTTTTCAAAAAAGTACTCCTTTTCACGTTTCCCCTGACAACACAAGATAGTATTTATAGCCCGACCAATCGTGTTTAGTCTTACATTTGTTGCGCTCCAATCAAATAGGAGTTAACATGGTAGGCTATTTCCGTAACGTAATGTTTTTTCAAACACGTTATAAAAAAATTTTATGAGCAGAAATGATTTCATGCTGTCAGGCATTTTGGCCATAACTTGGTAATTCCTTGACTATTTGCGTAACGTTTTACATATTCTTTGTCAGCAAACCCTAAGGAACCCAAATATACGAATTTAATGGAGCCCATATGCATTTTCTTCTAGGATAGTCGTGCTGTTACTACCTTCTCACTTCCAAACTTGAGGGTGTCTGGGTACTGTCATGTTTTCAAACGTAAACCGGTATAATGTCATAATTCCCAATAAGCGTTTTTCAGGATTTTAAAACCTAACTCTGGTATGGGTAGGGTTTTTATCACTGTCGATTTGAAAAGGTTAGTGCTAGTAGCCTTACACGCGTGATGGCAGCAATTGTGTATCGCGCGACGCGTGTTTAGTATTGCATGCTTCCTGTCTTCATTCGCCCCTCTCTTTCTCCTGCTTTATCTGTCTTTTAGTTACGCCGTGTATGGAATGAATGAAATATTAAATCTAGGTCATTGATCAGCTTGCGTATCTCAAGGTTTTTCCAAGAAATACAGTACACGTTTCACTGAAGAAAGCGGGTAATAATACAGTAGGCTTTTACTATCAACGTGAAAGCGCTACAATTTGCAGACGAAGGAGAACACAGGGGGATCTCGCGTAGTCATTGTGACAGCACTGTTCTTTACCATTCTTCTTTCCTTTTATTAAATTCATTTGTTAGGCTTTGCATTTACGTTTTAATTTACATATGTGGATGTAGAATTTCACGACAGTCATGGTATCCGATCTTCTCCCATTCTGCAGACATGGCCAAACCATCTTAATTGGGACTGTTCTACTTGGGTCTGCAGGGGGTAGGATTTAAGGCCTTGACGTATCGTCTGGTTGCGTACCATGTCTCTTCTTGTTACTTCAACCACTTTCCTCAGATACCTCATTTCTGAGGTTTGGATCTGGCTTTTATGGGTTGTAGTCATTGCCCATGACTCGCATCCATATATCAAGACTGGGTCATAGGTGGAGGGGTATAGCCATCTTCGTTTTCTTACCAACCTCTCTCTTGCTGAGGAATCCTCGATTTATGGCCTGAAAAAGTCTCCCAGCTGCTGCTTTTCGAGTGGCCAACTCTTCTTTGATGCCTCCCTTTCGGTCTATAATAGCTCCGAGGTATTTAAAGTGGTCGACCTGCTCCAGGACCTGTTCTCCCAGCTTAATCTGATGTCTTCTTTCTTCTCGTGATATCACCATGGATTTTGTTTTAGAGCTGCTTATGACCATCCCTCTCTTCTCCAGCTCTTCCTTCCAGACTTGCAGGTTGGATTGGAGATGTGCCTCTGATTTAGCAATCAGGGCAACATCATCAGCAAATGCCAGCACCGAAATATAGACCTGTCTCATCTTCCAGTACCCCACTGAATACTTTCTTGTTCTCTCCTTACATGCCTTGATGACATCGTCCATAAGGAGTATGAAGAGGTAAGGTGATAGGATATCACCTTGTCTTACACCAGTGGTGGTCCTGAACTCTTCTGACTTATGGTTTGCTGTCCTCACATAATTTCTGCAAGACTTGTAGAAGCTCTGTATAGCATGAATCAGAGGTGCTGGAATATTCTTCCTTGCCAAACAGTCCCAAAGTTTGCTCCAGGGGACCCTGTCAAACGCCTTTTCCAGATCTATGAACAAAAGATGCATCTCACTCTTATACTCAAGGGCCTTTTCACTCAGCTGTCTGAGTGTGAAGATTAGGTCTTGAGTACTTCGGTTTGCTCGGAATCCGCACTGGACCTCATCCAATTGTGGCTCAGCTAGGCGTCGGAGTCTCTGCTCTAGGATTCTAGAGTAGATTTTACCAGGGACACTGAGAAGGGATATGCCTCTATGGTTTCCACACTGTCGATTGTCACCCTTTTTGAAAATTGGTGTTATGATGGCAATCTCCCAATCCTTTGGTATGGTCTTGTACCACGCTGCGTGTAAAACCCTTAAGAGTAATAGGTCGCCTGATGCTCCCATGAACATATCTTTATCTGTTGAATCTAAATGAGAAAGATAATGGTACATTTTTTTTACCTGCAGTGTAACCACCTATTAATATCTTCCTCACTGTTTCCTGTTTTAATATGGGACCCATAACAGAAGTGGAAGTTAAAGAAGAATGGCATGAGAAAATGTCACAGACCAATTTTAATCATATCATCTGTGAATCTAAATGAGAAACATGTACATTTTTACTGCAGTAACATCTACTATTTTTTTTTAAACAGGTAAATTATGTTATAAGGGTTTGTAAATATTTTTTTTCTTTTTTCATTAATGCTTCAGATCTGAGGATATACGTCAAGAAAAGTGCGAACAGCTGAAATCACTGAACAGGATAACTGTAGTTAGACTATATAGGCCTATAAAGTTGTTGGGTCGTTTTCTTACCAACCTCTCTCTTGCTGTGGAATCCTCGATTTATGGCCTGAAAAAGTCTCCCAGCTGCTGCTTTTCGAGTGGCCAACTCTTCTTTGATGCCTCCCTTTCGGTCTATAATAGCTTTTTTTTTTTTTTTTTTTTTTTTGCGTACGCCCGCTAATACTCGAGGCCGAAATCTTTCACAGGTATATTTATTTTAATGTCTAACTACAGGAGGGGGGGGGGTGGTTACGTGAGTAATCCCTTTTTTTCTGGTACAGAGACAGGTGTCCCTCGCCATTCAGGCAAATACTCGCCGATTTCGGAGGTACCCATTGCAGCTGGGTCGGCTCAGGAGCCGCCAGTCCCTGGTCGACGACACTCCTTCAAATGTCCTCGCCAGGTCTCGAGTTAATCCAGTCCAAATCCGGTCGACGAAAAATCCTCAAATGCCGTCGCCCGGGTTTGATCCTGTATCACCCGGTCGCCAGAGCGGTGTTGTAACCACTACGCTAGCGCGGCGTTCCCTTGGACATAATAGCTAAGATGAATTTAAAGTGGTCGGCCTGCTTCCAGGACCTGTTCTCCAGCTAAACTGATGTCTTCTTTCTGCTCGTGATATCACCAATGGATTTTTGTTTTAGAGCTGCTTAGTGTGACCATCCCTCTCTTC